>VDFB02281492.1:740704629-741050866 GCA_007258455.2 Sequoia sempervirens | reverse complement strand
CATCTCCTCCATCATTACCCACCCTTCCCCATTCTTTCCATGTGCTATATGTGCAAGTTGCACCTAAATCATGTCAAGGGCTCAACCTTACATATGCTTGATATTCATACACATTGGTCTTCAAATCTCATTCCTTTGTGTTCATCCTCACACATCCCACCATCCCACATTAAAAGCTTCATCCCATTATAAAAAATCATCAACCCATGTATCTCATCATCATATCCATCCCATCTCATCCACAATCCCATCTATAATAATCTTTTGGACTTACATTTGAACAAAAAACAAGCATTGCATGCAAACATCAATCCTTATCAAAATCGCATCATGAGCCTAGTTGTCAAACATTAGCCAGTAGTTATATCCTTTTTCCTATCATATTTCAATCACTTTTTTATTATCCATAGCATTGTCAAGTTGTATCTATCATCACTTCTTGGTTATCCACAACATTTCTAAGTTGAATCCAATCATCAATACCCTAGAGACCCCTGAGTGTGGCATAATCAATCATCATTATCCTATCTTTGGTAAGAGATATATTGGTTGTGTGACATGTTTTGCAATGAATCTTTTTCTTTGATTTATCTTTTGATCTTATCTTTTGACCCATGACTATACTTGCTTACAACCACCTAGATCTATCTATATCTTGGTGTGTTTTAACTAGTGTATAGTGGGGAATCATATTTATCTTGTATGCCATGTTTGTCTTGTTTGAATGTCAAGTCCATGTAAAGGGTATCATGTCATCTTGGTTCCTCATACCTTGGTGCATTATTTCCTTTGTTATATTAAATCTTAAGATTGCTCATTACACGCTGCATAACTTATCCTCTTCATCTCCAAATTGCCCTTCCTTTTTATCCTCTTTCATCCTCATCATCTTCCATTTCATCTGCTTCTCAATCCTTATCCCCCATTGCTCCCTTCCATTTTGAGATCACATTTGTGTTCTCTTAACCTACATGTCCTCTCAAGGGGCATCTTACCACCTAATCCAAATCTTTCCTTCTTCATCCTTCCTTATCCCTTTGTGATTGGGGCATCATGCCACTATTAATCCTTATCACTTCTTATTCACAATGTTTTAATCTTCTTTGATTCAATGCCACTTCATGACGTCATATCAAAAAGGGGAAAAATGTACACCTAAAATTTGACCTTACCCAACTACACCTACTTTTAGTCTATCCTAAACCTTTAATTAAATATATATTTATTATTTATTTAATTAATTCTATCATTTCTCCACCTTTATCCTAATCCTTTAATTAAATAAATATGTATCATTTATTTAATTATGTTCCTTCACATGCTAATTCCTTTTATCCTTTATCTTTGTCCATTTAATCCTAGTCCTCAATCTTGTTCACATGGATCATAATCTAAAATTGGCATCATGTGACAAGTGTCTATGCACATCTCTAACTAACTCCTTATCTAGATTCATTGAACCTAGACACTTCCCCAAAAGTGAAACTAACCCTTCCATCTTATCCATTCATCTCAATCCCACATCTTAATCCTAGTCATTCAGATAAAGATTTGTCTCCTTACCCCTATCTTAAACCTAGATCCTATCCTTTTTGTGCCACTTGTCACATGACTACATCGTTGAGCCTAACCCTAATCCTCATTCAATCTTATTCATCCATCATCAATCTATCATAGCCATTGATTTTTCCTCTTCAAAGCTCTATATCTAGAGGCTCTCATCCTTCATCACCAAACAATCTTCAAGCTATCATACCCTTATGCTATCATTTTTCTATCTCATTTGTAATTATACCAAGGTTATAATAGTCTATTGAGCAATCCAAATCTTATCACTATCATAAGATCACATTAAATGGAACAAGGGTGCACTCCATTTCAGCTCATCAAGGAGTGAGAAGGATTCTAGGTGAAGGTCTTGCATGTTTGTATTGCATTATCTTCCAATTTATTACCTTCAATCTTTTCCTCATTTTAACTAATTTTAGGAAACTAATTGTAATTAAACAAATATACTTAGCTCTTGATTTGATGAGAGTATGCGAATGTTTTAACATTATCAATTTGATATGACTTGAGAAAATGATGATCTTAGGAATCTTGGTGTCCTTAGATTTAGTGCAAACCCCCAAAACTTATGAGAGTTAATCCTATGGCTCTAGATCATTTCTATATCTACATATATGTTGTTTAACCTATAGATTTGATCTGACAAATTACTCACTCCCGCCCTTCAATTCACCATGTTCTTTGCTCCTTGCTTCTTATTAAGGATTGGTGATACTTAAAAATACCTTTGGGAGATTATCAATCACTATTGTCAAGTTCACATAGGTCAACATCCTATAATGGTTAGCTTTACAACCTTGGTGAATGTTGGCAAACAACAAATGTGTGAATGTCCTTAGGATACAAATTTTGATGTAACTAGATATTTTTAGCGCTCCAATTAAAGTGTTCTTTAATGAATTCTCCTTACACTACTCTAGGAATCCAACTAATTATCAAATGATCAAATATGATAATGAATCCATGTTGAATGCCTTTAAATACCACTACATAGCAATAAATCACGTGAATTGTGTAGCAAATTTGCTCATGATGGGAATGGGAATAAGCAAGAGTTGACTAGTTTTAAAAAATTAGTAGCCAATTTTGCTTGAGGCAAAGACTAATCCCATGCTACAAAATTGACCAAGACAAGGAAATTGTAGTATTGAGGCGAGGAATGAGTGCATAAACACAAGAGGTAGTAATGTTCATAATAAATGTCAAATGTGAGAATATTTGTAGAAATGAATAAGATAAGGTTGAATACAGAGGAATGTATAGAATTGAGAACATATGAAAAATAGACCCAATTTTACACAAAATTGTACCATTTGTAAACATTTTAATATAATAAACATTTTAATTAATAATAAACTCAAAATTAAATAAGAATTGACATGTATATACTAATTTCATGATTACAATAAAAAATAAAATTTAATTTATTTTCATATTTAATTTTTTTTTGTTAATCCTAAATAGTACTTGTACCTACCTATGAAATTTAAACATGTGACTAGATAGGAAAGAGTCCAAATAAAGTGTGGACAAATGAAGATCTAACGTAAGTTAAGGAGATTATGACAAGATTTAGTTGAAAATGGGGATAATATTATAAAGTATTTTTTAATTCAATAATATATTATAACTTGGTATATTAGGTAGCTCCTAATAATATAATGTTTATTTGTTTTCTAGACTTGTTCAAAATAATCATTGCTCATCTAAAAGGATCCCGTGTATGGCAGCAATTCCGCGTAGATTTGATTTTACGCTTCGAATCTTTGGAAGATTTTAATTCTATCAAAAATAAATAAATAATATGCATTTGTTATCACTTACATCATGGAAGAATGGTTAAAGTATTTTTTGGGTTTTTGTTTATTTAATTAAGTCTTTTTGGTCAATGGTTTCAGTTAATGAGGATATAAATATGGAATTTTGATTTGCTTTTAAAAGTATTTGAATACAATCTTAGAGATGTTCAACTACATAGTAGTTGTTGTTAGGCATATTTATATATATTTTAATTATTAGTTCCTGTCAAGGAAATTATAGGCACTATTCAGTTCTTAACTCGTTATTAATAATTCTGTTTTTGACAAATGAGAGTTCTTTTTTATTTATTTATTTAACAAATATTTATATATTGTCTAAGTAACATGTAAAATATATAACAAAATATATTTCAGAAATGAATTTTCTGAAATATAATTGGCTACAAAGTTTGGACCAATAAGAGCGATTTTACCGGTTCCATTATCAAGTTGCGATTATAGTGGTGAAATACAGGTATTTTTAGTAGCCATAGCATAAACTTCAGTGTGAAGTTGAGTTTTATTATTTTTCTATAAGAAGATTGCATTAAACTTTTTAAAAGAATTATAGTTAATGAATGTACAATTTATATTTTTTTATAAATTATTTTTTCTCCATTAATTTATAATTTATTTAAAAAATATTAGTATATAATTTTTATTTGAAAAAATAATTCATAAAAAATATGAATTATTTATTTTAGATATTTTTTATAATTTAAATTGAATCTATATTTATTAATAAGTAGGAGGTATTTTTCCACAGCGTGTCAAATTATGATATTGCTATCAGGATTCAACCGTGTAGTTTCGAGTCAAACTCATTGACCCATGTTTCATGAGTAGTGGTTCAACAAGAACCCATCTATATTTATTAGATTAAGAATTTAAAAATTTATTTAATTTATAAAAATATAATTTTGTTAATATTTATTTTTATAATTTATATTTTACACATATGTTCATATTTAATATTATATTTTACATTAAAAAATTATTATACATTTCACAATTATTTACATATGCTACAATTAATTTTACATTTTAAATTAAACTCTATTTTCTTTTTTTTTTTTGATACGTAAGGTTTATATATTTTATTAAAATATTAGAAATAGATATACAGATCGTTTGCAATGCAGGAAATAACCACCAAGCCACCAGAAAATACTAAAACCCCTGCCAACCCAAGAAACGCTAAAAAACCAGAGCAAAATTGGTAGCCACCCTGCCCTTTACAAAAACTAGAGCCAGAACATCAACCATAAAGCAAGAAAATTTTAGACACAGAGGCGGAACCTCAAAGGAACCCATTTAAATTTGCAAATGTGGAAAAATCTTCTACCCATTCCAAGCCCTCCTCCACCACCAACCCTAGCTTATGTCTCAGGAACTCAACAACCATTGCCGAGATCATCCAGTGCCGCATAAGCTCGACCCCCTTCAAATCTAAGAGAAAGGGGTAGACCTTCATGACTTCGTCCGTCTTCCACAAGAGCTCCAAATCAGAGGGACGTGGAGTCCCTTTGCCCACGAAGGCCGCTTTCAAGGTCTCTTCCAAGCCGCCCAACAAATTATCGTGAAATAAATTCACCAACAATTCTCTAGCATCCGCCTTGGACACTCCAACGTCTAGAGTAGCAGCCAAGAACCATGAGGATATGTATGCATTATCCCTTGCATACTCCTTTCTAACCAAGTGACCCTTCCCTAATACCATTTTAACCGCTACCAGGACCAGGGGGTCACCATTGAGCAAAATGTGTTTAAGCCTTTGATCTGTGATTTCTTTGAACACTGCTTGCCTCTCCGTCGCCACTAGAGAAATAGGAGTATCCGCACCGAAACATTCCAACCCCTCCACAGAGACTAAAATAATGAATTTGGAATGGCTCGGCTTCGCCATTATCACCACCCTGGCCGGAAAACCACCTGCAAAGAAACAACCAACAGAAAATAGATTTCAAAAAATGCACAATTGAACTACCACCACCCACCAACATTACTAAAGCCCGCGGTCGACAAGCCAAATCCAAGACACACGAGCGAGGAATAATGGCGATGCAAGGCAATCTGTCCTTGCATGAGATTTTCATCCTCCAAAATCAGGCTTTAATCAAGACATCACCTCGTAATGAAGACTGACTGCCACCAAGCCAATATGCATGAATGATCGTAGACATCGTACCCTATGTGCCTCACCATTTGGCAAGGCCAACACTTCTCACTAAAATGATGACCACTCCCATGAAGTTCCCTTTATTGAGCTGAATTTGACCCCTCAGAAACCCCTTTGTCGACGATCACCAAACAAATATACCTTAGGCAGCCACAAGAAAGAAGGAGTGAAGTGTCCATACCACGTGTCTATCTTCGTTCAAACCCCCATCAACAACCCCTATGTCCTCTCACTCTACCACCATGTCATCCACCTAACCACCCAGCCGTGCGAATGGGTGAAGGAGAGAAAGGGGGGGGCACCCAACTGCCCACATTGTTTAATTCCTCACTAAACTACATTCTTTGAAACCAGGACCAATTACTCCCATGTTTGATAAAGCATCAACTTGAACATTGCCTTCCCTCAACGTATGATTGAACATCACTTGTTCAAAATACCCTAGTTGCTCTAGTGCTGCTTCCAAAAACACCCCCAACCTCCAATTGTGAATTTGCCTAGTTCTGAGAGCATTTATAACCAGAGTAGAGTCCCCTTCCACCACCAAATTTTTAATTCCAATTTCCTTGCAAAGATTCAGTCCAAGGAGAAGGGCTTGGAATTCAGCTGCATTGTTAGTGTCGTCTGGTAGGGACTTAGCCAGTCTCCCCAAAATCAAACCTGTGGAGGTTCGAACCATACAACCTGCCCCAGATGGCCCCAGATTCCCTTTTGAAGCACCATCAAAATTTAGTTTAACCCAACCTTGCTCAGGAGGGAGCCACTGTACTTTGTTACACATATCAATGGACGTCGCATCTCCTGATCCTACAAAAGGGAGGGCTTTAATCCCAAACCATTGTTTCATTATCTAGGCATCCCATTTTTCAAAATTAATTTTCTTTGGGTTCTTATCCTCCAATCGTGCATTGAAAATTTCTACAATGTACGCCTCAATTTTACATTGTAGCCTTGGAATCGACATCTCCTTGTCCTAAAAAAGGCATTTGTTCCTCTCCTTCCACACCTCCCATAGAATCATTGAAGGACACATCACCCAAAAATCCCCAAAGAGAGAGTTATGATAATAATTAGGCTAGGCATTAAGAAACTCTAATAACGTACTGGGGAAGGCAGTAAACCAATGCAACTTTGTGCACAGCTAGCTCCAAAGCTAATATGTGAATTTGCAGTTTAAAAACAAGTGGTCTATTGTTTCCTTAGCCTCTTGGCATAGTGGACATCTAGACAGTCCATGATAACTCAACTCTCCCCTATGCTGCTTCCCATGCAAAGATGCCTACTTTTGGGAGGCATACTTTATTCCAGCACAAACTCATTGGAACAATCAAACTTTCATTACTTGAAGATGACAAAATAGCATATCCTATTTTGGCTGAATAAATCCCACTTGGAGAGGCATCCCAACGTAGGCGATCACTCCCCTGCCTGCACCAAATTCTTCTTTTTGATAATTCTTGCTCAAAAGCTTCCATTTCTTGAACTTCAAGATCCAGATTTCTCACAAATTTCCACACATGAAGACCCTCAGAAGAGTTATCAGAGAGGTCTAAATAATCACAAAATCTTGAGCCTCAAACTTGCTCTATTTTTTCCCTTACTTGCAAGAGCTTTGGGTTCCCTTCCAAGGCGAGGAGGCCTTCCCAAGAGTCTTCCCAGAACATTGTCTCTTTTCCATCCTTAATTTCCCATGTGAGATAATCTGTGATAAGATCCCTAGAATTCTTGATGAAATTCCATATGCAGGACTCGTTTGGTAGATATTTTGCAACCAAAAAGAAATAGGGGTCTGCTTCCAGGTATTTTGCTCTTATTATCTTCACCGATTTAAGATCAGGGCAAGAGTGAACAGCCCAAGCTAATTTTTCCCCCAACGCCTTGTTTTGCAAAAGAAGATTCCTCAAACCAACACCATCACGCTCCCATTTCTCACAAACCTTCTACCATTTTATAAGGGGAAATTTCTTTTGATATGAGTTTCCTTTCCAGAAAAAATCCTTCATTATATGATTCAAGGCCTTGCTCACACCCACTGATAGTTGTAGATAAGACATCATGGAAATGGGAAGAGTAGAAATGACATTTCAATAATTTTAATCTTCCCGCACAAGAAAGCCACCTGTTTTTCCAAGAGGATACTTGTTTCTTACAACGTACCACCAAAGAATTCCATAAATTACTGCTTTGAGAGCCCTTGTCCAATGGGATCCCCAGATATTTACATGGTAATTGACCCTTCTTGAATCCTAAGATTCACAAAATTTGAATTTCACATGGGCAACTTGAATTAAAGAAAAAGACCTCAGTTTAACCTTACTTACCTCCTGCCCAGAAGCCCAACAATAATCCTCTAAAATACCTTTTAATCTTTTTGCTTCTCTTACTGAAGCAACACCAAATAGCATTGTGTCATCCGCAAACTGTTGATGAGTAATATTGGGAAGGCCGCTAGTTGCTTGCAAACCCTCAATCCATTCATACCTCCGTGCGTTTTCAAGTGACCTCCCCAAGGCTTCAACCATTATAATAAACAAGAAAGGGGATAAAGGATCTCCTTGCCTCAAGCCTCTTGAAGCAGTAAAATAACCCTCCGAAGATCCATTGACCGACATAGAGAAGCACGAGCTAGCCACCCACCCAAAGATCCAGTCTAGCCAATCCTTTTTGAAAGCCAAAGGCTTCCATTACCTTGAATAAAAATCTCCAATTTACTCTGTCATAAGCTTTCTTAATGTCCAATTTCAGCAGCATCGCCGGTTTCTTAAGTTTTTGGACCAAATGAATGACTTCTTGAGCATTTATCACCTTGTCCAAAATTGAACAGCTAGGAACGAAGCCTGTTTGTTCCTTGGAAATGGTTGAGGGGAGAATCTTCTTCAATCTATTAGCTATCACTTTAGCCAAAATTTTATAAATCATATTGCACAGAGAAATTGGGCAGAAATCTTCCCAGGAATTTGGCTTCTCCTTCTTCAGGATAAGAGCAATTAAAGTATTATTAGCTTCCTTGAGCACTCTTCTATTGCTTCTTGAGTCTTCTAACACTTCCAAACATCCCTTCCAACAAAACCCCAACATTTCTAAAATAAAATTGTAGGAAATCCATCTGGCCTAGGAGCCTTCTCTGGCTGCATCTCAAAGACTGCCTTTTTCACTTCAGCTTCAAAAAACTTAGTATTTAATGCTTCCATTTGAGCTTGAGAAATCAACATCGAGATGGATTGCAATGAGGCTTTCTATGACTCCAAATTTAAGCCCTCCCAATCGTTAAGCAAATTCTGAAAATAAGAAATAGCAGAAGCTCTAATATCCACAATATCCTCCATCAAATAGCCATTTGCATCTTTAATACAAGAGATTTTATTGTGCTCCCTCCTAGCCTTTGTAGATTTGTGAAAGAATTTTGAATTTCGGTCCCCTACCTTTAACCAAATATCCCTGGATTTTTGTCGCCAAAAGATCTCTTTTGCTAGAATATCATTTAATTTTTTGGAAAACTCCTGTTCCTTCGAATAACAAGCATCATTCATCCCATTATTCATGATTTCTTCTACCAGGAGAGCCATCTCATTCTCCGTTTGAAGTTTCTCTGCAAAAATATTCTTGAAACAAACCTTATTCCATTGTTTGAGCTGTTGTTTCACATATTTTAACTTTGTAACTACATTAAACATGCTTAATCCATCCGAGGAGCACTCCATCCACCATGATTCCATCATTCCCAAGACTTTGTTGGAATTGTTGCCTCAATCTCACAGGCTAGAACCTCTGGAAGAGCAAAGTCGATGTGACATTTCTTTGGTCTGGCCGACTGGCAGTTTGGGAACCTTGTGAAATATTTTGGTCAATGTGACCTTGCAAAAGTCTTGTCGAATGCTTTCACTTTGGAGTCTGTCGCTATGACATAAAGCAGTCATTGTAACTTCTCACCGCGTGGAGATCTCTAGCCGACAGGCCATTCAATCGAGCGTCAGGGAGACTCATAGCGACCGGGGGCTTCATAGTGACTTCAACACTCGGGAAGAAGTCCTAGTGACATTGGAAGGTCTTACCGACAGGGATACACATTGAATTCATCGGGATAACCTATGGCGGATCGGTGAGAAGTCTTACCGAAAGTAACATGTCTCAGTGACAGTGTTGGAGCTTTCAGGGAAACCCTTGGGTGATTGGTAAGAAGTCTTACCGATAGTGATATGTCTCACCAACGTTCACTTGTAGTAACTTAAGGATCTCAGTGTGAAGTCTCAGTGATGAAGGATTGTCTTGGTGACAATGTAACACTTGAAGACATCAGGGAGACCCTTGGCCAAAAGACTTGTTTCGATATGATGTCTCATTGAATATCAGAAGTCTTGCCGACAACATGTGGGGTCATCAGTTCGGTGTGACTCTTGGCAAGCAGTGGTTTCAGGATAACTTGGAAGCCTCGGTAAGAAGTCTTGCTGAAGGTTGATTCTCTCACCGACAGTGGAACACATCGATATGAAGTCTTGGCGAAAGCGGTAAGTCTGGCTGACAAGATAGACTCAAGGTGACTTGGAACTTGTGGGGTGATGTCTTAGCGAAGGGTATTTGTCTTGCCGATAGGAATGCGATGGACGTCAGAAGTTTCGGTATGACTTTGGAACCATGGTATGATCTCCTGGCGAATGTGGAATGTCTGGCCGACAGTGACATTGGTATAACATAAAGGGCTCGATATGATCTCTCAGTGAATGACTAAAGTCTTGGCGACTAAGGAACACTTTGGAATGACTTATGAGCTCGGTGTAATGTCTCATCGAATGGCGATTGTCTCACCAATGAGAATGCTAAAGTCAATGTGTCTTGAAGACTTCGATGTAATGTCTGGGTGAAGAGCGATAGTCTTGCCGACTGATGAACTCTTTGAAATACCTTATGATCTTCAGTGTGAGGTCTTGGCAACATGGTGAAGTCTTAGCAATAGCACTTTGGACTCGATGTAACCTCTTGCTGATAGTGAAGTCTTGGTGATATCAATAGTCAGGACTTGTGGCATCGGGGAGACACAGTTAGTGTCTCACCAACATGCGACACAAGTTGATCATTTGTTGACCGTTTGGGTGACTATCCTACGTGGTGTGACCTGGACGTATTATCTTCCATGCTAGGAAGTGGAAACATCTACGTTGCTGAGCTAGATGATTCGATAGTTGTGATCCGACAGTTGGAAACAAATCGTTTCATAGAGCCAAAGTTGAAGAGAAGGAAATAGAGTGAACAAATGCAAAGGTCGTGAGGCTGGCTGGATGGCCGAGGGCCTTGAGGCCTAAACAGAGGAGAAGAGAGAGCTCCTGATCAAGAAGTATGTTTCTGATTTCTCTTAAGTTGATCTGCATTGTATATGTGATGATATTGTAATAGTGCGAAGGTTGTTTAGTTTGAGAGGGTGATCAGAAACTGTACAGGGATATCTGTTGCTACCAGTTGTATTCAGAATGAACAAGATGTAATCTCTGAAAAGGATAAGAGCTTGAAATTGTATTGTAACTATTTTGTTGCTGAATAATATAATGGCTCGATCTTTGGAGTGTGGGGTTTTTTTATCTAAAAGGATTTTCCCCACGTAAATCTTTGTGTTCTGGTTTTCTGTTTCATCTTTCATGTCTGTTGGTTCATGTAGTAGAATCTGTTAATGTTTGCTATTGAATTTACATGTGTTTCTCTTAGATGGATCAATGTGGGAAATAAACTGTGTCTGTTTCCACATTAAGACATAGTTGTTCATGCCTTTGAGGTAACCTAATCGAATTAAAGTTACCAAAGGCACTACCAGATAGAGTTTTCATTTGATGTGGTCCACTAGATTACCTTACAGACTTGAGGATCCTTAAACCACATCATTTCAAATTTGAATGGACAACGAATCGGTTCCTTCTCCCCAACTATTTGGAGTTGCACTGGAAAATGGTCAGATCCACTCCTTGAATTGATTTTGCTTTCAAAGGTAAAGGGGAAGAGGCTCAAATTTCCTTTGAAGAAGAATCTATCGAGCTTCTCCACTATGCTACCAAACCCTTTCCTTCGATTTGTCTAGGTGAAACAACCATTGCCTGTTGGAATCTCCAGTAGTGAATTCCTTTCCACAAAACTATAGAATTCGATTTGAGATTGCAAAATTTTCCCTAAGCCACCCTTTTTGTCTTCTTGCCAAAGAATGGCATTGAAGTCTCCTCCAAGTATGCAAAATTCTTGATTCAACCCTCTCAGGACCCCATCCAGTTCGAGCCAAACCATCCTTTTCTGAATACTCAAAGAAGGACCATAGATGTTTATCAGATTAAATTGAAGGTTTGAGATCAAACTCCTTACCTTGCAAACCAGCCAATGCCGAATCAAGTTCAAGGTGTCCACTAAAACTGATTGAGGTTTCCAGATGATTATTAGACCTCCCAAAGCACCCTCTTCTTCCACACCAACCCATTTCCACAACTTCAGCTTCTTACCAAAATTAACCAAGTCCAAGCCTCCCAATTTTGTTTCTTGAAAAGACAAACTTCTACTTGACAAAATTTTAAATGGCGCCTGATGATGCTCCATTTGTTAGGGGCGTTTAAGCCCCTAAAATTTCAGGTTAAGAGCTTCATTGCTATTCAGGAAGGGCCTCACCCTTCCCTACTTTAATCATTAATTCAATCTTTTGCTGACCACTAGCATCCCCATCCCATTTCCTCTTCTCCTGGTTAGGAATTCTACCCCTCTTTTTATGTTCACCACAATCAGGTGTTAATTTGAAAATATCCCTTCTATGAATTCCTAACCTGGTTTTAGCTGCCAAAAAATCTTCAAACAACTTCCTTTTCTTTCCTGATTGAGGGCTAAGCAATTCTAAAGTTCCTGCCCCTTCTTCCACCACCATATTCTCTAAGCCTTTAGAATCATACCCTTCTTCCATCACCCTAGAGTTTTCTTTGGCTGCCAACGCTAATTCCACAAGTTCCTTCCCCATTTCTATCAAAGAGTTCAACTCCACATTCAGAAAATTGCCCCCCAATATTTCCAATGCCTTAGAAATCTTCTCATCTAGGTTTGCATTCTGAATCTCCTACCCTTCCTAATTCTCTTGTAGCTCATCCACCTCGTTTTACTTTGCATCTATTAACGGGCTTGTCACAACATGCAAAGAAGCATCAACTAAGGGTTTACCATTTCCAGAGGACGGTACTGGAGAATCCCGTATGATCTTGGGATGCTTCTTCGAAACCCTTGCCTTTGGAGATACATAAAGGGTTGTGTCATCTCCTATAGCCCTAACCTTCGACTGGTGAAGATCTTCTGAAACATCCAAGGAAATGGATTTCTCCGCTCCATCTTTAGGTTTCTTGCACCCCAAAGATTGAACCAAATTGTTATGAGTGAAAGTGTCTCATTCCAGCTTTTCAATCCATCTTCCATAGTCTTTTAAGATTTTGATCTCGCCCCATATGTTCTAAACTGGTGCATTTTCAACACAAATTCACACATATGTTTGGTTTTTCTTTTCCAGCTTCCTTTCCTCCGTGCAAACAAAAGTGCCCAATTGATTCCCTATTTCCTCCAAGATAGAGGGAGCCCAATATTTCTGAGGAAGATTAGGTAAACTATACCAATCTTGAAGGATTTCAACCTCGTGGTTAGTCAGGTCAAAACCAACCCTCCACTGCCTTAGGTAAAAACCACAGCCATCTAGAACCCAAACACCATTAAAAATTTCATCCCTTATACTTCTGGAAGGGTAGGTTACCAAAAAGAAACCATTTTGAAGTATTTTAAACTGCAAGTCAGGTCCCTAATGCTCTTTCCACCATTTGACCAAATAGTCCCAATTAAAATCTGCTCCAAACCATTTTCCAATTAGTCCTAGATTTTCTAGGTGCAAAACCTCCGCTTGCAGTTTCAAAGAGTTGATTACCACTTTGGCTCCTTCTCCTTTTGCTTCAATACCAGATTGTGAGCCACGCTGGCCCCTATCCCCAACTAAGTCTTCTTCCCTTTCTTCCTCGCATTCCTTGGTAGGCATCTTCTTTTTCCAATCCATTCCACCATTACCGTTTCTACGATTAGGGTTTCTTCTAGGACCCTGTCTACCCAGCTAGGGGAGACCTCCTTGACCTCTTTTTTTTCCATTCTACTGACGCGGCTGGAAAAAAGCTTCATTTCTATATTTTCCAATCCTTTGGCAACCTCTAGATGCATTTTCCCCTTTGTTTAGACGATGATTCCCAAGATCCTATTCTTCTAGAAAGTGACCATTATGAATATTATTTTGAGGTTGGGCCCATCTCTCTTCCTTCCAAATATGCTCGATGTTCCCTCTCTGATTTCCCCTGGGCCCTCCTGTCCTCTTTCCCCATGCCTGAATTCATCAGACCGTTGCTGATCTCCATGACCGTTGCAGAGCTCGTTCGCCATTTTTTAATTTTTTTTTGTATTTTAATCTTTTAAGAATGGCATCAAATTAATTCTATTTTCTATATACCATAAAATTAATCCAATATCATAAATCTTCAAATATTTATAAATCCATACTATGTCATGATATAATATTTATAATTTTATACAAAGAAATAAATAGTTAAAATAAATTTCAAAACTAAAATAGAATAAACTAAATGCAAAGTTCAAATTTATCAAACTTTAAATATTACTGAAAATAATAATTAAAAATAAGTAAAAATTAATAATAATAAATATAAATAAAAAAAAATGTAATTACTAGAATTGTAATACTAGTTAAATAATTATATAGTCAAACTTATGTAATAAATGATTATATATTATTAATGATTTATGAAATTGAATTTGTAATTCTAATTAAATATATATTTATTACACTAAAAGCTATACAATATTAAACCATATTAGATTTAATTTTATTAAGTTTATAACAATATTATTTAATATTGTATATTATTATAAGTTTATAAAATATAATAATAAACACTATTAAATCATATTTTCTTATACAATATAGATTACAATATAAAATAAGTGTTAATAAAATTATATTTTTATTAAATATAAAATAAATATTGATAAATTTATATTTTTATAAATTTAATAAATTAAATAACATCAAACCTACATCAAATGACCCAAATTTGATTTTTGGTGTTATGTTTGATGTAATTTATTACCATCAATATTAGAATAGATCATATAGTTGCATAATTCACTTTATAATTATTCACACTGAATTCTATAATGATGTAAACAGATTGTGAATTATAAAATTAATATAGTTGAAGTGGAGTCAAATAAGCAAGGTTTTATCTTAGTTTTAATGATTTTTTGGAGAAAGAGAGGTATGTTTTTATGTATAGATAGAAAAATTGACCTAAATTTAGGCCACCAAAATGATTCTATTATTTGGTACACATGGTCTAACTTCCTCCATGATTAGAAAGTATTACTATGAGGCTTCATAGAGACATGATTTATTCACAATTATAATTTTCCTAAATAGCCAGTTAATATTCTCTCCAAGTGGATCTTTTCAAAGATGTATTACTTTTTTACTATTTTTGAATTATTTTTGGATGAATAGAATTTAAAAAATTAAGTTTACAATATAAAATAAATATTAATAAAATTATATTTTTATAAACTTAATAAATTAAATAAACTTTTAGATTTTTAATTTAATAAATATAGATTCAATTTAAATTATAAAAAAATATCTAAAATTTATAAATTTATAATAGTATACAATATTAAATCATGACTTTATAAACTTGATAAAATTAAATATAATATGATTTAATATTGTATAGGTTTTAGTGTAATAAATATATATTTAATTAAAATTATAGATTCATTTTGATAAATCATTTATTACATAAGTTTGACTATATAATTATCAAATGTCAAACTATTTACATAATTATATAAATCTGTTTTAGAATTACATAAAATGATTATTTTTTCAATATAATATATAGAGTTCAATGTAAAACAAATAAAATATAATATAATTAAAATTTGTATAGAATAATAATGCTAATATTCATTGTAATATATTAATTATATTTTTAAGGTGCACATTCAATTAATATTTTAATTGTAATAAATTACAATTTTTTTATTTAAATATATATTTTTACTTATTTTTAATTATTATTTTCATTAATATTTAAAGTTTGATATATTTTAACTTTCATTTAGTTTTATTCTATTTTAATTTTGAAATTTATTTTAACTACTTATTTCTTTGTATGAAATTATAAATATTATACCATGATATAGTATGGATTTATAAATATTTGAAGATTTATGATATTGGATTAATTTATGATATATATAAAATAGGATTTAATTTAAAATATAAAATTAATTGTAGCATATGGAGATAATTGTGAAATATATATTAAATTTTTAATGTAAAATATAATATTAAATATGAACATCTATGTTAAAGTATAAATTATAAAAATAAATATTAATAAAATTATAAATCAAATAAATTTTTTGATTTTTAATTTAATAAATATAGATTCAATTTAAATTATTAAAAAATCTCTAAAATAAATAATTCATATTTTTATGAATTATGTTTTTTAAATAAAAATTATATATTAATATTTTTTATATAAATTATAAATCAATGCAGAAAAAATAATTTTATAAAAAATATAAATTGTACATTCATTAACTATAATTTTATTAAAAAGTTTTATACAATCTTCAAACTCAACTTCAGTTTTCTCCAAGTCTACCGTAGTTTAAAAAAATAATATTGTTGTTCTTGTAGTTAAAAAAAATAGTAGGTTAAAACTTAATGATTGAGTAAAAAACAACAGTTATGCATATGCATGAGGATCCATGGTGGGTGCATTCTCGTGCCATTGCCTGCTTTCCTCTACTGAACATGCTAACAAAAACTGCAACGGTTTACATTTCAGCTTGGACAATTTCAAAATCCATTTCAAATTCAAAATTCATTTCTTTCCCCAAGGTTGCGAAGAGCTCTATTGTAAGCGATTTTCCCAAGTTTTTAAATAGCAACGGGAAGGGAATTTCGTAATCACAATTACAGAGTACCCACCTTTTGGAATCTGTTGTAGGTACAACAAATTTAGTTTTGGTTTTCATTTTGTTTGTAGGATTTTGAGAAATTTCATGTGGGTTTTCATGTTTTGGTTACACTGTTGCATGAGGGTTCATGTTAACCTTGGAATTTTCTAGGGGTTGATCTTGCTCCTGTAATTCAATATTTGTGGAATTTTGTGCTTTAGTGCCTTTGGAATCCATCAGGGTTTTAGTTTTAGGTTCAGATTCCTTCGCTCCGGTGTCTATTGAATTTGTAACCCCTTTTGTCCTAGTTCCTTGGACTTCTGTTGATCTTTTCAGTGTTTCAGCTTCATGGTTTTCAAATTTATGCATTTCGATTTTTGTTTTGTTATCCACTGAATCTATTTGCATTTGACCTTCATTTTAGTAGGAATTTTTATTCTTCAATTTGGCATGATCAACCAATGTTTTGCTGAAATTCAATTATATCATGCTTCAACACTATTGGTTGTGGAAAGCTAAATTTATATGATTCTCCATGGTTATGGCAAACTAAAGATTAGGTGACTTGGCTTGCATATGCAACCAATATGTTGAGTTTTTAATAATTGGTGGTGAAGACATAAATTTCAATTTTATTGTGCTCTCTTCTGCAGGCTATTTTGACCTAACTTTTAGTTTTAACTTTGTCTCATCATTCTAGCAACACACTAAACTTAATTGTAATATAAGTGGATGGTGAAATTCTTTAAAATGATTTTTTTTGAAATAGATTAATATTCTCTAGTCTCTTTGGTGTTTAAAATTTTAATTTTGAGCTAGTGAGATACTTGGTTCAAATGTCAATCCATGCATATAGTATGCCTAAATTCCAAGCTTAGTTGCAGAGTAGTTTGTTAAAATGCACTGGACGTTGGCGATCCAAATGATTACACCTATTATTAGGAGGAAATGCACTAGAGGCTGGTGATTAAGTTAAGGGTCACTTAGCAATGAATTTGATGCCAAGAAAAGGTATTTTATGTAGGATTTAGCAATGTCTATATAATTTGCTTCTCAAAGGCTTTAAAAAATTTATTGAAATAAGTGGAAATTAGTCAATCAAATCTTTTACACAGTAGATTGAAAGAATTCTCACTTACTAATGTCTCAATAGAACATATTTTTGTTATAATATGTTGTGACATAGCTGGTTATCCTTAGCTTAGGTTAAGAAACTATATGTTGCAGATGCTTATGTTAAATCCATAGTAGCTTGTGGTTTTTTGTATAGTGTTCTAAAATCAAACTTCAGTAGTAGTTTCATGACTCATGTGCTTATGTGATTTTAACTAATATCAAGATGGATGAAATATTACATGCGGTATTATGACATCCACTTCAATGCAAACTTCAATTTTAGTTTAATATACAATAGGATGTTCATCTCAGTGGAAGTCAATGAAGTAATCTATGTGAGTCAAAATCACTGAAAGGTTCAGGGTAAACTTTAAGTGGGATAAGTGCAATATACATGGTGAATCATCTAAGTTTATCGAATAGGAAATGCATATAATATGCAAAAATATTTATTAATAAAAATGTGTAAAATCTGCTATTAATCTTAAAAAATTTGCAAATATAGTAATCTTAGATGTATTTTATTTAAGAAATGGCCAATCTTCTAGGAAAGATGCTAGCTCTGGAGGCTAACATGCTCCAGTTCTATTTTTGTGGGCTCAGACAGGCCTCCCAATTTCTAAGCCTGTAACTCACATTTTTTCATGTCTTCTATCACTGCAACATTATCGCAACAACAATTCTCAGGCGGGGTTTGATTTTGGATCTCCACCTCACCCCTTAGGTAGACCTATTTAGCTTTTTCCACTGGGTATTTTTAATTTTAGAGAAAAAGTAATATACAACCTTTGGGAAAAAAAACAATATATCAATTTTTCTTGCCATGTGAGTTTTCTTCTCATTGAATGATTGAGGGTTTTCTTTGGACAAGCCTATGCTTCTATTTATCATGATCTGATTGTGATAGGCGAGGAAAGCTGAGAGCATGCTTGATGAATTTTCCTCTTTTAGTTCAAGCTCTTTTATGAATTATTAGTAAAGTGGTCAGATAATGATCAACAAGAACCCGATTATCAATTTTAACCTATAAAGCTGAGAAATATCTATAAAAATCAGATGAACTATCTCATTTATAGAGCCAACACATTCCCATATACATTAGGGTCTTGTATTTTTGTTAAAAGATGTTTGATTGAAATGTATTTACTCATACAATGATGCTTTTATTGTATGATTTCAGCCCTATTGGGTTCCTTGTGGGGTTTTTTGTTCTCCACTTTGTGGGCTTAGGCCTCTCCTTAGGTGTGGGATTTTTCATGCACTGGTTGATCACCTCCTCCAAATGTAGTTTAATTGATTAATGATCATGAATATGACCTATGCATACCCAGTATATTTTTTTCATGTTGTAAATAGTAAAGTTGATTTTCCTAAGTTAGCCTAAGGTTTCAACTAATCACCTTTACAAGAGAAGACTGAAGAAATGAAATGTTTTTACTTCGATCCACTTCACACCCTTGCACTTAATTGGAGCAAGGACACAAAAATGAGTTAACAAAATGCATAATTCCACTTGCTTTGAGGATAAATCAATTCAAGGAGAGCGTCAATTGTAATTCTCATTCTCAATTACAATTTTATATTATGCTATTTTATCTTGTGCATGCTTTTGGATAGAGGAATTTTCAGCAGAATCTCCTAGAGGATAAAATGGAACAAATCAGGAAAACCATGATAAAGCATGAAGATATGTTTAAAGAACGGGTCTAAATATTTTTAACTTTAAGATGTTTCTTTTTTGTAATGTATATTTCGAGAAACTTATGTCCAGACAATTCTGAGACTATACATGTATTACATGTTGATGTAATCCCATAATACAGTTATAAATGTCAATTGTTTATCATTAGATGAAAAATTGCTTTTTATGTACCTATTATTTATTTATTTTATCAACATTGTTGCTAAAACTTATCAAACACAACAAATTAAAACATAACTATTCTAGAACTTTTTGGCAGGAACTTCGTTGCCTTGCAGCTCTTGTTTGTTAAGTGACTTTTCTAGAAGAAACTTTTCTTATATTATTCAATATTTTGTATTTTTATAAGTATCACTTAGTGGTTCATTGAATTTACATATAAAAATATTTATATATATTTTTCATAAATAAGTATGGAAATTAAAGAAGGGGTTAGAGTATTTAGTTTTTGGGTTTGATGTAGAATATTCTTGCGAAAAATGTTATTTTATGTTTCGTCTATGCATTAAAAAATTATCATTGAGTTAGATGATTCTATATACTATAAATCAATAATTTCTTACTCTAGTTTTATTCTATAATTATGTATTTAATCTTATAATTTTATGTGGAAATGACCCTTTACTTTGGAAATGAACATGTAATCATTCTTTCTCACAATTCTATTCACCTTAGGTATCTAAATAGGGTAGTACTAATAAACATTAGTAGAGTTTTTTTGTGTTAAGAATGTGAAGTAACTCGCTCCCCTCCTAATGCCTTAGTCAAACCCTTGGAGTTGATTTAATAGTTTGAGAAAATTATTAAAACACATCGAGCAATCATGCAATATGCCTAGTCTATCCTAGATGATGATGTTTTTCTAGTGTAGTATAAAAATTTGCATACCCTCTACAACTTCCACACTATAAGTTGCACTCATTTAATGGCGACTCTTATATCATATATTAGATCATACTTAACTAATTACATTAGCCTTACACCCAATTTAAAAAGCCCAAACTCTATTAAAATCTAATGATTTTTTCAATTTTTAAGCTCTTCTAAACATCTCTTCATTTTCTCACATTTTAGTCACATTCTGAAAAACCTAGTTCTTGGACTTTGGTGTTGTCATGTTGATGTCAATGCTCTCAATGCGAATTAATGTCATGCTTCCTAGTGTGTTTTTCATTGGTTCTTATGTTGGAACCAAGCCTCCTCCAATCCTTTTTCCTCATTTTCAATTTCTCTTCCCTCTCTCTTAAAAATAAAACTATTTTTTCTCAAGAGGTTCCAATTGCCATTTTTTTTTGCACAATAAAATTTTAGAATTAGTTGCTAAGTTCACTCTCTCACCACTAATCCTCAAGAATCTCACATGCTCTTTTGTTTATACTATTCTACACACACCATGTTCCAAAACATCCTAGACCTTGGCTCCACATTCTACAAGAGATTGTGGAGATTTTATTTACCATTATTGGTTCTTTACACCATTGAAGAGAACAAGTACCAACATTCTTCATGTATTAGCAAGAAATTTCCTTTCTCAAGAGAACCCTTTTGAGATTTCATTGGTAAAAATATTTCCTAGTATTTATTTTAAATTTGTTGTTCCCATTCTAATCATTTTTATGTTTTCATCAAGATCCATAAAATAATCCTTACCTTCATAAATTCATTGCCTAATAGTTGTATTGTTGAGTTCTATAATAAAATATTCTTCTTCTTCCTTTTTATTTTCTTGAGATAAACAATTGGAGTTCAAGCCTCTCTTGATCTACTCTATATACTCCATTTTCTTTGTTGGTGTGAATGAGATTATTCCCTAGATAGTTTCCCTCTTAGGTCTTATTCACACCAAGTTAGTTAAGTTTACTTAGGAAACATTTATGTCATTTATTTTTTGTGTATCATGTCATATAATTGTGACACTTGTAATAATCTTGTGTTGTCCTATCTTTCACCTTGCCTATCGAAGAAATGTTAATCTTGTGCATTACTCATGTTATTATATGTCATTGTATCTTGTATTCATTGTACAATCTAACACTCATTTCTTGCTACTCCCTTGTGGAAGATTGTTTTTGGTTTTGTAGGTGATCCTAGCTACTTGAGTGTACAATGTGACTCTTACATGGTATTAGAGCTTTTAGATCTACAAGTCCCTTCCCAATTTTTGTATTTTCAAAAAAAAATAACTGGTGTATTATAGTGCAAAATATACCTCACGGTTGAGTCCAAAAGGCCTAAAAACATAAATTGATATAAAACTCAACAAGGTTTGAGGATTTTTATACTATGTCATTTTTGGGGGATAAACAAATTATCATAGTTAAACACGTACACATATGGATTTGTATGGCCATAAAGTCACCATACCATCATTGTATCAAATTTGTAGTTACTATGCCAACAAAGAATTGACATATTTTTAGGGAATATTATCACTTGTGTCAATCCACATCACTGGTTCAAATTTTGTAATTATTTAAAATAGGTACAATGTGTTCACAATCAATATACAAATGACATCAATGAGGGGAAATTTTCTAAGGGAAAATGCCTATGGTCATGTCAAGGACTAGCCACTTGATCTTTAGTGATGGTCTCATGGAGTAAAATCCCTTAATTATTTGAAAGGAAGCCAGGTAAGAGGAAGAAAATTCCTACACAAATCTAAGTGAGGGGGACAATGAATATTTTTCTTTAAACCCTTATCAATTACAATTTTAGATACACATTCATTTAATGCAAATAAAACATACAAATAAGAAAAATACCAAAACATGATGTTTATGTGGGGAAAAACCTTTCAAGAGAAAAACCCCACACTTCAAAAGAAAAACTCTTTGTATTATTAGTAATTTGGAAGAGGTTACAATACAATACAAGAGCTAAGATCATTTAGGAGTCTTGAACTACAATAAGATTTTTTGAGTGTGTATACCTTGATATCTATACTACTCTAGATGGGAAAAACAACTAAGAAATGTGAATGAGAAAATACCAAGGACACCTCAAGATTAGCCAAAAGAGTGATATAACGAAAAGGAACGTGAATAAAATGAAACACAAAGAATTTTACCTCCCTTGTTGTTGATACCTCTTTGATTGGCCCTTGCTTGGATTGGTTGTGTGCTCCTTAGATGATTGCTTGAATGTCTAAATGCAAGATTGGAGGTGCAAATGATTAAAAAGATGGCTAGATGATGGTAAAGGATTGAGGATTCAAATTGGCAGCATGTAGTTATGAGAATGCAAAGTGTTTGAGAAGGCAAATTGGCAGCATAAGGGTGCTCCAAAAAGTGTTGAAAATTCCCTTGAGGAGGGGGTATTTATAGGAGAATTTGAATTCTCTAGAGAATTCAATGGTCAAGATTGATCCAACAAGGCCAAGATGAAGGGCTATGGTGGGTTGAGAACCCACAAGCCCTCACATTTTGACATGTGGAGGGTGAAGTGGACAAGAGGATATGAGGTGGAGATGAGGTGTCAAGAAAGTACATGAGGTGGAAAAAGAACATGCACCTTGGGGAGTGAGGAGATTTCCTCAAAAAGAGATTTTTTGTCCCCAAGTGGGAGTGAAAGGGACATTTAAGGAATTTTGGAATTCCTCAAAAATCTACATGGGAAAAGGAAAGGTGGTTGGGGATATAAAAATTCACATTCATAGGATGATCTAGAGGATAAAAGGTGGGCTCCAAAAAGGTGGGACTTGGTCACATGTGGAGATTGTGACAAGTCCAAGGTTCTAGAAGCCTTGGAAGGATGGAATGTGAATTAAAAATTCACATATAAAGGAGGGGAATCTAGGAAGAATAAAAAGGAATTAAAAATTTTGGAGAATGATTAGGCTTAATTAATCAGTAATTAGAGGATAATTAGGGGCTAATTAGGATTAAAAGCCAACTTGCAAAAGTTGGAGGATGTGACACATCCTAATCAAGGATTAGGCATGTGCACATCCTTAATGAAGAGATTAGGAAGTGGATTAGGATTAGATGAAAATGACATGTGAGGAATTAAATAATTTATTTGATGAAAAGAGGATTAAGGAGGGTAAGGTATTTAATTATTAATTAAATACCAGGATTTGGCAGAATTAAAGATATTAATTAAATAATAGTAATATTATTTAATTAACTCGGATAAGAGGATGTTTAGATGAAAAGTGATAAATTTGGATAAATTAAGTGTCCAAATTTGGATGTCTACAGAGTGATTTTGGCAACATAATGATATCTTTGAAATCTTTAGACCTATAATATTTAAAAGATGACCAAGTACCAAATAAATATAACTCCATGAGAGAAGATGGATGCCTAGGATTTCCACATGGCATAAATCCAACACCTTCATGTCTGTCTTGAGTCTCCTTGAAATGCACAATACTTGCATGCATGCAACAACCTTGGATGAAGTGCAATGCCATAAGAAATACCCACATAATTTTCTTTTTCCATTTCCGATTCCTACCTCATCATGCATAGGACCCCTTTAATATGCAGTACACTTGCATGCATAGGCACCTTCATCACACCCTGTCTTGTTGTTATTGATTCACTTTTACCTTCTTGGGTAAATAGGATGGTAAATGCAATCATGATTCGACATGTTTGTAAAATGAATGGAATGCTGAAAATAGGTATCAAGGTATTATTGCCTTAAAAGAGTAATTATGTTTACATTGAGGATGAACATGTATTGCTATATGAATATGCTTAAGTTTTATGATGCATATGGATTTATTATGAAAAATTTAACTACCATTGCAAATGTGCTAAGCTGGTTGCAAGGACAGGTTCAATCCTCCAGGTGGAGGGGAAGTATCACTGAGGAGAAGTGATTGGTCAGATAACCCTAAATGAAACCTATATGAGCTACACATGCACACACTCACAATAGAATGGTTGAGTCAAGTTATTGTGTTGGGAATTGGTAAGTCACCCTTAGTATGATGTGTTTGAATTAGTAAGGGTATTGATTATTGTTGAGTGCATTATTGGATGATGTTTATGTCTTTGGAGCTTGTGAGTTCTTCCTTAATATTACTATGCCTGATTGGTGAGTGAAATATACGTTGAATGTATGCATATGTTTGGATATATATATATATATACACACACAAACATGAGCATTAATGCTTATAAAGAAGAGTGTGTGTATATATATAATATATATACATATACATATATATAATACATATACATATATATAATGTATACTTACTTGATTGACATGGTGTATATATATTAGTATATATATACATATACATATATATATATATGTGTGTGTGTGTGTGGTATAGCGTTAATGCTATTTATTGACGTATATATATATATATATATACATATATAAATATATATATTAAATATATATGTGATACTAGGAGGTCAATATTATAAATGCTTAGAGACTTATTTATTTATATAAATCATAGGCATATTTGTATAAGAGATTAGCAAAGTATTTAAAGGCCAAATAAAGTATATATTGACATTGAATAAAAGTCAAACTATAT
Source organism: Sequoia sempervirens (assembly GCA_007258455.2). Taxonomy (NCBI): domain Eukaryota; kingdom Viridiplantae; phylum Streptophyta; class Pinopsida; order Cupressales; family Cupressaceae; genus Sequoia; species Sequoia sempervirens. The sequence goes on along the minus strand of VDFB02281492.1, from coordinate 741,025,979 downwards.
GGAAAGCATTGCACAACAATAAAAAGTAGATATGGGAATAAAACCATAAGTCAATACTATTGTAAATACAACTTTGAATTATTAAACAACGAAATAGTCCAATTTAGGCGCTTTAATACAAAGCGATGGAGATATATATGACTTTCGCATACTGTGTATAAACCTTTATACAAAGCACTTAAAAGAAGAAAAATAAAAGCAACGTATAAACTATTGAGACTTTCCTTAAAGCTGAGAAGGGATATAATCATTTTATAGGGCTGAGTTAAGCCACCAAGGGTAGTGCCTAGAGAAGGTAAATTTGTGGCATCGAGCCATGTATATTGTCTTTATTATAAGTGTAAGAGAGGGGGACCAGCCACATTCAAGGCCCCAAGTCACAGAGATCCAAGAGTGGAATGCTGCCATAACTCACCTCACTCTAAAGGAATGTTTCAAATGAGGGATGAGAATGATGAGGAATACAAGGTTCTTCAATCAATCTGTAAACCTGAAATCCAGAATGTGGCTAGGCGAGCTAGTTTTTGGGTTCAACACTACACCTCAGGTAGCTCTCTACCTAAGGACAAAAGTGCAGTTCTAGGATGACAGCGCGATGTGCTGGCGTGTCTCAGGTGCATTGGCATTCGTACGACAAGAGGACCAAAAACATAGTAAGAATTGCCAGAAAACAAGTTGACGGCCTAGCTAGTGATTTCTAAGGGAATAAAATAGAACTATGAAGTAAGAGAGATACAAGCAAATGTGATAAAGTAAATATATTAAAGCTAAGGTGACAAAGTTAATCTCACAAAAGAACCTGTTCCCCAACTAGCTTCAAATGCACATCCACCTACACCCATGAAAGAGGGGAAATTGTTGGGGGATGTATAGGGGTCTACCTCAGTCAGACCCCCATTTTGGTGTTTCCACCTCCACGAACAACCAAGATAGCAACAATAGAGAAATTTATGTTAAAGAAGGAAATAAAGTAGAGAACACAATAAACACTACAAAATAGTAAAGTGCTACCCAACCAAATCATAAAGGAGAGGAGTGAAAAAGTTACCACCTCCACCAAGAGCTCACTCGCCAATGATGGAGAAAGAGAGCTTGAAAAATCACCACAACCTCAACTGTGATGAAGGGAGGTATTGCAAAACCTCAAGCCCTTGCTGCAATGGCTTGTTCCACACTTTCTCTATGGAGTTGGAGTGTTGTTGCTGCAATGGAGTGCTAGAGTGTTGTTGAGAGTGCTTGAGAATGCAAGAAGTGATTGCTAGAATGTTTAGAGAGTGCAAGAGGATAAAATGAAGTGAGAATGGATCAATTTGAAGGAAGAATGAGCGAGAATAAGGCATTTTTGAGTCAGTTGGTCGAAGAGGAATGTTACAAATCATTCCCAATAAGAAGTGTAACGCCTTTGCCAACTTCAGATGTAGGAACCCATTAGGGACGTAAGTGCATTGCATGGATGTTTGCACACCACGTGGGAATCCCCAATAGTTATTCTTCTATTGACACAAAAAATAGATGCCAAGTGTAATGAAGGCAGCCTGTTGATGTGGAATTTTTCCTTTGTATTTGGTTTTCTAAGGTGAGGAAGTGTTAAAGGGAAATTTGCATAAGGGGTGCAAATTCGATCCTACATTTTCCCCCCACTTTAGCGAGCACGAATAATGATGAGTGCTTTTGTAAAGTAGATCGAAGAGTGAATAGGGTTAGAAATTTATACTTGAATCATCGAGGAAGCAGACCGCAATTTGGCAAGCTCAAGAGTATAGGGTAGGAAAAGGAATTCATAGCCCCATAGAACTATGAAGCTGAAGAATGAAAGCGTCTTACAGGCCTACAAACCTACAAGGAGGTGACCCCCAAGATCTCTCACATGAAGGAAGCCCCGAAAGCAAGCACCTTACAGGCCTGTAGACCTGCAAGGAAGGTATCCTCCAAGATCTCTTGCATGAAGGAAACCTAGAAAAAATTCCTTACAAACCCGTAGACCTACAAGGAAGGTGTCCTCCAAGATCTCTCACATGAAGGAAACCCAAAGAAAAAGTGCCTTGCAGGCCTACAAACCTGCAAGGAATGTATCCTCCAAGATCTCTCACATGAAGGAAACCCCAAGAAAATTCCCTACAGACCCATAGACTTGTAGGGAAGGTGTCCTCCAAGATCTCTTGCATGGAGGAAGCTCAGAAGAATCGCCCTATAGGCCTGTAGACCTGCAGGAAGGTATCCCCCAAGATCTCTCACATGGAGGAAACCTAAGGAAGGGGACTCCATAGAGTTGGAAAGCGGCTTCACAAGTGCACCTGTAAGGAGACATGTTTACCCGCATATAGAACATGTCAGAAAGTGGCCATGTAGGCAAGTAAGCGGACTATCATGCAGACCGTCAACAAGTTGGAAAAATTTCAAAGGGGTCCCTCGGGAACCCGGCGTAAAAAAAGGGGTCCACTCAAGGGACACACTGTTCGAAAGTACGGAAGAGATGTTTCTTTCTCAAAGCTATTCATCATCAAGGAATCCTTTTGAAAGATGTTCACTTCATCAAGGAATTCGAAAGGAAGAAAATGCCCCCTTGTGAGGGGAAGGTCAAGGTTGCTCCCACCTCGAAGGGAAGGTTCTCAAGTTTTTTCTTTGCGAACCCATGATGTAGGAAACACGTTCTGTTAGGGTTCCAGGTTTAGAATGCGATCCTTGAAAAAAGGTTTGTGAAGATTCTCGAGAAAATATTCGTTGGCAACGAATGCATTTTTTGAAAATTAAAATGTTTTAGAAGTGGCATTTTCACACATGGAAGGGAAAACTCAAGCAAAGAAGAAAGAAAGAAAAATAAAAATCTAAAAGAAACATTATGAACAAAGGGCACAGGGGTGAATTGATATTTTTGAGGTCAGAGCTACTCATATATATATATATATAGTATATAGAATGAACTGTCATCAACCCCCTACTATACCAGACCATGTGAAGAATGCACATGAAGAAAAAGTAAAAATAAAAATTGGGTCAACATGGAAAGGAAGCCTAAATGCCCCCAACACTTTGCATCATCCCCAATTTATCAAAAATCAATCACAAACATGGAAGAATAATGATACAAATAGAAGAAGGTTTACAACAAAAAAACCATGCCTATATCCAAGCACCAAGAAGGGTGACAAGGGTCATCCAAGAACACATAGCGTGATCACGGGGGAACACATCACAACACACACTCATCTAATCTAAAGATAAAGAAGGGGCCTCCCCTAACATTGATTGACCAAGAGGTCATCCGCTTCCCACTCTAGATCATCGTAGGGGGAAGGAGGATGGGCCTGCAATGGTGAGATGTTAAGAGGAGGAGCTTCTTACCCTCCCTCAACAAGGGATAAGGAAGAGGGCCCCGCAAGGTCCCCTCCACTAAGCTCTTGTGGACCTAAGGTCACTGATTTTGCAAAAAATGTTGACAAGGCCAGAACTTCATCCAAAGAGTTAAACATGCACTTTATAGGAGTTCTTTGTTTTACCTCAACAGATGGAGAAGGCTATGCCCAAGATTCACCGCTAGGCTCATTGAACAATTTGGGAGCGATGACAAACTTAGGGGAAGTCAGGACCGGTTCTGTCACTAAGATAGAACAAGTCAAAATGGGACCACCTTTAGGAGAAGGTGGGATCCTGTTACGTCCTCCATTCTTGGAAGGACCACCCTCCACATTTTGCTTCATCAGGGGATGCAAACTACCCACAGACAAGGTGAGAGGTGCAAAGGAAGAGGAGAAGAAAACCGTGGTAGATACTACTAAATTATTTGTTATATCTACGGGTTTCGGGAAAGGAGGGACATCCAGAAGGGGCATCAATAGGGGTGGATCCACTGAAGGAGTGATGAACACCTACACCTTTTTGGGGTCAGGTGCATTCGTACTCACAATGGAAGCTGAAAGAGAGACTAAACTAGATTGTACTAAAATAGGGGGAGGAGAGAGGAGGACGCATCAGGAGGCCCTGAAGCAGGGGCGGTCGACTCCTCTTCCTTCTTCTACAAGGTGACATGTTCAGTTGTGAGAGCCTTTCCTCGACGCTTGCACTTGCACACAATACGGTTTTTGTGATTCTTCAAACTGGAGGCCGGAGGCTACAAAGGAACAAAGGGCTCCCACTCGACCATGAGAGTGCCCACTACAACCGTTTCGGTGGAGGAACAAACTCCTAAATGGGAGAAAGAGGAGTAGGTTTGGAAACAATAGGGGGAGTTGGCTTAAGTGCCTCGACAGTGGGCCTCTTCCTGTTTATTGCTTTGGGAGCAGATGTAGTAAGAGGCTATGGAGAAAATTCCCTTCGGGAACCTTTCTTTCTACCATACAAATAATACCAAGGCCCGGGAGGCTCAATAGGGAGATCTGATATCCTGATCTTGGGCCTATGCCAAGGAGGTATCATCAAACTCAATGGGTAAAGGTCATGCTTGCTCATCCAATACTCCTCCCAAGAAAGGGGAGCAAACGAGTTAGCATGAGAGGAGGCAAGCTTCTCCTTTCCTTTTTGGGAAGAGGAGGCAGTTGGCTGCTATGCTACAGGAAGAGCCAATTTTGGCTGTCCCTTGTCCCCAGTCTTATACTTCACATAGTTCTCATAAAGTAGGTTTGTTCTTAGAGGGAGTGGACCAAACAAGGCAGGCCAAAAATGGTTTAATGAATATCCCCCACCAGACACTAGAAGCTAGTATCCAGTGTCATGCACTACATGCACGACACCTTCATGGGAGAACTTTAAACATTTATGAATAATAGAGGCGATTCCATTCATGGAAACTAGCCAAGGTAAGCTAGCTTCATCCTGAACAAATCCAACTCTGGAATGAAATTGAAGACTGTGTCTACAACCCTAGGTCCAACTAGGACGAACAAAGTTATCAAGCCATATGGTTTCAGATAAAGACCATCGTGTGTGCGGATGGTAGATTTTGTTTCTTCGTACTCTTTTCTATGTAGCAAGTTAAGCCACAACTTCTCTTCTATAATATAATTCACTTGACTTGCGAGGTCTACTAAGACTCCTATCACAATGTTTCCATTGAGGTGAGCGAGAATATAGAGTGGATAGGGCTTGTTCTTTAAGGGAAAGTCCTATGACGTGAATGTCACATCTGGGGAACTGAGCGTAGGTTGTGCGGTAGGAATAATTGTGACCATGTTACCATAGGCCTCGGGCTGAGTGACAGAGTCAGTGGGATCGATAATCATGTTGGCAAAATGCGATGGAAACGGGTTTGTGTATATCTGCAATTCACTATTCGCTTTCGCCACTGATTTATTCATACTTTGTTTACTTCCATCGAGACGAATAGTACCATCCTTGATGTAGTCTTGTATATCGTGACACATGTGCATACAACATCCAGTATCATGCTCATTAACTCGATGGTACTGACAGTAGGTATTTGCATCATACCAGCTACTGTAAGGTTCCTTAAGAGGTTTAGGGTTCTGCAAGGTTATGATCTTATCTTTCAACAAATTTTGCAAGATGGAAGAATAAGATTCTACTAACTTTGTGAATTTTCGGTTGCATTTGAGGTCATTATCATCCGCAGCCGCTACTACATTCACAACACCCTTTCCTTTCCCAGAAATCGATACAATGGAATTTCCTTCAGAATGAGAGTGCGAGGAGGATCCCCTGAACTAAACTACTATCTATTGATACTCCCATAGGGATGCACACAAATGCATGAGAGAAGGGTATTTCATAAGGGAAAAAATTTCCTGCCAAGGCCTTTGCAAGTTCCCTATGAATACCTTCTGCACATCAGAATCGGGTAGTGGGTATGAGATTTGTGAGAAGAGCACTTGATACCGCACTATGAAATCAGTAATATTTTCATTATCACCTTGTTTGCATTAGATGAGATCTAAAAATGTCATCTTCGACCCGATGTTAGCTTGGAATTGTCGCATGAATTGGTTTACAAGTTGATCAAATGAGAATGGAATTATCAGGCAAGGAACAATACCACTCGAGTGTTGTATCCTTGAGAGATTGAAGGAATAGTTTTTCCATCAATGCATCGTGATGTAAGAAATTTGTGCACAGGGCGCTAAAGGCAGACACATGTGTTTGTGGGTCCCATTTTTTGCCATACTTTTCAAATTTAGGAATCTCCATTTCTTGAGGGAAGGGAGTGTTCAAAATTGCGACTGACAACTGGCTATGTCGGAAGAAGGGTTGAAAGATAGGTTGGGCAAAGGATTGGAAGAGACTCACCAATTAGCTTTGCATCTTACCCATATTCTGAAGAACAGTGTTCAAAATAGGGTCATTAGAAGATATAGGGCCAGAGGAAAATCCTCTAGAACCACTGTCGGAGCCACCACCAAAACCACTAGTGTGATCACTGTCAGAACCACTAGTAGGGCCTCCACTAGAGCCACCTCCACTTCGGAAGCCATGACCATGGCCTCCACCAGAACCACCTTCGCCAGTGCCACTCCGGTCACTAAAGCCACCACCACTCATCCCTCCAAAACCTCCACTGCTAGAGGTGACAAGAGGGGTGAAGTTGAAACCCAAGGGGATCTTGTTCACTTTGATAGTTTCAGATCTCTTAGGGGTAGAGGGGACGTTGATCAAGGGTACAAAATCGACCATGTAAATAGATGTGGGAGGCATCAATATTCCAAGCTACCTCTCATGATCTTCAAAAGTGCCCCCCTGTACAATGTTAGGATTGTTTGGAGGAGCACATGCTTCAATCAAACTAGAGAGACTAACCAAGGGTTATATTCCTGCTCAATCTTTTCCAACCATATACTTTATTTTGCTGATAACCCTAGTGGCCCTAGCCATCTTCAAGTCCTTTTCTAAGTGATTCTCCAAGTTACCTAGTCCCTTGCTAATAATAAAAGAAATATACTCTGAAGGAATGTGAACAGCCTCATACTCGTCCACCGATGATAGTGTAGGAGAAGCAAGAGGAGTGGGGACGTAGTCAGTCTCATCGGAGATCCCTATCTCGCCCCTTGAGAACTGCTCTTGTGTGGCAAGACCAACGGTGGACCCAATAAAAAGGCTTGTAGAGAAACCAACAGTGACCTTCATCCTCTCCATTGGAAGGTGTCGTATAATTCTCCTAACAATATACCTGGAGGTCGTGGACTGGGTTGTGATGCTCATAAACCTTCACAACACTCAAGGGAACAATGATCACAAGGTACAAGGGAAAATCCTCAACACCAACAAATGAGTAGACGTTGGTTCATGTCAGGTTCACTAAAAATGTAAGAGAGGGGGACCAACCATGTTCAAGGTCCTGGGTCATGGAGAGCCAAGAGCAGAAGGTTTCCCTAACTTACCTCACTCTAAAGGAATTTTTCAAATGAGGGATGAGAATGATGAGGACTATAAGGTTCTTCAATCACTCTGCAAACTCAAAATCTAGAATGGGGCTAGGCGAGCCCATTTTCAAGTTCAATTCTGCACCTCAGATAGCTCTTTTCTCGAGGATGGAAGTGAGGTTCCAGGATGACAAGGCGCGCTAGCATTCATACGACCGGAGGACCAAAAACATAATAAGAATCACCAGAAAACAAGCTGACGACCTAGCTAGTGATTTCTAAGGGAACAAAATAGAACTATGAAGTAAGAGAGATACAAGCAAATATGATAAAGTAAATATATTAAAGCTAAGGTGACAAAGATGATCTCACAAAAGATCCTGTTTTCCAGCTAGCTTCAAATGCACGTCCACCTACACACAAGAAAGAGGGGAAATTGTTGGGGGATGTATAGGGGTCTACCTTAGTTAGCCCCCGTTTGGTGTTTCCACCTCCACGGACAACCAAGATAGCAACGATAGAGAAATGCATGATAAAGAAGGAAAGAAAGGAGAGAACACAATAAATACTACAAAATAGTAAAGTGGTACTCAACCAAATCATAAAGGAGAGGAGTGAAAACGTTACCACCTCCACCAAGAGCTCACTAGCCAATGATGGAGAAAGAGAGCTTGAACAATCACCATAGCCTCAATTGTGATGAAGGGAGGTATTGCAAAACCTCAAGCCCCTACTACAATGGCTTGTTCCACACTTTCTCTATGAAGTTGATGGAGTTTTGTTGTTGCAATGGAGTGCTAGAGTGTTGTTGAGAGTGCTTGAGAATGTAAGAAGTGATTGCTAGAATGCTTAGAGAGTGCAAGAGGATGAAATGAAGTGAGAATGGATCAATTTGAAGGAAGAATGAGCAAGAATAAGAAATTTTCAAGTCGGTTGGTCGAAGAGGGATGTTACAAATCGTTCCCAATAGGAAGTGTAACACCTCTTCCAAATTCAGACGTAGGAATCCGTTAGGGACGTAAGCGCATTGCGTGGACGTTTATGTGTTGTGCTTGCGTGCCGCATGGGCGTCCCCGACAGTTATTCTTCTACCAATGCAAAAAATAGATCTACCAAGTGGAACGAAGGCAACCTGTTGATGTGGAATTTTGCCTTCAAATTTGGTTTTATAAGGTGAGGAAGTGTAAAAGGGGAATTTGTGTAAGGGGTGCAAATTCACTCCTATACAATAAGGCATTGAATATACTGAATAAAGCACATAAGTTAAGGAGTGAGGGCACAAAAATTAAGGGATAGGTGTAAGCGCCGCCTTTAAGGAAATGATTGGTAGGGAATCAAACATAGTTTTTAGAGAACAAGTCAAAGACTTATAACAAGTGTATTACATGCTCTCAATACGTGCTATTATTTGGAAAATAGATGTTACATATGAGGTCGACTAACTTGCATAGTGTCGATTGTGCAAACAATGACCGAGTCAATTATTTGAAATGCGCAAACTGGGTTAAGTGACTGTATAAATAACAAGATTTAATATAGGAGTATGGTTGATACTTGGTGCCAACTTATGAATGATCTTAAACCTGTAGAAGTCTATTTTGATTGCAATTAAACTATCATCATTTGAGCATGTGCACTTTTGAATGTCTTTTGCTGCTATCAACTAGAAGGGTCAACCTATAGCATTATATGTTAAGTTTGTACTTAGTTTGCTGCCACCTTTTAGTTGAGTATTGTGAGTCAACTTGCATGGTGAGATGTGTCGACTGCCATGCCTTTTTTGTAGGCTATAAAATCTCATTTTGTTGTATAAATAGAGAGGCTTATACTCTCATTTAGGACACACTAATCTGCATTATTCTGCAATTGCATTCTATTGTATTTTGTGAGAACCTTGAGTATTTGTGAGAGCTATATTTGTGAGAGCATATTATCAACTTGTGAGAGAAGTCATAGTGAAGTATTGCTTTGAGAGAGCTAAGTGAAGCTAGGAAGCTGCTATTGGAAGGTTGTGCGTCAAGTCAATCAATTGGATTAATTGTATTACAGGCATGAGGATCTAGTCTTCTCTTATTTGTCTTTATTTATGAAAGAATGTGATTTTAATGATTTTCTTGAATTTCTTGAGAATACATGCATTAGGAAATAATAACATTTTCTCTGGAGAGGAAATGAAGCTACTTTATGCTTTTCTATGGAAGTGTTTGTATATACACCATAATAGGAGTGTTTGGTCGTCATTGGTATTACATACCAGAAATGATGAAATATGATTAAGGGAAGTGTCTTAATACTCATATACCCTATATGGGAATTAGATATTGATGTTCTATACATAGATAGTTTAGACTATGTGTATAATGTAAAATATGTCAATGTCATGAAGCAACTTGGCACTATTATCTAATTATGCTAGGAAACGTTGGGAATGATAGGGTTAGCATTATAAAAGGGAAGATATGAAAGATATGATGTGACGATATGCAAACCACATCAAATATCTTTTTGTAAATGATCACTTGATCATACTATACTCTTGAATGGTACCCTAGGTTTAGATTAACCGATTAGGGTAGAGAAGTATTATCTGATTAAATAATGAGACCTTGGGTAGAGTTTTACCTACTAGGTTGGGATTTATACTTGACTACCCATTAAAACCTATGGTTGGGAATAGCCTACTTGGTTGAGTTTTTCAATTGGTCTTGATTGGAACATATAGGGTTAGAGTAACCTATATAATCAAACTAGTCATTGGTTGATGACTATATCCTAAAATTAGGATGTATCAAGGTTAAAACTCACCTTTGTGATTAAGCTAAATCACTTGAGTTTATAGAATTCTATATGTTTAGAACTGTTATTACCTAATATCACACCCCTGCTAAGTTGTAGAACTTAGCATATTGGTGAAACATGAGAGCTTTCATGTTTTAACATGAAAAAACCCCCTTAGAGGTTGCCAAAAGTGTTAACCTATTTTAGTCAAAATGGTTTTAACATTATTGAGAGGGGATAACTTAATGTTCCTATTTCTTGACCTAGACACCAAGGTATATATAAAAATAGTAAATCTACTTGTTAAAGGTAATGGTAAAGTTCAAGAAAGGGGAAATGAGTTTTGACTAAGTCAAAACACAGGCAGAAAAGGGAAAGGGGTTAGAGTTTTTTTATTTTCAAAGTTTCATCCACACAACATTGATAGACTCTAGGCTTTCAGTTAGAAACATTGAAGAAGACAAAAGATGAGGATGCAGTTATAGAGATAAGTCCACGTTGCAGAAACCAAAAGATGAAGGGTAGGGCATGCTGCTAAAACCATGGAGAAGAGTTTGGCACACAATTGAGAAGTTTGAAGAGGTCCCAAATTCATCTATTTGTTGTCCACGTTACAAGAAAAGAGGGAAGACCTCGTATGTTGCATGAAAAAATGGACTTTCAGGTGTAGTAACAAATTTTCTCTGCATATTAGACATCTTCAAGAAAGAAAAGCTCCATGTGGTTGCATAGAGTTCCATTAAAAAAAAAAAACATTCTCGTTTAACATATTGTTTTCTTGCTCCAAAAATCCTCATATTCAATGAGTAATGTTGTTTAGTGATTATCTGGGTTGTCACATGCTATTTTACAAATGCCTTCATTAGGTCTTGTGAAGCTTTCCCTAGTATTGTTTTCTTTATAGGGAATGTCATGTTTTAAACAATGCATAACATAGTTTTAGAAAAGGGAAATCTATAGAGTGAAAAATGTGTAGGATGGTAGTATGTTGTGAGATAAGTATGGAAGCATGCTTTTCTTTGAGAGAATGGTCATGAGGAATGTATTCATTAAAAGGAGAAGAGTATAGGGTCGAAGATTATCCATGTTCAAATTTTTGAATAGTCTTCTGTTATTTCCTTGAAAGAACTCAAATCAATTTAAAAGACAGAGCCATGATGAGTTTATCACTATGAGCATTCTCCTAAGAGCAATCCAAGAAGGAACTAGCAAAGACAATTAGTTAAAATTCTATGATAATAGTCAACATGAAGCACATGACAGCTATAGGATAATAGAGACAAAGGACATTCATGTGTGGCAAGGTAGGATGTGTGGCAGTTTTGAGGATTATGTTTCTTGCATAGAAAATCCCTTGATGACAATCTAATCTAGAGAGTTTTAGTATGTTTTGGGAGCATAGTCATGATCAAAAGTTCTAGTGGTGAGTTGATTTTCTAGAGAGGTTGCATTTTAAGCCTATCATTTTCACTCCAAATCTAAGCACAATTTAAGTCTTCAAAATGCAATTTATCTAAAGGATTTATGACAATTCTTATTCATGATAATAAATGCATTGTTAAAATTTTTTCTTGTAATGAGGTTTCATGGTCATGGGTCAGAGAAAAATATTTCTATCACAAGTGGCAATGGTATTAAAGAGACCTAAAACTAGTCTATTCAACGGAAAAAATTGTTATTGAATGAGAGAAACTTAAAGCTCATTTGGTTTCAAACTTTCCATTGCTTGCTCAAATGAAGTTTTACTTTGCTAAGGGAGTTAGGAATTGTGTTTTGCTTCTTGTGCAAGTCACCTGGGAATTTATTCTTCTATGCACAATGCAAAAGAAATTTTATTTCCAATACTATAAATATTGGAGGGTTCACGGTGGGAATAGGTTAAAAAATTTAGGTTGAAAAAAGTGCTTTTGTATGGATTGTGACGTTCAAGGAATTTTTGAAGGACAACAGTGACAAACAACTTAATGCATAATTAATGATGACCGTGACTTGAGATATAGCAAAATACAGTCATGCCAAGCTAAAAGATACTTTGAAGAAGAGTAGATAATAGTGTTGTATGATTGTTAAGACCATTAAAAGGCTAAGGAAAAGAGCCTAGAGAATATAAAAAATATGAGAATAGGAGGACAACAAGAGACAACTTCATGGTAAATAAAATTTTACCATGCAAACAACAAATTTAAGGATAATCTTACATGGATAGTGCTAGTTCACCATAAAGCAAGAAGAGATAGGTGGAAGTCTGCTATCAGATGTAGGTTTCAACATTAATGCAAGCAAATGACAAGAACACAGTATGAGAGAGGTTGTAGAACCAATTTCAGGATAATAAATATGAGAAAATTGTTAAAGCATGTGCTTAAAATAAAGGTTTAAAGCTCTTTCCCATGGAAACCCAAATAGAGACAAGAAAGTTTAGCTCACAGAGGTTTAATAAAGAGGTCATGACTGCATGATAGACCTTGAGGACTATGGAGGTGAATGAAGAAGACTGTCCAATGGAGAGTAGTCACTAAATATTGAAGGAGCAGTCCTATTAAAGATCTTAAGAGCAATAACTTACGGGTAAAAGCACAAACCTGTGTCACACTTTATAAAGGAATTGGCCAACAGCAAAAAAATTTTTGAACTTCGACCACATAAAAGTGGTCTTTATGTTTTGAATTTCAAAATGGTGTAAACTAATGAAATGTAGAAATTTTGGTGTAGTTTATTCCTGTAATTTTTAAATTTTTTAAAAAATGTTTTTTATTATATTTTGATCAATTTAAGGACAAATTTTGGAATGCTGAAAATTTCATAAAAGAGTGACTTCATAGGCCGTAAAGAAACAAAATGAAAAAAACTTCATTTCTCCCTATTTTTTTTTCCAAATAGGTAATTTCAATATCTTGTGCATGGAAAAAAAAAATCACATTTTGATGTATATTTTTCTCGTAATAATGTTTTAAAGTCAAACATGTTAGAATTTGACAGTTTTCACGGACCGCAAACTAATTTCAATTTTTTTAATCATTTTCAAAAAACAAAACATACCCTTTTGAAATAGACTTTCTCCTCTTATGCCCCATATAAGATTTAAAACATTTTAATAAGTTTTACTATCTTTTTTTAATATCTAATCAACCTCTTTTTTTAATTTTTAAAACCTACTTGCATTATTTTAAAAATAAAACATACTACATCTAATAAAAATATTATAAAAATTATATATTTGGATTCTACACTTCAAGCTCTACAAAAGGGTATTTTTATTTTTTGCAAAACGATCAATCTGACTAGAGAAATACTTTGCCAAAGATGAATGTTTAAGAAAATTCTGAGAAATGATGAGTTGGCTGCCATGTAGGATGCCAACTAGATATTTTCGGCCGATAAGGTTTCGGCCGAAACCCTCTTGACCAGTAATGGATCGACCGAAAACTAATCGGTCGAAAAGCTATCGGCAGATAAGTACTCGGCCGAAAATAACTGAAATAAAATAAAATTATTTTCTTTCTAATTTCTCAAATTAAAAAAATTGAAAAATAACAAATATTTCAAAAATTTCTCGATTGTTTTCGATTAAAGAAGGTTTATTTCGACATTTTAGAAGGTTTATAATTTCTGAAATTTACAAGACTTATTTCGACAAAAAAAAAGGCATTTGGAGAAGAGTTGAGATATTTTTAAGGTATGTATTGATCTTCAACTTATTTAATTGATTATGTTTTTATGAAAAATGCATTTGAAGTTTGTTTTCACTATTTTTTTTATTAAAATATTAACATCAAAGAAATATTTGTAGAAATATATTTATTATTCAATTAAAAATATTTTATGTTTTGCATGTTTATGTTTATTAAAAACTTTTGTTTAAATATTTTATGTTTATGTTTTGCATCTAGTTACAAGCTTTTTAAAATATTTATGCTATATTACATGTACATGTTTCATGGAAAGCTTGTGTGTGTACAAATTTTTATGTAGGCAATCATTCAAATTTGAGTGTAATTTGTGATGGCAAATCCAAGGGCTAGATCGAGGAAGTATGATCGAACACGAGTAACAAAGAAAGAGAAAAGTGGATGAAGGAACATCTACTGAACAACAGCCCATGGAAAATATTGATGATCAAGGTGACGTACAAGTACAAGAACAAACTGAACCTAGTACTAATATAAATGTTTTGGACTATGGTATGGAAAATTTGATGGAGATGGATGAAGATTCTCTTTTCAATAATATTTCATCTCAAGATATGTTATCTAAAAGCACATTAAAATTACACTCTAAAAAAATATGGGATGAATTTTTTGAAGAGAAATTTCTAATTGGAAGAGCACAGTTAATTGCAAAGTTATTTAGACGAAAAGAAATGACCCCTGTTTTGGAGTTGTTAGGGGTTGATAATAGGAAAAGGTCATCAGATTTAAAACATACAATTGTTGAAAACCTGCAAGAAGCATTAGAATGTATTGAAAAGAAGAGTCGATCTAGTGATTTAAGTGTTGCATGTAGAGCGTTGATGACTGTAATTTCTAGTAAGAAATTATCACATAGAAGACAAGTTCAAGCAATTTATGAATTACTAAATGTTTCTAGGAGAACTGTTCAAAGATATATTGAAAAGAGAGATGAAATAGATGGAAAATTTGAGAAAAATTGGGTAAATATTTGTAGGGTTCCTCGAAAAGATAGAATTTCAGAAGATGTAAAGAAACAAGTAGTTGAATATTGGACCACCCACTCTCGTGTTTCTTCCAATAGAAGGGATACTATACAAATAATAGGTGATGATGGTACAAAAATTTCTCATCCAAAACATTTTATAGATACAACACAAAGTGAACTTTTTGAAGCATTTAAACAAGAATTTTTAAATGTGAAGATTTGTCAAAGGATGTTTGAAACACTATGACCATCATTTGTACGTATAAATAAAGTACGTGAAACTTGTTGTTGTCGAAATCATGTTGAATTTGATCTACACCTACAATCATATAGAAAAGTTATGGCAACAATTGATCAAAATTTAGCCATCCCTGGAAACACAACACAATTTGTGAAGTCTCTTCTATGTGAAAAATCAGAAAATTCAGATGAATTCAATGTTTAGTGTATAAAAAATGTATGTAATGATTGTGGAGATTTGAAGAATCTTTTACATGTTGACAATAATGAAATGCAAGTTACTTGGAAGAGATTTGAATATGAGACATACTTAACGAAGTCAAGAGTTGAGGCCAAAAAAATTGTTCTCAAAGAGAGTGGATTGCCTTACAATGAATTCATGAGTAAATTTTGCAATATCATATATCCACATATCCAACATTGTCATGGTGCAAGATGGCAAGCTAAGCAATTTCGTTATTCAAAGAATTGTTTTCCACCAAGTTGTATTCTCTCTACTGTAGATTTCTCTGAGAACTATACATTTAGTCCTCAAACTGAGATCCAAAGTCAATATTATCATTCAAAGCAAGTTGCAATCTTCGTGCAAGTTTGCTATAGGCATGCAGAGTTAGTGGTCGATGTAATACAAAGTAGCAAAGATGATAGAATTATCATCAAAGAGGTTCACTTTTATGTCAGTGATGATACGAATCATGATAGAAGCTATGTAGCTCATTGTTTCAAAATATTTTTTGAAGACCTAAGACGACCTGGCATAAATCAAGAACAACACTGGATATGGTCTGATGGATGTGCAGGTAAGTACATTGGTTTTTAAATTATTTTTATTTAATTTATATTTACTTTTAACTTTGAGACTTAAATTGTTTGATTGTTTAAATATATATATATATATATAATTACTTTTTTGAAGATAATTTGGTTTTCAAGTGTTTAATTATTTGTAACTTCACAAGATAATTTAAGTCTGCAAAAGCCTTTGTTTGGTTAAGCAGTCAACATGCTAGACGCAACACCAAATTTTTGTGGAATTTTTATGAGAGTGGACATGGAAAAGGAGAGCACAATGGAGCAGGAGCATGTGTGAAGCGTGCACTTCATCAATATGAACTTGTTGGTATGTAAAGTTTTCACCATATATATATATGTCCAATTTAGCTTGATATTTTTTAAAAGATTAGATATATATATTTAATTTAACTAAATTAAATTCTTTTAAGTTCCTTGAAAGTAATAGGTGACAAATTGTGCCAACTTGTGTGTAACTTGTAGGTAATGCCATACGGAATGCAAACGAAATTGTTGAATGGTGCAAAAGTCATTTTTCTGCTCGCGACTCAACATACAACACGGTATTTTTGGGAAGTTACAGGTATGTATGTCTAGTCAAAATTTGTTAAAAATTTGAATTTCAAAGTTCAAGTACATACATGATTTCAAATTGAATTTTCAAGTTTGAATTTAAACAGATATTGATCAATCAAATCCTTATAATTGTCAAGCAATTCATGGTATTAGAAATCTGCATCAAATCATGACAACGGGGAGTAGTAGGCCTTATGCAATGAATGTGAGAGAAAAATCATGTTTTTGTATTGATTGCATTTAGGACAATGCAAATATTGATCAATGTGAGAATATTAGAGATGGGTATGTTTCACAATGGGAAATGAAACAATCAATATCAATGCCTCCTTTTGCTGAAGATGACAATGTCGATGTCTACGATCCACTATATTTAGCTGATCACAAACGTGTATCTGATTTAGTTGTTACATGTATGGAAATTGATTAATTTAGTTAAAATAAATATTTAAATTTATATATATATATATATTATATATGTTTAAGTAAGTTTCAAATATAAAATATAAATTTTTACAACTTTTAAATGCATAATTTACTTAAATATGTAAATATGTGGTGTGTGTACAGGAGATATTTTCGTTGTAGTTGCAGATCCTAAAAATGCGAAAGGTGTAGATTACTATCTACTAAGATGTATGCAACAAAAAAGCAAATTGGTCGAATCAATGACAGATGGTGATGGAAAAGAGTATCCCATTGGATCAATAGTTATTGAAGGCACATATTATCAACAAATAAAGATAGATAAAAATGGTATTATATTTGTTGATTATAGGCCAGGACAAAAGGTTCTACATTATAGTCACTTAGTTTTGGAAACAAAAATAAATTTAGAAACTTTACCTAAAAGAGGACGTGCCAAACAAAAGTGGAGGTTGCCTATTGAAGATCATGAGAAGATTTTAGAGATAATTAAAGATAGAGAGGATCCAACTTTTATGTACCAGGAGCTTTAAGTTGTTTTTTGGATATATGTACACATTTATGACTCCAAATCTAGATAATATATATTTGTATTAATTGGACATGTGACATGATTTAGAATGGGTTGTTTTTTTAGAATGTGACATGTATGTTAAATCATATATATGCTTGATACAAAACCTAGTGACTTTTAAAATGTTTTCATTTACATTTTGCCTAAATTCCTTTAAATCATCTATATTTCCAATTGCATTTTTACATGTTGGACATGGTTCATTCTTTTAAGTTCACTCTTGAGAATCTCTAGAAATTCCTTTATATCATCTCTCTAGATTCCTTGATTGTAAATTTTTATGTTTGACATGGAATTGTTAAACTTTCACTTTCAAATCTTTGAATAAATAAATATTTGTTCAACTCCACTTATATACATGAGCTAGATTGAATATATATATATGCGTGCAACAATTTGTACAAAACCTAGTCTATGTTCCAATTTTGCATTTAAATTTATTTATGTTTTGTGGAATTCTTAATTTCACATTCAAATATTTCATTTCATTTGAACATTCAACTCCACAAGCTTATATAATTATCTAGTTGATTTGGTGTTTGAGTGGTGAAGAATCTAGACATAAATGTTGTCTCTAGTTTTCTTTATTTTTTATACATTACTAATGCATGACATTCAATAATTTTAAATGATCATCTGGATTTTCATGTATCCTAATCATCGCATCCTAATTTTATTATTTTCATCAGGTAAGCATCCCTCATCCTAATCATCAAGTTAAGATCAAGTTTTATCAAGTAATAACCCATTTAACCATAATCATCCTAGAATCATTTAAAAATTATCCATCTAGATCCATCTCAACCATACATCCATTCTCCATCCTTAATAATAAAAAAACATCACTTGAACATCAAAATTTGGTTACTTGGTCTCAATCTAGTCCATACATCATATTGTCCTTTCGTCATCACCCAAAGCTTTCAACATCTAGGGACCTTATCCTTAATCTGGACTATCATCCATTTCAAATCCAATCTCCTAATAAAAAATCACTTGACCTTATAATTTGATTTCATCTTTAAAATCCAAATTTGCTTAAGAACATTAGCTCCTATCTTTTAAGTATAGAACTATTATTTATCCATTTTGTTAATGTTAGATTGTATCCAGGTTCTCTTGGTTTGGTCTTTCTTGTTCACCTCAAGGTGCATTGGAATATATGAACATTGTAGTGAATCATAGTGATGGTGTTTGGGGTGCTTGAGATAGCTACATTTTGGCATCAATTTAACTTTGTTTACCATGTATAGCTTGAGACCATGTATGTAATGGTCCATCTTTCCAGTACAATTAAATATGGATTGATCAATTTTTAATTTATATATAGAATTGTCATCCAGGAAGATCTAGATCTACTTGATCAATTTTTAATTTATATAGAATTGTCATCAATTTTTAATTTAATATTAAATGTGCATGACTTTCAAGATTTAAATATATATATCAATTTCCAATTGCATATATATAAATGTTCCACATGGAATTCTTAAACTTTCAAGACTAGAAATTTGATTTCATTTACATTCAACTCCACTTATAGCTTACATGCTTTCTTTGAATTATATGGTTCATTCTTAAGTGAACACTTTCATATATATATATATATATGATTTCATTTACATTCAACTGGACACAAGTATAGCTCATCATCTAGTTCAAGAATTCTTTGCATGCACATTCAAATGAACATGTGTATTAGATTATATGGAATTAGAAATTAGGTTCATGTATAGCATGATATATGCACAATTTAAATGTATTTAACCTATACTGACTTTAAAAATGAACATTTAGAGCTTTAAAGAATTCAATCTAACTATCATCTATTTCCAATTGCATTTTTATGTTCTACTTTAAAATATATAGCATTAATCTCAAGCATATTTGCATTCAATTTTTTCTATTTCTTGACCTATTTATTAAAGACAAATTCATTTGAACTATTTATTTAAATTAATTACATGTACATGTCCATCTTTTTCAATTTACAAATAGCAACCATTAGATAGTGGAGTCCAACATTTTGATTTCACAATGTAAAGTTATCTATATGTACAACAAGTGCATTTGAAAAAACCATAATTTAAATTTAAATAAAGGTACTTGTTCCTTGCTAAATAAATAAAACCATAAACTAATTTAATGCACGATGTATTTATAGATGTAATGTAAGTGAGTTCATCAAACCATAATAATGCACGTATATAACAAACCTAGATTCAAACCATAAAACATAACTATATGAATGTGACATGTAAATCATAACAAGTATATATATGTGTACCATAAAACATAAGTATGTAACATGTGCAAATGTTCAATATATAAATCATAAAAAGTGTCTCCAGCATGTAATAATATGATCTCAAACATGTAATACTATAAAACAAATCTCAAAGAGAGGGATGTCTGGTATAAATGGAATCATCAGATCTTTGGCTCGATCTGTGGCTTGATCTCTCCCTCGATCCATGGATCGATCTCTCCCTCGATCCACAACCGGATATCTCCCTCGATCCATGGAACAATCGCTCTACTGATCCAAGATGTGTGGATCCATGTCCTGATCCAATATCTCTCGATCTGTGTCCCGAGCCTCGTCCCAACCCCTGCATGTGTTCAAGTACATATATATGTAAAATTATCTAAAATTACAATGTAATTGAGTTCAATGTGTTCAAACTTAAACATCAAGTAATTATTTTTTTAAAATTAAATTTAAATGTACCTCATCTGCATACTGCGCAGGATCGCCATCATGCTCCAAATTTCCAAAGTCTGGAAAATCACCATACTACTTAAAATTTTCAAGTACACAATTTCAATCAGGAGTTAAACAACTAAAAGTTTTTAAAATGCATTACATAATTTTTTAGAACACAATTTTAAATATATGTATTTAAATTATAAATTGAAAGTACCTGTTGTGCCTACTCGATGTCTCTACCAATGTCACTAAGATCACGAGAATGTAAAGACATTGCAGGGGGCTCTGTAGCATGTACAATATCAATAGCAAAAAGAAGTCGACTATATGTCCCATGGATAGGATCAGGTGTCACAGTAGCCTCAACGTGACCTGTAACATCCTGATGACTACCTAGACAAGCTAAAGGATCAATAGAGACATGATGTGCATGGGATCCTGTAGGCTGATGTGGAATATCCTGAGCTACATTTGCCACCATGTGGCTCGTATGTGTATGAGGATATCATTGTCAAATAAAGTCTGGTACCCTATCAAGAGCAATCCCATAGTCCTGACTGATAACCTGATATGCTGCTAGTAAATCCAAAATTGAGAGTCTTCACGTATTACGCAGAGTCGTGTGGGTCATATGCTCAACATCTGCAAGAGTAGGTAGATCAGCACTAATAAATGGATCATACGATGTAGATGTAGCCTTAGTGGGAGGAAGGTTGATCCGTGGGCGTAATAAGTATCTACCAACTTGATCAGATGAAATCTGATCAATCTGTGTTGTAATAGAGGCAATGTTTTAAAAAATATGACTTTGAGTGGAGCCTGTTGCTGCCTCCCCTGCTGCTACCAATTCCAAACATTTTGGTAAAACCAAAAGGTTTGGGCCAACTAATGCCCTCTTGTCCACAGGTGGTGGAAATTTTAAAGGTCTAAACTATGGTTTGTCAGAAAAATGGCCTTTACCTTGGCCAACATGCTCAGGATAAGATGTGTAGTCCACCTCTATATGTAAATGAAATTCTGCATATAACTGTTTGACAAAATACAATGGAAGCTCGTCATTGTGAGGCCATCTATGATGTGCTGCCAACCATCTAGGGTATATGAATGGCGCAACAAGAGGATCTTCACACCTCGTAACCACATATCCTCTAATTTTATTTTTTCCTCTATAAAATGGGAACATGGATAACACATTTTCACTTGAAACTAATTTGGCAACTTCTCTATGTTTCACTGTGCCAGTAACACTCCTGGCAAGAGAAAAGTAAAACTGCTCAATGTTGATTTCATCATAAGGATTGTATGATCGAATTGTCTCGATCATCTTAATAATCTCTTGTCTAATAGTGACTAATCTATCTCGATTAGCCAAATTGGGGGAGTTGTGAATTGTTTGCTCTAAACATTTTAGAGCATTGTCCAATCTAGCAATACTATCCTAAAATATATTTGATCTAGTTTGAGCTTCTCGCTCAGAATGAGGGGAATGATGAGATCCCTCATCGGCCATGATATATATAAATAGATAGAGATCTGCATATCATTAAAACAAAATTACATGATGAACTAAACAAATTTAAATTGAAATTTTTTCAAAACTAAAAAAAATATATATTTAAATTAAAGGTAAAATTTTCAAGTTTCAAAACTAGAAAACATTTTTAAATTTAAATGTATCTAATGAGATCTAGTTCAAACTTTATATCTATCTCTATGTGAACCTATTAAATCATAGATGCATGTAATATTCGACCAAGAATAAATATGGAAAAAATATATTTATCCTTTCAACCACTCTATACTAAAATTCTGATCAAAATAAAAAAATACTCTTCATTACAATTGGTCACATATATATCTAGCCTTTCTTTGTAATCAATTATTTTTTAAATCAAACACTAAATAAAAAGGTTAACATTTCCTTAATTTTTCAATCTAACTTAAAACATATTAAAGTAATAAAGTTAAAATTCTTTGAAATAAATTCCTTAGGAATAAAATATAAACATTGTACACATGTTTTGTAGGCACAATATCTCCTTTGATATCATCTTTTTCTTTCATCAAAGATGAATTTAGGCCTCGGGAATGCTATGTTTGATTAGAAACCTTGGCCTTGTAAGCATGGAATGACCTTTATTTCATCATATTTAATTTATTTTTTTCTTCAATGAACTTAACTCAATAGTTCACCTTTTGCAACAACTTAGATAACATAATCTAAATTTGACAACTCCAAATCTGAGACTTTCAATACATTTGTGTATGTACACATGTATGTATGTGGGAGTGCATGTGTGTACACATGTATATGTGTGTGTGTGTGTGTGTGTGTGTGTGTATGTGTGTATGTACATGTATGTACATGCATATATGTGTATGTGTGTATGTACATATGTGTACATGTGTGTATGTATGTATGTATATATATATATATATATATATATATATATATATATATATATATATATATATATATATATATATATATGTATGTACATGTATGTATGTACGCACATATATGTGTATGTGTGTATGTACACATGTATACATGTATGCACATGTATGTATGTCTATATACATACATGTACACACATGTACATATATATATATACATGCATGTGTACATATACATACATATATTCATGTACATGTACATACTCAAGTACATACATACACACACACATACATATGTATATATATATATGCATACATACATGCATACACACATACACATACATATATAATACATACATACATACACACATACACATATACATGTACATGTTACATATATATGCATATACATACATACATACACACATGTACACATATGTATATATAATACATGTACATGCATACACACATACACATACATATATAATACATACATACATTACAGATACACATATATGTGCATGTACATACATATATATATGCATATACATACATACATACACACATGTGCACACATATGTATATATAATACATACATACATGTACATACATATATATATGCATATACATACATACATACACACATACACACATACATACACACATACACATATATTCATGTACATGCATACACACATACACACATACATGTATGCATATATATAGTATATATATATATATATATATATATATATATATATATATATATATATATACATGTATATATATATATATGCATACACACATACACAAAAAAGAGATTGCTTGGCAACAACACCTCAACCAAACATATGTTTCTTTTTAGCTCTCTGCAAATTGTTCTGTCACTTTCAAGCTCAAAGACTTCCTAAATTTGTATACACTCCAATGAAATATCAAAAGGAATATTGGCAGTGAAATTCATTGTGTGAATTCTCCTCTTTTATTTGTGTTCTCTATGTATAGAAAATATGAGGAAAACATGATCAAGTGTGTGCTTTTCTTCTGTGAGCAATAGGGCAAGAAAGTCAAGTAATGGTTGATTTAGGGATTAAATGGACATAATGTTTTTTATTGTCCCTTCTTAGGTGACTATGGAACAAAATATGGATACTTCTATGTTGAATGTTGGAATTGGCAACCTAATTTGTTTCATACAGTATATATGAGTTTATAAGTCAAGCATGTTTTCTGACAATAGAAGCTTTCATCTGCTATGTGCAATTGGTGAAAATTCAAAGAAATCCCTGAATCTTAACTTGCCTTGGTTGTTGTGAGCAAAACCATTCATCCTTTCCATTTATTTCTTAATTAATATACAATCTAATTGCTGGCCAAATTATTAAGAAAGGAGGTTGAGTTGTTTGAATAGTCATAGCAGCAGATATAATGGTTTAAATCCCTAATTGCATTACTAGGCAGCATTACTGGGCAGCATTTGAGGTGTTTCTAACTGCAGTTATACTACCAGTGCTCACTAAGAGTCTTCAACAATGGTACAAGGTTAGAATCAAGTTTTATTAAATGTTAATACAAAAATATTGTCATCCCAGCAGCTTTGTGAGAGTATTAAACAATTAGTGTCCAAACATATTGTTTTTCAAGGCCATTGAAACAAGGAACACAACCACAAATTGTGTAATTTTATATCATCGTTATGCTTCATAAAATTCTGATGTATAGCAAACTCACAGAGGACAATCATCACCCAGTCATATAGCAAGATTAATGATCTCTCACCAGGGATTCTTCAGCAATCACATAGGACAATCATCATGCATAATAATAATGTCATTTTTGAAGTAGAAACAAAGTCTTGTGTAGTTCCTCAAAACAAGCATAGGTTGCAGGGTGAGATAAATAGTCATGATAATCCTATTGAGTTATCCTCATCTGATAATAGAGCCATAAGACCACCTCAAAATTAAGGACTCCAATATTGTGTTAAGCTCAAATGCCAAACTTAGCATGGCAAGAGTATAACAGAGGTTAAAAGAAGGCAACATACTAGGGAGAGTCCTCAAGGCCAAGCCATTATAGCAATGCTACAAGAAATTTTATGAACAATTGAAAGGATTACAAGTTTTCCAATGCCCTAAGTGATAACTAGATAGGTCATGTGATCTTAGAAGATAGAGGTAAGTTTTATATTGAGATCCCAAGTTGTAGAAATACACAACCCATGTGATTTCAAATGAAAGAAAAGATGGCAACCATCAAATGAACAATAACCTACAGTGGTCTGGGAATTTGCAAAACCATGAAATAGCAGAGGATAGTGATTCAAAGTGATGAGAGCACAGTTCATAGAAGGCAGAGTTAGTGTGTGCTTTTTATTGATGTATAGGGTATGGACAACAATGGACAAAGGAGAGTCAATCATGAATAATAGATGACAGTGGAAAGAATGACAAGAAATAGTGCTCAAAAGTTAAGAGGGTAAGTGAACATGACAATCAAGGTTATTGATGACCATATATTAAGTGCCAAAAGATGTAGAGTCCATAGGAAAAATGAAGTGATAATACCTCATGAAGACACCAGATCATATGATAATGGTCATTCTCGTGACTAAAGAGCAGTTGTATGACATTGTGCAGAGACCATTTGCAGGTGTTTGAAGCTTTCTGAACTTGTTGTAGAAGCTCTTTTCCACCCTAGAAACATTGTACAACTTACAATTGACTGGAAGATAGTGGTATGAGGACCATTTCCTCAATCTTCTAGAGTTTTCTTCCCTTCTGTGGGTTTCTCCGATGTACTTGTGTGTTTTGGTCTTTCAGCAGTCTGTTGATTTTTTGCACTAGATGGTTGTGATTTCTTGTTTTCCTTGTGCTAATACAATTTTAAACGTGCTACGACTGATTCTTTAGGCATTTAAGCTAGAAATCCAATTGTTCAAAGATGTTGTATGGAATCAACATGCCCGTATCTGTAACTGGTGATTGCTAGGAAAGTATGTCCAACATTTTATAGATTATCTATAACAATAGTTAGTTGTGATTTTAGTCAGTACCAGGCAGTATTCTCATTTTGAAGCTTCGGTTCACTTCTCATAGCTTCTAGGTCCTTCATGTAGTAGTTAATTATGTGTAATATAAAATCCAGTGTCATGTAGTTTACACATGGATGTAATAATTTTTTCCATGATAAATAAAGCATAACACTCAGAAAATGCTTTCATTTAAATTAGGATTATTCATTTTCATACTTATAAAGATTGGCTTTGACAAAGGACTTTCTCTTTAAGTTCATCCATTCTCAATGATATGTGAACGAGATAGATTCTTTTCCCGCTGAATAAACATCATCTAGTCTATCATAGTATCATACATCCCAGAAAACAAACTTTTCTTAAACTTACATGTTTTAGATTATTTCCACAGGTTCCCATTTTTGAAATATGTATCTGGAAGGAACTAGATGAGAGCCCAGAGCAAGAAATAAAGTTTGAGAATTCTGTGATTGAGAAAGAATCTACAGAGGGTCGTATGATGAAACCTTATAAAGTCAGCCCAAGAGGACTGTGCATGAATAGAAGGGTGTAGTTTATAGAATGACCAAAGGAATGGTCTAAATAAAGACAAATAAAACAGATCTATGGAGGTATTGTTAACAAAAACTTAGTTTTAGCATATATATATATTAAAAAATGTTAACAAAAACTCAGTTTTCTACCATAAGCATTCAAAATCATTTACTAGACTAGAAATATCATGGCCATAATCAGATGCTGAATTTATGTTGTGCGTTCAAGTTTTTGGTTTGTTAACTATGCCAATTCCTAGCATTCTGGGGCTCTCTATTGGATGTGAACAATCAAATCTATGAACTCTAATAATGTTCCAAACATCACAACAATATTCATATATTTCCTTCATCATTATCACAAACAACACAAAATTTAATATCTTTCCGCCAATAACATCAATCAAAAAAAATTCTTTTCACATTTCAATGAAACCCTAACCCAAATTACATTGAATAAATCTCCCAAACGAGATAGAACACAAACAACGCCAATAGAACAATCCAACAAATGGCCACGGATGGAACCTGGGTATATATGGTCGATGTTGGTGTTGACCTTGGCCAACAAGCTCTCGCCCTCAACCCTTTCGCCCAAGCGTTCAAAATGGTCAGCCTGGTTTTTTTTATTTTTTTTATTTTGATATTTTCGATTGACACATTTTTGGCCGATAAGGTTTTGGCCGAAAGTAACTCGACCGAGAAAGTGGAGCCACATAGGCACCATCTCACCACTTTTTCGGCTGAAAGTAACTCGCCCAAAAATGTGGAGCCACGTAGGTGCCATGTGGCTGCCCCGTGGATTCAGCTGAAACCCTATCAGCTAAAAATTAGCCGGCCGAAAGTAATCCGGTCAGATTACTTTATTTGGCCAAAAGTGTGACATAGTTTTGTGATTTTACCCTTACTTTTATCATACATGGTGGACAAGTTCACAAGAATGCAAATCGATGAAATCACAACTAAAGATAAGTATGGATAGTTGTGTTAGTGGCATGAACAAAAGAGAAAAATAGTTTGTGCATGAACATAAATTTGTGATTTTATCAAGATAAATTTCAGTCCAAGTGATAACTTATGATAATCATATACCTTGCAAACCTCTTAATGGACAATATTCATGAAACAAATAGGGTAGTTAAATATAGATATGTCTTTGCATGCTTGAAGAGCTTAGGGTTGAGACTTGTGACTATCACAACCTTTATGACTGTATTGTCACTTCATGCAAGTGATTTATTTTCACAATTTTAGTTCAACAAGATCTCACATCATGTAAGAAAGTAGCTGCTAATTCACAAAGGAGCATGATAATATCTCATGATAGCAAAGTGATAGTGATTTTGACAACAAGAAAATTAACCAGGATAGTGAGCACGGTATGTGAACTCTCTTAGAATGATGTTAAGGGATAGTGAAGACATATGAGTAAAAGTGACAATCCTTGGCTAGACAAACAATACACAATAATAATGTAGAGAGGGGAATCATGTACAAGAGTGACAGTTCACTTCAAAGATTTGAGAATGACAATCTTAAGAAAGACAATGTGGTACTATAGCGGAAAAATCATTTTGATCAACATTGAAAATGCCATAAACATAATGAAGAAGTCAGTCATGGAGTGCATAAAGCAGTAGCTTGGGACTCCTTTTATCATTTTTGACATGTGCAACTAAGACTAATGGATATATGCATTCAAGAGGAAATTTGGGATGGTTAGAAGACTTTTTTCAAGCACTTATGAAGGTTCTAAATGCTCAAAATCACTTTCATCGGACCCAAGGAAATTGAGCATCATGGAGAGAAGATTTAGGAGCATGTGGAGAGGTGAGAAACAAGTGCAGAGCATCTCAGAGGTAGTTGATGTGTTTTCCATGAGGTGGAGGGAAAATAGGAGTAGTTGAAGACCTTTTCCAGTTATTTCCAGGCATCTAGGGGTAGTTTTAAAGGTATTATCCATGAAAAGGTCAGAGAAGGTGGTTTTTATTCATCAATGAAGCAAATTGGAGCAGTTTGAAGGGGTCTTTTGGTCAAAAATCAGTTACATCTTACCCAACAGGTCTCCTAATCCATTCTTCATTCTTTATTTCTCTCCTAGATTCTCTCTTATGTGTTTAAGGGATATAGGAAAGTTTGAACTTATTTTCAAACTAGTTCTTACTTGTAATTTTGAGTGATTTGTAGCTGGTTCAAGCTCTTTTCAAACCAAAAGCAAGCATTGTAACTCAAAAACCAGTTAGACATATGACTGATTTTCTCAAATGTAACACTTTTTCAAGCAATGAAGACAACTTATTTCAGATCGAAACTTGTGTAACACTTCTTTGGCATCAAGTTTAGTCAAATTTTTGCCTTTTATGTGACTGATTATATGTGTTCTATTGTTTCATTTTTCTGTGTTTGAGTGCAAAACCTCAAAATATGATCAAATCAAACATTTGTAAACAAATTCAAACATACTCATGCATGTTATAGATTGTGGAAAAAATTATAAGGCTGTTCTAGTTGTGAAATATCTCATTTTCCTTCTAAAATAACATCAATAAGTGCCCATTTTATGAAATATTGATGGGCTAGATGTTAAAAACATAGATTGTGTAGCAAAAAGTTTTGTTTGAGCCATCGTAAGTTCAGGACAACAAGTTATAGGTCTAAGAAAACAATTTGGTGCATCACCTAGTCAGTTGTAGTTAATCATTTTTTAGGCATTTAAAGTTATTTCTAGCCTTCTTCTTACCCTTTTCCTTCAAAATAAGTAGGATTGATCAAGTTCTTGGTGATCAAGTATGAGGAACCGACCTTCTTTGGAGATTTATTCCAAGTTTTAGGCAACCTAGAGGCCTAGGAGTGTTCCCATGTATTAACAGGTAGCTAAGTTGATAGCTTAGCACTATGGTGAATACTTTGTTGATAACAAGAGCGTAGGTGGGAAATACCTAGCAAGTTAGAGTTGCTACTTGACTAGTTGCATTACACTCTTAATACAAAGTTATAGTATTGACAAGATTAGAATCTTTGTTTAAACCCTTTTAGT
The DNA here is from genome assembly GCA_007258455.2 of Sequoia sempervirens. Taxonomy (NCBI): domain Eukaryota; kingdom Viridiplantae; phylum Streptophyta; class Pinopsida; order Cupressales; family Cupressaceae; genus Sequoia; species Sequoia sempervirens. Next base: position 740,996,919 of record VDFB02281492.1, on the reverse strand, counting down.
TAAGGAGAATATGCTCTCGAATGGAATCATCTATTGATATGATTATTCTTTGGTTGAGATCATTCATTTATATGATTATACTCTTGATGAGAATCACTTATTGGTGTGATATATTACTGAAGGGAGTTAGTTATATATGAATATTTGATCTATGATTATAATGAGGCTTATGTAGCCATACTATAGATTATAAATTTATACTCGAGACTAGGTTGTCTTTTGAAGTGAATAGCTTGTCTATGCAAAGTTAATTTGTGGACTAGAAAAGCTCATATGTTATACCTAGGATAGGAATGTCTATTGAAGGGGGTAACTTATGCTTAGGATTAATTGGTAGATATATCATTGTATTTTGGGAAAAAGGGGAGTAGGTTATTTCTAGGGTTATATATCACCCATTGGAGGAAATTACCTAAGCATAGTATATGAACGGTCATAATCCAAACCAAGCTATGGTAGTGTATGTGAATGGGAAGATTGCCACTCGAAGTACTGGGTGAGAATATTTTGGCCAAAGTAGTGTAAGTAGCCATTGTTTACACTGTTAGTTCACTGTGTTCCTTATATGTATTTTAGTTCAGAGTTTTCATACTCATAGGGAAGACAAATGTATGATTAGGTTATGGTTTGTAGGACACAACACTAAGCTCAGATGGGCTATTATTATGGGGTTTACCAACCAATCTCTTTGTTGAAGGGTAGGGCCATCTCACCTATGAGGTAGGTGTGTGGGGGACCACATTTGAGTTTGTGGTTGGCGGAAAAGTGCTTGAGTGATGCTTGTCCTCATCAGTTGGCGATCCGAGGTTTGTAGATGTTTGCACTAGCATTGGGGATAGCTAGAGTGTATGCACTAGAGGGCGAGGACATCTAGAATGTATGCACCATTACAACGACATCAGGACCAGCTTGTATATCTATTGCTAGATGAAGCTCATAAGAGCTATGTATGCATCATGTACCCATTTATATGGAAGAATGTAATCATGAATGATAAACTTGGGTTCATTCAATATGACATCTATGTTATGGAAAGATTTTTGAAATTACATTGAAATGCAATGGAATTTTGGAAATAGTGTTATTTCAAATGTGCATGTAATTTACATTATAGAGAGAATTTTTTTTTATTGCTAAGCTATGACATCATGGGTTTTTCACTTGAGGTGAAATCTTTTGAATTTTATTGAGTAGAACATCGGGGTTGTAATACCTATCATAGTCTATAATAACTTGACTCTTATGCCATCATAACTTGTCATAGTCCATCATAGACTTAAAACTTACAACTTTTGAGAAAAGCCATCAAATTAGCCTCTAGTGGGGTCCACCAAGTGGGAAGCCTACTTTTAAAAATATAGCTTGCATGTCATCCTAGTCAATTCCATGTAGGATGCCACCTCAATTGTTAGGTCTCACAAAATAACTTGATATTAGGAGAAAAATATACTTAGGATAAAATAAATAAATAATTAATAAAATAAATAAATGATAGGAGTTACAAAGATTGAGACACCTTAATCCCAACATTCTCTCACTTATTGAATATATTTCAAGATCTATTAAACAATCAACTATTAGGGGTCATGAGATATGTTTTTCTGTGTATCTGGCTGAGGTCCAGGAGAAATGTAGTTGCTCCAGATTTCTTCTTGGTTGAGTTTTATGACTTGCGGTTCTGGAGATAGTTGATATGATCATGTTGAAGATGATTTTTTTATCTGGAAAGATTGGATCGTGCTACAGTTGCGTGTGCTTAATTGTTCTATGTGTTTTACACTGGTATTGGCCAACCTTATGTTAAACACCACTTACAAAGTTCATAAAGCATGTTGGGGCTTATTTAGGTCCTCATTAAGTGTGTGTTTGGTTTGCCCTCATTTTAATTCCACCTTAGAATGTTTTGGTGCTGACCTAATTTGAATTTGTAAACACAAATGGTGTATGTGGCCAACTTTGGATATGTTTTAAAGTTGAAGATGGTATCAATATAGAATGAGATGTTTGAAAAATCAACAAAGAGAAAGAGCAAGATAGATGCAAGATAGATGCAAAATAAAATGTGAGGTTAAGAAAATTAGTGCGAATTTCAAGTGGTGAGTTTCCAGAAGCAGTGAGTTGAAGGTGTACTCTATCTTTCAAGCATTTCTACAACTGTGTGAGCATATTGTGGTGGAAATATTCATTTCATTGAGATAGTTCTTCTCTTTGTAACAAATATCTTCTATCTTTTTTGTATCTATGTGACAGTGAGCCCTCCAGGTGGTTAACCCTGATTGGACAGTGAGTCTTGTTTCAGACAGTAAGTCCTATTTTGGTAGTGAGCCTTTTCTGGTAGTGAGCCTTTGTATTCGGTTTTGATATTCTCTATATTGTGAGCTAATCCTCACCGTGGTTTTTCCCTTATGATTTTTCCACGTAAATATGGTGTTGTTGTGCATGGTTTTTGCTTCTTTTAGTTTCTACATTTACATTTAATGACTAATCACATTAGCAGAGTAAAGGATTTGTGAATAGTAATTGATTTAACCTCTGGTGAAAACTTTAAAGGATAAATTTGCTTTCACAATTGCTGAACATATCTCACACATTAAGAAATAATAGTCAAAACAAGAAAAACTAATACAAAATATATATGCATTTACTATGCATACCTAATCTCTAAATGTACTAATATGTGTGATTGACTATCTTGATAGCATTTATCTAATAAATCACATCATAAAAAAATATATTATCAAATTCAAATAATAATGAATGTATGCGATTTACATGCATCAAAATACCCATATAAATCTAATATAATTAAATACCAATCATCTTTTACCAAGAAAAAATACCAATCACAAATCACAAATCAATATATAACATTATATACTAATCTAAAAATCTCATGAAACTAATAAATGTAAATAATTATAATCACAAAATATAATAAATACAATATATAAAATGTCACCAAAAAGGATCATTATGACATCATGGAGAATATCATAATACAATGCTTAAAAGGTAGCAATGAAAGTGGTCCTTACATCTAGTCTTATAATTAAAAAAACATAATAAATTCTCAAAATGAGTCTTAAGAACCAAAAAAATATATATTGAATATGATTATTTTTATTACATCTTATAAAATATATCTTTTATAACATTATGTTTTATTTTGTTTGATTATTTATTATTTGTTATATTTTTATTTATTAATATTTCTTGAACATTTTAAGAAAAATTTAATGATTGTGAAGATATTTTTGGTTGGTAAGAGTAAAAAATTGTTTAAAGATTGATATTTTTTTAAAATATTTTGAAACCAATTATTATTTGTTGGGTCATATGTAATAATTTATTTTAAAGTAGTCTATTAATTTTTTTTTAAAAGATTTGATTCATGTAACTTTTAGATTATCTCAAAATGACATTTATAAATAATCAATATAGAGATAACATTTTACTTTTTTCATGTTGATTACACTAAGCCAATTTTTTTTTTCATCATTATCACTAATGCTCATAATTATTTTTTTTCTAAAGTAATAGAACTCCTATGATAAATTTTAATTAAATTTATTATTATAATAAACTTTCTTACAATATATTTCAACCTTTTTCACATTACAAATTTCATGAAAAGTCATAGCTTTAATGATTTTTTCATATGTTTTGGTAATAATAATATAAAATCACAAAATATTCAACCTCGGTGAGAGTCAAATTATGATAAAAATTATTAAATATTTAATTATATTAAAGAATCAAAATAAAGATGAGAATGATTCTCGATGACAAAAAGATATGTATATAAAATTTTATTGTTTTATTATAATATTTAAAATTAACCAAAAATCTTTAAAAAATAGTATTAGAAGATGTAAAGGAACATATATTTATAAAGTATCCACTGCAAAACAAATAATAATAATGGCAGTGACAAATTCTATAGCTAATATAAGGATGAGTTTTTTTATCATTGCTACCAAAAAGGTTGATAATATAAGAAAAAAGATAAGAGGGAGACCTAGTCGCCAAAGACCGAAGATATGAAATTGGGGATCAGGGATCAAAAGGAAGGCTTATGTCTTATCATAAGAATAAGACAAAAGATAGAAGAAAGACTTGATCATTGATGTGTGTAAGCTTATGGTTTCAAAAAACTTGTTGCGGTTTGAAAGTGATTTAGAAACCTTTGTTGAAATTTGAAAGTAGTTTTGAAACCTCTATCAAAGTCCGATAGAGTTCTCACAACCTTTCTTAGTTCTAAAAAAATCTTGTGTTTCAAAAATTCAAAAGTGTCTTTGTTTCTCATGTGTTGGTCCATAAGCCTGGTTTCAAAACCTTTGTCAGGGCCTGATAAGGTTTCTACAACTAAGTTGGAGTCCAACAAAGAACTCAACCTTTCTTAGTTCCAACAAAACTCTACTCATTTTGTGGCTTTGTTATGAGGTTTCAAAACCACTTTAAGACTTCAACAAGTTTTTCAAAATAATTGAATTGGGGATCGAATGAAAGACTTAAACCTTATCACAAAATTGTCATAAAGGATAAGAATGAGACCATATCATTGAAGACTGAAGATATGACATTAAGGATTGGGAATTGGGAGGAAGGATTAGGACCTAATATGAAATGATGGTAGGGGTTAAGGAGGATGGTTGATCCCCCAAGCCCAATTTTTTTTGACATATTATGTTTTGAAGGATTGCATTAGAACTTTGGCAATTGGGGGGAGGAAAGGGAAAATAAAATAAATCAATAAAGGCTAAGAGTTTAGGCCGATGACTGAAACCCAAAACACTTATACTTGGGAAAGCAATGGAAAGAAGGGCATGTGAGTATGTAGACAACCGAAAACCTGAAAGTTTGAAAAGTCTAACACAACCATTTTTGGGTTTCTTAAGGCATAGTTCATTGCAATATGGCCCATAAAAGATCTCTCACATTAGTTTTTATTGATGGGACATACAAGGGGGCATAAAATGTTAACAATTACCCATAGCATTATAATTTTTAGTTATTAGAGAAATCTACAACTTTAGAAATAACCCATAACAATTTCTATAGAATTTACGTTTGGTTAAAATTCATAGCATAAATTCCTTTCAAATGTTAAGTTTATTTTCTTATACACAAATACTTAGGAAAATTCCTAGAAACCCTTAAGTTGTATATATAATACAAATTCCATCCAAGAAAATGTGTCCCTAGTTTGACATTGTAAATGTAGCACATCATAACTAGTAAGTCACTTGATAAGGGATTTTATGATCTGTTTAGTTGAGTGCATTCTCTTACTACACCATATTTACCTTAAATTATTTATATTATCATGAATTATACTAGGTAATTAGGAGGCCTATAAGACTAAATTCTTGTATAAAATATCGTATTTTGAATTACTTTGACAAGGCTAGTTAGTTGAGGAAAAAAATACTTGAAATAAAAAATCTCAAGTAAATTATGTTAGAGTAATTGGTAATTAACTAATAATTAATTAATTATTAGGCTTATTTCACTTTATTCACTTAAGCTAAAATTAGGAGTTTTTTTCTTTCTTTTATTAGATCAAGCTATTATTAGATCATTTTGTCTCATTACATAGGATGATGACACTTGTCATGATCTAATCATTTTCTCACTAGGGTTTTCTCTTATAAGCATTCTCCTTCATTGTATTCGATTATTTTGAACTTTTTCCTTTCAAGGAAATAACAAATTTTTTCTTGTAGCTCTCATGCATGAAAGGTGTTCTCGTTTGTTGTTTAATCTTCCTTCTATGTGTGTTTCACAATTTCAACATGGTATTAGACTGTGGATTCATCAAACCCCTTCTTTATTTTTAAGGGTTTTCTTCAACTAGGTTTATAAAAGCATCAAATCTAGGATCTTCATATGGTATCTAGAATTATGTTCAAGAGGCTAAATTGACAAATTTTGATTATAAATTTTCCTATATTCTATGTCAAGAGCTTCTAAGGCAAACACTTTTTGACATAGAGGTCATATGGCTTTGTTCATAATTTTTTTTTTAAAAGATTTATTGCAACACTAAATAACACTCAATGCTATTTTAAGAACTACGCTATATAACACCCAGTGGTATATTAAGTGTTAGGCACCTAGTGGCCAATTCTTATAGTGAGCGGTGTCGATTAGTCCCAACATCATTTGAATTAGCCAGCGGAGTTGACACCTCACCCCACCACTTGTTTGTTGCTTTGTCGGTAGCAGGGGCACAATGATTTTTTTTAAAGCCTCAATGAGCCCCGTGGTCACATGGACAACCAATGCCTAGCCCCCAGGGGGCCAAGTTTTTGTCCCTAATACTCTAATAGGGCAATTGTTTATCAGGAGCCATAACTTCTCAATCAAGCATCAATATTTTGCAAATAAGATATTGACGGAAAGCAAGTTTCGAGCATTATCCAATGGTGCAAGTATTTTCTTACATTTTTCTTTTGGTTCAGTTTATATCTTATTAAAGTTAGGGTGGTGTTATCACCTTTCTCTCTCCTATTTGACTCTAACACTTTCATTAGGGATGCAATCCCACTAAATATACATTGTAGGTTGTTTTCAACATTAATAATTATTCCTTTGAAGTTATTAATGTTTATGCCTCAAATGATGTTATTAAGTGATCTACCTTTTGAAAATAGATTGTGGATTAATTTCCTATTGTCACTTGGGTACTATGTGGGGATTTCAATACTATTAAGATATCCTATGATAAATGTAGGCCTTACCTATATGTTGTATAACAATATAAAGAGAGGCATGGTACTATATGTGCAATAAATTAGGGCTTTTATTTATCTTAATCTTGGTTGCCACCATGACCATACGATGTGGTACAAATGGAGCAACCTTATTGTGGGCCTTGATAGGAACCTTAAGTAGCTTGATTGAACTATGTTGTTAGTTCAATTTTTTCCTCCTAGCCATTTTCCTTGTATGTTGAGCGTTTATTGAATGTTTTCCTCTTAGACCACTATCTGTTATGATTTTGCATTGAGTGATAACTTGCAAAGCCCAAGGCCATAAAGATATTTTTTTCTAAGTACACTAGTTTATCATAACCACATTAGGTCATATTCAACCTATTTAGAATCTAGATCCACATCTTATGCATGAGACCATTGTGGTAGCTTGATGGATTAATGTTATCAAACACATTTATTGCTTCCTCCACATTTATAGGTGCTAGCTTACCCATTTTTACCATTTCTCATTTAAGCCCACCACCTCAAAAATCTACCAAGCCATCACCACTTTGGAAGAAAATATTTAATTAGGAGGCTTAGCTACATGTTGCCAACTCTACTACCATAAGAAAGTTGTTGATTCCCATGATACTTGTTGGGCCCAAATCAAAGCTTGACTTCATTGGATTCAAATAAAAGCCTAGGTCTTTAAGGAATTCTTCTATGATTTATGATCTCATCATAAATCTTAATCCATTAAGAAGATTAAGGATGGCTAGAAACTTCTAATAGATATTGATGTAGGAGCATCCAGTGGTGTAAGGGAAATCCTGCATCACCCAAAAATATTTTTCATTTTTGTTAGCTTTTTGTAGATGGTTTTGCATTTCTGGATACCCTTTTAGTCGAATAAGAATTCTCGACTTTCAAAACTACTTTTCTGCTTTTTCTAGTCAAACTGTTATTTTTAGCAAGTATGAATTTGAAGGCATGAGGAGGAAAAAAATTATGGGAAGCTTTAGGAAAAAAAAATAGACACTTTGGCGAAAGAATTAGGCCAAGATCATTCTCGGTTTGAAAGATATTCAAGTTTTAGTTTCCCAAAATTGCCCTGAAAACTATTCTAAGTCCAGTTTGAGGCACTAAACGGTCCTGTACGAGCCCAAAAATTATTGGAACTAGTGGAGTGAATTCTTAGCGCATTCTACACTCTAAGACCTTTCCAACGTTTCAAATGATTTGTCAAATGGAGTCCCGGATCAAAAGTTATGGCTTCTAGAAGTTGGTCAATTTTTGGAAAATTGCCAATTTTCGAATTAGGACTCAATTTCTGAATTTCAAATTTCATAATTTGGCGCCCAACTACTTATATTCAAAATTCAACTTGTATTTTTGGCTCCAAGTCGGAAAAAGGCTATTTAGGACCCATTTTGGAAATTCTGGGGATTAGGAAGAAGAGAAAATTGTATTGGGGAAAGGGGGATTTGCTTTTTAGAAACAATAAAGTTGCATGTATTGCAGCCTGTGAGGATTTAATCCTCGAGAATGTAATTTCTCTGTAATGAGAGAATATTGCAAATAAATAAATAATAATTATGTTTCTGTCTCTATTGTGTGCTTTTCTTAGTCTCGAGTTGTGGCTCTCATTAGATATTATTGATATTATAGAGGACTTTGTTTGACATTATGAGAGTTTTTGTTTCTTTTCAAGTTTTCACATCTCAATGCAATATTTGTGATCAAATTCTACAAAGGAGGACTTGCATGAGGCTATGTTCTTCATGTTGAATGACAAAAATATTGACTTAGATGGATTCCTATATGATTTTTATAAGGTTTTGTGGGATAGTGTGGACGAGGACCTACACAAAGCTTATCTAGAATATTTCCATGGAAATTCTTTAGGGAGCATAATTAACAAAGGTAATATTAATTTCATACCTAAATTTGGTGACCTCAAGTATATCTACAATTGGTGACCCATAAATTTTGCTAAATTCCTCCTATAAGATCATTTCCAAACCCTATGCTCTCAAGTTGAGGCTTCTTCTTCCTCAATTAGTTTATCTCGAGCAAACTGTAAATTTTTAATAATCAGATTTAATGCATAGAAAATTAATTCAAATCAGACACAATAACACAGCAGATACCCTGGGAAAACCCTCCTCTTGAGGGAGAAAAACCCAGCAACAAAGATCTCTCTTATATATATAAATAGTGGCAACAATTCTCTTTACAATGAGGCCAATTATAAGGCCAATCTTCAGCACCTAACACAAGATGCAATGGCAGATAACAATCTGCAAGTATCTAACTCTGCCTTTGAGTAAACTCACAATCTGTACTTGAAGAAGTTCACTCTGCCCTTGAATAAATTCGCAATCCGTACTTGAAGAAATTCGCACTTGAAAAATGATAGAATGAATCGAACTTGAATGATATAGAATAGATGAAAGTGACCTTGTATATATACAAATGTGAGAGAGGTCGCACCTCTTCATGTACAAGGTCGGCCATGATTCAAGTAATATAATTACAAATAATAAATGCAAATTATAAGGAAAGTCGGCCCAAGAGAAATTATATTGTTGCCAAGAGAAGCGCCCATTCTCATTAAATGACACATATAAATAAATAGCCGATAGGCTATATTGATTTATGTCTTCACTCATGGTTGGAAGGATGAACCCGAAGCTGCCATAACATTAACACTCCCTCTCAGCTAGGGAGAGAACTTCCAGCTGCTCAAGACAAATCACCTCAACATGATGCCCATCACATTGGCTACAACCAGATGTGAAAAAAAGAATATCACCTCAACGTGATATTAGATATCACCTCAACACGATATCAACCATAATGGCTACAACCATACTATGGTAAGTACAAGTGTTCATCACTTGCGTGATGTTGTCACCTCAACGTGACTTTCACCATGACTCTCTCAGAGGGTGAAACATAAGTACAACATATGTCATGGAGTCACACACATGACATCCACCATGACTCAGCTTAGAGGGTGGAAATAAGGGCTTTCACCTCAAATTCCTTCGTCTCAGAGGAAAATGCATTAACAAGGGCTTGCACCTCAAATTCCTCTGTCTCAGAGGAAAATGCATTAACAAGGGATTTCACCTCGAACTTCTCTCACAGAGAAGAACTCATTAAACAAGGCTCACTAATACTAAGACTCTTTCTCAGTCAAGGTTAGATTCTCCACCATACCAAGCTTATCTTGAAAGTACACAAACTTTATCCTGGCGAGAGGCTTGGTGAGAATATCTGCCGTCTGCTCATCAGTGCTAATGTACCTCAACTATACAACCTTTCGCAATACCATATCTCTCATGTAGTGGTACTTGATCTCAACGTGCTTGGTTCTGTCATGGAACACAAGATTGATAGAAAGCTTCACACAACTCTGATTATCACAATAAATGATAGTAGGCTCCATTGATTGTCCAAACAATCCTGCAAGGAGCTTACGAAGCCACACTGCTTCTCGAGTTGCCATACAAGCTGCAATATACTCTGCCTTTGTTGTACTTAATGGTACAAATGACTGCTTCCTGCTACACCAGGAAATCATAGCTGAACCCAAACTGAAGCAACAACCAGAGGTGCTCTTCCGATCTGTGACACAACTTGCCCAATTAGAATCAGTAAAACCATTTAACTCCAAGTTTGCATCTGAAGAATACCTCAACCCATATCCAATTGTGCCACACAAGCATCTCAGGATATGTTTAGCTGCAACAAGATGTATCTATCTCGGATCACACATAAACTGGCTAAGTGCACTCACTCCATAGCAAATGTCAGGTCTAGTGTTAACTAGATACATCAAAGATCCAATTAGCTATCTGTACAAGGTAGGATCCACCAAGTTTGAATTAGCTGCAGCCTCCTTCAACTTATGTAAGTTGGTCTCCATAGGTGTGGACATGGATTTGCAATCCATCATACCAAATCTCTTAAGTATATCAATGGTGTACTTTCCTTGACTTAGAATCATCTCATTTGGTTTCTTCCAGACTTCTAATCCAAGGAAGTAATGCATGAGCCCAAGGTCCTTCATCTCAAATTCCAAAGTCAACTCCTTCTTACACTCAAGAATCAGGTGATCTTCTCTAGTAAGGATCATATAATCAACATATAAAACCAAAATTAATGCATCACCATTGATTACCTTGAAGTAGAAATTTGAATCAACATCATTCTTCAAGAAGCCCAAACTTGATAGGTACTGATCAATCCTTTCGTACCATGCACGAGGAGCCTGCTTAAGACCATACAAGGCCTTCTTCAGCTTGCAAACATGTGACTCCTTCCCATGAACCTCAAATCCATCAGGTTGCTTTGTATAAACCTCTTCCTCAATTACTCCATTCAGAAAAGCTGTCTTTACATCCATCTGGTGAATCTTCCATCCTCTAGATGCAACAATAGCAATGATGGTTCTGACTAAAGTGTAGCGAGCAACAAGAGCAAATGTTTCTTCATAATCAACTCCCTCTTTCTAAGAAAACCCGCGAGCCACAAATCTTGCCTTGTACTTCTCAATGCTTCCATCTGTAGCATGCTTAATCTTGAATAGCCATTTAGAAGATACCACAGACTTGCCCTCAGGTCTAGGAACAATATCCCAAACATCATTTTTAAGAATTGACTAATACTCCTCTGTCATAGCATCTCTCCAAACTTGATGACTAGATGCTTCCTCAACACAGGTAGGCTCAGATTCTATAATCTAACTCATCAAGGCAACATAACTGGAGAACTTATGTGGCATTTTGCTTTCTCTGAATGTGCCTCTAGGAGCTAAAAAACTTTCAGGCTCTTGCATAGTACGCCTGGCCCATAGAGGTCTCTTTATCCCAATAACAATGTCAGCAGGCCCATCAGTAGGTTCCAAGGGTTCAACAGGATCAATATCTTCTTTTGGTTCTGAAGTCTCCCTCTAAATCTCAGGAGTATGGTCAACTTCCATATCCTGAGGAGACTCTTCATGATCAATCTCCATATGAATCCCCTTGGATCTTCTGAATGCAACCTCTTCCTCAAATGTGACATCCCTACTGATCTCGATCAACTTTTGACCTGGAATGTATATTTTGTAGGCTTTTGAAGTCTCACTGTAGCCCACAAATATTCTCTTCTTGCCAGAAGGCTCCAACTTGGTTCTCTTTTCCTTGGGAACATGAACATAGACAGGACATCCAAAGATCTTCAAGTGACTGACTTCAGGCTTCTTCGCTGTAAAGGATTCTTCTGGAGTCATATTCTCCAAGATCTTATGAGGACTTCTGTTCTGAACATATACAGCTGTACTAGAAGCTTCTGCCCATAGGAAGGTTTGCAAATCTTGATCATGAATCATGGCCTTTGTTGCTTCCACGATTGTCCTGCTCTTCCTTTCTGCAACACCATTCTGTTGAGGATTATAGGCAACACATAACTCCCTCTTAATCCCTGCATCAATACAATTTTTTTGAAAACTACCAGAGGTGTATTCTCATCCATTATCAAATCTGAGGACTTTAATTCTTTTACCAGAAACATTTTCTACCAAGGCTTTAAACTCTTTAAACCTATCCAACACTTCCTCAAACTCTTTAGATTTCAAAAAATAAATCCAAGTCGTCCTAGAGTGGTCATCAATAAAAAGAACATAATACAAGAATCCACTCAAAGATGAAACATACATAGGACCACATAAATCAAAATGAATAAGGCTAAAATACACTTAGATCTATTTTCTCTACTATGAAAAGGGGCTTTTATATTCTTACCCAATGTGCAGCCCTTGCAAGTACGTTCGTGCTCCTAGTTGAACTTAGGAAGGCCCATCACCATCTTCTCCATGATAGGTAAGGCTCAGAAGTGTAGGTGAGCTAATCTCCGATGCCAAAGATCGCATAGACTTGAAGAGTCATGAACCAAAGCTTGTAAAGAACGTGTGCAAACCTTGTAAAGGTTTTCATGTCTAACTCCAATTACTTGAGCATCCTTGAAGCTAGAGTTCTCCATCCACACTAGAACTTTGCCTTTGGAGAAGGCAACTTGATATCCTTTATCTTCCAAAGCTGAAATAGAAATAAGATTGTGCTTGATTCCAGGAACATAAAGAACATTACCCAATTGAAGTGATATTCCAGAATCCAAATGAAGTGTAGAAGTCCCAATTCCTTTCACGGAGTAGCTAGCATCATCTCCAATGATGACTTGTTTAGAAGACTCCTTTTCCACCAAACTTGATAAGTGCTCCTTAAAGTCGGTGATGTGTTGTGAAGCACCACTGTCAATTATCCAAGTGTTGGTGTCGGAAGGTACACTGCTTGATAATGCCGAATAGAACAAATATTCACTTGAATCCTTTTGAGGAGAGGCATCATCAACATCTGCAACGGTGACCTATTGCTTAGGTCTAGTTGGACAATACTTGGCAAAGTTCCCAAACTTTTCACACCTAAAACATTGAATCTTGGACATATCCCTCTTCTTCTTAAATGGAGGTGCATCATCATTTCCCTTGTCCCGATTCCTCTTGAAGAATCCTTTCCTTCCATCTTTTCCTTTCTTCTTTGAAGCATGGGAGGTGAGAACATGAATGTATTCATTCTTTGAACTTTGACCAATGCCTCTTGCCACCAACCTTGATTCCTCTTGAATGCAATCTGATCTTAGGTGATCAAACTTAGGCAACTTTGATCTTGCACTGATTCCCTGAATGTAAGATTCCCAAGACAAAGGTAGACCATTGAGAGCAAGCATAGTCAGGTCTTTGTCATCAACCATATGCCCTATTGTCGAGAGCTGATCTCTCAAATCTACAATCCTCATAAAGTATGCAATCACTGATTTACCTTTCACCATCTTCACATGATGAAGTTGTTGCTTCAATGCAAGCGCTCAGCTGGTATTGTTGATTTCGTACATCTCTTCCAATGTTTTGAACATGTCTCTTGCTGTCTTCAACTTAAAGACGATAGGCACAATATGATCCTTGACGGAATCAACCAATATCTTCATTGCTTTAATATCTTTCTTCACCCATTGTAACTTCACTTCTTCCTCCTCAGGTTCAGGAATGCTGGACTCTACGAACTCACCCAAGTCATTTTCACGCAAGGTAAGCATGATCCTAAACCTCCATGATGTGAAGTTAGATGCACCCTCGAGTCTATCCTCGATCTTCAAACCATTCACCATCTTGACTAAGTGAACAAATGAACAAGTAGGGTATGCTGATTAGCAATAATCTGTTCATGATTCTCTCAAACCTGCTCTGATACCATGTAAATTTTTAATAATCAGATTTAATGCATAGAAAATTAATTCAAATCAAACACAATAACACAACAAATACCTTGGGAAAAACCTCCTCTTGAGGGAGAAAAACCCAACAACAAAGATCTCTCTTATATATATAAATAGTGGCAACAATTCTCTTTACAATGAGGCCAATTATAAGGCCAATCTTCAACACCTAACACAAGATGCAATGGAAAATAATAATCTACAAGTATCTAACTCTTCCTTTGAGTAAACTCGCAATCTGTACTTGAAGAAGTTGGCTCTGCCCTTGAATAAATTTGCTATCTGTACTTGAAGAAATTCGCACTTGAAAAATGATAGAATGAATCAAACTTGAATGATATAGAATAGATGAAAGTGACCTTATATATATACAAATGTGAGAGAGGTCGCACCTCTTCATGTACAAGGTCGGCCATGATACAATTAATATAATTACAAATAATAAATGCAAATTATAAGGAAAGTCGGCCCAAGAGAAATTATATTGTTGCCAAGAGAAGCACCCATTCTCATTAAATGACACATATAAATAAATAGCCGATAGGCTATATTGATTTATGTCTTCACTCGTGGTTGGAAGGATGAACCCGAAGCTGCCATAATATTAACACAAACTAGTTTCCTTAATCCATGATACATCATTGACAACATTATTTATATTTGGGAAGGGATAGAATGGGTTTGATGTCCTGGAACAATCTATAATTTTCTAAGGCATATGATTGCATTAAATGACCCTTCATTCTTTATTGCTTCATGCATTGGGTTTTGGGCCATATTTTGTACACTCCATTAAGATGCTTTTCACATATATCTCTACTTGAATTACTATTAACAACTAGCGATCCAACTCTTTTAGTTTATTCCAATCTATATGCTATGGATGCTTCTTAGCCTTTGGACTTTACATGCTTGTTGCTTAAGGATTTGGATATCTTTTGACCCATGTGGTCTCCCAAAAGCTAGTCAAGATTATTGCCTTGCCCAACTAATCAACTTGTTAATGGTCACTTTGTGGATGATTCATTTCTTACTTTAATTGAAAAAGAGGATAATTTCAAACCAACTCTTCATTGTCTTGACATATTATGCAAGGCCTCACGTTTGAGTATTCAATGAAAAAAGACTCAATGCTATAAGCAATATTTTCCTCCTAAACTATGCTAATTATATTCTTTTAGCAAGAAGTTGATTGATCATTAGGAGGTTTTTAGATTTCTTGGCACCCCTTTTTCTTTTCAAGCCTCTCCTATTGTCTTATGACAAGCTATTATTTCCAACATTGAGAAGAAGTTGACTTACTAGATTACTTAGCCGTTTGGGAGAAAATTCCATGTAAGCTCTACAATTCTAGTTGCTACTCATGCTTATTATTCCTATTGTTGGGTTCCTTCTAAGGATTCCTATTTGAAGATTGAGAAGTTGCTCAAAAATATTCTTTGGACCTCTTTTGATGGGAATAAAGGTTTTCACCATGTGGATTTAGATTTTTACCATCTTCCTCATGGTGTTGGGGGTTTAGGCTTACTCTCATTCCATCAAGGACTCGATCTTTGTGCTAAATGGATCATTAGAGCCTTAGAAGACAAGGATACTAGGAAAATTCTTATATGACATTATATTTCATCTAGAGTGCCCTTTGGGAATCTATCAAGTGGAAAGGCATTGGGATTCATACTCCCTTCAATATCAAGGAGCTCATTCAGATCCAAGGCATGATTGTTATTAAGAGCATCTAGAAGGCTTGGTTTCCCATTAATACTTGAATTCTATGGGATAGTAATGACTTCCATAATGGCATTTCTATTAATTAATAATTGGTTTGAAAGTCTCTAGTTCTTTCCTATCAAGATTATCCTTTAGCCAAAGCCTCTTGGGTCCATGCTTGGGAGATCTACTAGACAATTATTGATGCCATTCCTCCCCACATGGTTCACAAAATTGGGAATAGCACTTTCAATCCTTAGTGGCAAGACTAGAAATGGTATCCTAATACACTATTTCATAATCATAGACCTTGCAAGGGATATTTTTGGTTTACACCTAATCTTCCCATGCTGGCTCAATTGAACCATTATTGGCATCTCTAGCTCCCTTTGAGCACTTGGCGTCATAGTTTGAAACTGTTTGGTTAGCTATTCTTAAGCCCAATTTGGATCATTTTGTCTTGTGTATTTTTTTATCAAGGTTTTTGACTTGGTTCCCACCTCTCATTTCAGAGTTCTGAATCTCCATTTTCCTTTTGTTGACAACTTGAGACTCTTGAGAATATTTTTCGGTTTTGTACCAAAGCCCAAGAGGCCTAGACTTGGATTCATTTAATTTGTTCAAGGATTTTAGACTTAACCCATTTTCATGACATATGGTTTTGTTAGGAGGTGTAATGTCGTAAAATTGCACCCCTTGCAATTTCACATACATTCTTGCATCTGCTTTAGTGTCCACTCCCTTAGCATCTTGTGTAGGCTCATTTTAGCCCATACATCAGCCTTTTTCCTTCTCAAGATGCTCCAGACCCCTTTTTAGTAGCTACCCTCATCTTTGCGTCGAACCTTGTGATTTTCTCATTTGTGTTGTTTTGTAGCGTGATGCATCTAGACACTAGCATGTTGCGCAGATGTCTGCATGACATGCTAGCATCCTACAATGTTTCAACGTTCAAATGACCGTTTCCAAGTATGTTTGCCACTTGTCATCTACTTTTGTCAGTGGTAATAGTTGGGGACATCCTGAAACGGATCAGAAAGCTTCTTTTCCTTCCTTAAATGGTATCTTTTCAACTCATTGGGCCTTCTTCTCCTTCTTGGCTTCTATCTTGAACATTCTACCATCTTGCTCTTGCTTGCACATCTCCCTTGTTTGTTATAGTAGCCTCAAGCTTTCACAGCTCACTACAACAACATTCTTACATCCTTTCAAGCTCTCTTTGCAACACTCTTGGCTCTTGTAGCTAGCTTTATCTCTTCCCTTTGGCTTCCTTAAGCCTTGCAACTGATATCCCTTTTTTTTTAAGCTTGCGAGCATCTTTGGATTTCACGTATCCCATATCTATTGCATCTATATTTCATGATATGAGTTCTCCTCGAGCGGGGATTGCTTTTATCACCTACATTTTGTGATATGGGTTTTCCTCCTCGAGCAGGGTTTTCCTTTATCACTCATTGCATACTTTATTTCTCTCCATCTATCTGGCTATCCGTGGAGGTGGGAACACCAAAATGGGGGTTTGACTGAAAACCCCTATACAACCCCAACATTTTCTCTAGATTTTATGTACACAAGTATTGAAGACATTCATTTGTTGGAGGCTCCATAACTTGAGTTTTTGTGAGTGTCTTCTATCTCTCATCCTCTTTAACTTTAGCATTTGTACTTTACTTCACTTCAGTTCTATTACATTCTATCATTTTCCCTCATTCTGTAAATTCTTAGCAATCTGATTGTTAGTGATCATTTAGCTATTTTCTGCGATATTCTCGCTTTTTGGTTCGTACGAGACACCAACGCGCCGCATTTTCGTCCTTATTCTATGTTGATGTCCTTTGGCTGAGAGCCTGCCAGTTTGTCCAGAAAACCTTTGTGAGTCACTCCTTCAAATTCTAGAACTCTCACTATGTTCCTTGAGGTAGTTTAGGGTAGTTCGCCCCTTGGGAATCTCTTGAGAATAAAGAGACTCATGAGTAGAAAATCCCCCTTCTCTACATTTTTGGTGAACCCAACGTGAACCACAATATTTTTTAAAAAACTAAGAATTTATTTACCCCAACTTGGTTGGGTCATAACTTTTGACTCGGTGCTCGGAATTCATAACCGTTTACACCGTTGGAAAGGTCTCCAAGATGACTAATTTGGTCCCTAAAATGTTGTGCCTTTGGAAACCAAATTTTTTGGACCGATGCAATTTTCAACCCAAAATTCTGCTTTGGAGACCTCCAAAAATGCACATTACTAGAACCTAGAAAATATCAAAAAAATCCAAAAATCTGGATTTTTGGTTTTTCTCAATTTTGTCACTCCTAGATTGCTTCGCATTGGCCGACATGTCTATATCTTTATTTCAAAATGTATTTTCTATCTTTCTTCGTTCTATCTCTTTCCAACTTTGTTAAGAAGCTTCAAGAAGTTCTCTTACAAGCGTGTGAAAGTGAGTTTTTCTCTCCTTTCTTATTATTCTTTGTTGATCCCTCTCCTGAAATTCCTTGTAAGGATATTTTGGCACAAGAGGATGAAATCATTGATACCTTTCTTAATGTTACTCTACCTTTTATTCATTCCAATGCACTCTCTTCTGGAGATGATGCATTCGTGAATGATGAATCTCCTATTCCTTCCTATGCACTCTCTCCTAGAGACATTGCATTGGTGAATAATGAATCTCCCTTTCATTCCAATGCACTCTCTTATAGAGATGTTGCATTGGTGAATGATGAATCTACCCTTTGTTTTGATGCACTCTCTTCCAGAGATGATGCATTGATGAATGATGAAGTCCCTCTCACATTGGATCCTCCAAGGATAGATGTTGAGCATATTTCTTTGGAATAATTATTCCACTAGTTGTGACGAGTCTGTAAATGTAATCTATGTCTCTGCTACCCCTCAAAGGCCTAATAGACTGGTCATTTATTTGACTCCAACCAGTCCTTCTCCTAAAAGGATTTGTTCTATTGATGGTGTCCCATTTGATAGCGATTCTCTTGATCTTTCTATGGCTCCCTCTTACAGAGTGGTAGCCCATACTTATGAGAATGGAATGGATAAACAAACAAGCCTTCTTCAAGCTCCTAAACCTATGACTAAATTGCTTCAGTCTGCTTCGGTTTATCAAGGAATGATTTAGGAAGCCTTGCAAAAGATCCTATTGCCTTCTTCTGTTAGGCTGATAGATGTTGATGCGTTGATGACTCATATTCATGCATATTCGTCGAATATCACGTTCTATCTACAAGAACTTCCCCCCGGATGTACAAAAGAAAGCAATACCTCTAATGATTATAGTTAACATTAAAAATATTAGCATTAGACGTACTCTTGTTGATGTTGGCTCAACACTCAACATATGTAGTATTGATCTATTGCCTAAGATCAATATTGATTCATCTTCTCTTAATGCTTCTTCGGTTGTCATTCGTGGGTTCAATAATGTTGGTCGACAAGCCCTAGGCATGATAGTATTGACTTTGAGGTTGGGATCCATTACCATACCCACCCTTGTATATGTTATGTTAGAAAAATTACCTTATAACCTTCTTCTCGACAGACTGCGGATTCATGCTATGGGTGCAATCCCGTCTACCTTGCATAAATCTATTAAATTCATTTGCAATAATCAAGTAGTCATAGTTAGGGCTAACCCTGAGGCTATACACTTATGTGAAATGGTAGTTGTTGGTCAAGTTTCGGTTGTGCCTACTCTTATCCCTTCAGTGTCTTCCAATGTGTCGATGTTTACTCCAACAGTATCTACTACAAAGGATACTCTTGAGATAGATGTCCCTAAAGAAGATCCTTCTGAAGCAATAAATTCTAAGTTTACTCTTTCTCAAGAGAATGCATGTCTTGGTGATGATTGGGGTTCCTTAGACTTTAAAGATTCCTTCATTAGGGAATATAAAGTTGACCCGATCCACTTAAACCTTTAAATAGCATCATTCACACCCGCTATCAAAGATGATTATTCTTCTGTATCGTAGGATAATGTGAGCAACAATTGCAATGTCCTTAATGCCGATCCTCCCCCTTTTGAGGAAGATGATTGTGCTTCTATTAAAGAGGTTAATGTTTGTAGTCCTATCAAGAAGGCTGATGGTGATCCCGTAGAGGAGTGTAATCCCCATTGCTGGAATAATACTCTCTATGAAGATCTTCCTTCTTCTCAAGATTTGCAAGCATGTTATGGCCCCAACTTTAAGCTTGCCTCTAAATATGGCTATAGGCATAAAAGTTGTGGGCATAACGAACAAGGTATTCAAGTCCCTATAGAATGTGTACCTTTTCAACATAATTTGGGGCTTGGTTGCTTGAATGAATAATCTAAATGGAAACCATGGTTGAATGTGGACATGATTCCTACTCAACCTTGTTCTCTTGGGTTGATTCTTCCTCCATTTTATTCTTTCTTCGTGTCTTCTTCTTGTGAGCAGTCAAGTATTTCTCCATAAGAGAAAGGGTTACTTCCTACTCCTCATTCTTTGTCTAAGAAATAGTGTATTTTGTTGAGGCTTCTAAAAGCCTGCCTGATTACTCTTCCTTCTCCTACACGTAAGAAATCTCATAAGTATGATAAAGAGAAACATTCTTTTTGTGCATACCATCGAGTGCTTGGCTATTCCACTAGTGAATGTAAGGCCTTGAAGGATAAAATACAACAACTTCTTGATTCAGGTGCCATCACTCATTTGTTTGCTGATGCGCCTGCCTCTTCTTCAAATGACAAGTGATATTGAGGTTTGCCTCTATCCTGTATGTTCCGGAGATGTGTGTCCTTCTTAAGGACCCCCTCTCTTTTCTATGTCTTTCAAATGAAGTATCCCTTGAGTGGACCCCTTTTTCTTTTGAAGGGTTCTCGAGGGACGTCTTTGAAAGATTTTCTCTCAAATGAATTCTTTGTGTCTAGCTTGGGGGTAACCTAACTATACCTCACTTTCAAACAGTGCATCCCTTGAGTGGACCCCTCTTCTTTTGAAGGGTTCTCGAGGGACCCCATTGAAATCCTTCCAACTTTTCGACGGTCTACGTGACTGTTTGCTTGTTTGCCTGCATGGCAGCTTTATTTTGTTGACATGTTTTATCTATAGATTAACATGTCACTTTGTAGGTGCGCCTGTAAAGCCGCTTTCTAGTCCAACTCTGTGGAGTCCCCTTACATATGGGCTTCCTTCATGAGAGAGAACTTGGGGGTTTCCTTCTTGCAGGTCTGCGGGCTTGCAAGACGCTTTCATCTTGTGAGATTTGTCCATCGTTGGTCTATGGGCCTTTGGTGTACTTTGTTCAACTTCGTAGTTCCGCAAAGCTATAGAGTCCTTTTACTCAAACCTCCTTAGGAGAGAGTACCTATGGAGCTATCTCTCTTGGAATTTTCATTCCTTTCTCTCTCTTAAATTCTTTCTTCTCTCCTCAACTATATATACTAGATTGAAGATCTACATCTTCTTCATCCTGAGTATATGCACTTTCTCTCTTCGATATTGGTTGCTTCTTTGACCTTTGGGTGCATTCTTCTCTTGAAGTGATCAATCCTTAAATTCGTCTCTTCATTTTAGAATTCTTCTATGTGTTATTTGTTAATTTGGGGACGACACATAGTATTGAGACAATCTTCTACATTGAGGTCTCTTTCACTTTGCTGACTCAAATCCTTTAGTTTTTTGTGTGCTTGTGTATGTTTTTCATATGTTCTAACCTCGTCATGTAATGGTTTTTATGTTCTAACCTTGTTGTCTTGTGTAGGTCTTTTTTATCTAATGTTTTTGTTTTGTAGGTCTTCAACCTGGGGGCATGCTTCCTTTGTTCGAAGAGTTATTTATGTTTAGTAGATTTCCTTTAACGTGCATAATAGTGTAGATTCATATGTGCGCTAAAGTGAGGGTAAAATGTAATGTCGTAGAATTGCACCCCTTGCAATTTCACATACATTCTTGTGTCTGCTTTAGTGTCCACTCCCTTCACATCTCGTGTAGGTTCATTTTAGCCCTTGCATCAACCTTTTTCCCTCTCAGGATGCTCTAGACCCCTTTTTAGCAACTACCCTTAGCTTTGCGTCGAACCTTGTGATTCTCTCATTTGTTTTGTTTTGTAGCATGATGCATCCAGACACTAGTGTCGTGCAGACGTCTGTGTGCTGCCCTAGCATCCTGCAACGTTTCAACATTCAAATGATCATTTTTGAGCATGTTTTCCACTTGTCATCTACTTTTGTTGGTGGTAATAGTTGGGGACGCCCTGGAACAACTCGAGCAGCTTCTTTTCCTTCCTTAAATGCTATCTTTTCAACTCATTGGGCCTTCTTCTCCTTGGCTTCTATCTTGAACATTCTACCATCTTGCTCTTGCTTGCACAACTCCCTTGTTTGTTACAGTAGCCTCAAGCTTTCACAAATCACTACAACAACATTCTTACATCCTTTCAAGCTCTCTTTACAACACTCTTGGCTCTTGCAATTAGCTTTATCTCTTCCCTTTGGCTTCCTTAAGCCTTGCAACTGATATCTCTTTTTCCTTATGCTTGCAAGCATCTTGGGATTTCACATATCCCTTATTTGTTGCATCTATATTTCATGATACAGGTTCTCCTCCTCGAGCCGGGATTGCTTTTATCACCTACATTTTGTGATACAGGTTCTCCTCCTCGAGTAGGGTTTGCTTTTATCACTCATCACATACTTTATTTCTCTCTATCTATTTGGTTGTCCGTGGAAGTGGGAACACCAAAATGGGGGTTTGACTGAGGAAAACCCCTATACAACCCCAACATTTTCTCTAGATTTTATGTACATACGTATTGTAGACATTCATTTGCTGGAGGCTCCATTACTTGGGTTTTTGTGAGCATCTTCTATCTCTCATCCTCTTTAACTTTAACATTTGTACTTTACTTCACTTTAGTTCTATTACATTCTATCATTTTCCCACATTCTGTAAATTCTTAGCAATTTGATTGTTAGTGATCATTTAGTCGTTTTCTGTGATATTCTCACTTTTTGATTCGTATGAGACACCAATGTTCCTATGGGACGCCAACGCGCTGCGTTGTCGTCCTTATTCTGCGCTGATATCTTTTGGACGAGAGCCTGTTAGTTTGTCTAGAAAGCCTTTGTGAGTTACTCCTTCGAATTCTAGAACTCTCGCTGTGTTCCTTGAGGTAGTTTAGGGTAGTTCACCCCTTGGGAATCTCTTGAGAATAAAAAGACTCATGAGTAGCGAATCCCCCTTCTCTACAGGAGGTTCGTTTGACCTCCCATTTAAATTTGCCTAGATTTGGCATGCTTTTATAATGGATATCTCTTTAGCATTTGGAAAGACATAAATTCTACCCTCTTTACAAAATGTACAACTAATGTTTAGTTTTCATTGTATACTAAAGATGTGATTTGTTTTAGTGTGCTTATGTAGATTCAAGTGCACACAAGCAAAGTTGTACTTGAATTTACCCACTTGCATGTGCATTTAGATCATTGGGGTATGCCCCTTGCATAGTTGCTAGAATGTTGTCACCTTTTGCTTCCCACCAAGGACACTCCCCACCACATGGGCACAAATGTGGACATAAACAACTTGCTAAAAGGGCTTATGGCACCTAGTCACATGGGTCTCAACCCAATAGAACCAGAGATAATTTTTCTCAAGGTTGGTCTCAACCCTCTCGATCACCATCCATCTCTTCTCATAGGTGTGGTGCCCTTAGTTGATCAATTTTTGGGAAATTTTCTCACTTGGACTTGACTATTTCTCCTATTTGTGCTCAACAACCAATAGATGATGACCAAGAGCAAGAAGGTTCTCTCATTAGTTGGGAATCAATTGATGATGTTTCTATCCTCACTGATGTGTGGGGTAAATTAGACAAAGTGATCCCCCGCTTGATGGTGTTATTCTCACCCTTTTATCAACCTTATTTTTTGATGTTTAGACCTAATCCTACTTAACTTTTATTATTATTTTTTAAACTTAGAATCCCTCTTAAACTTTGAGAGAGTGTTGAGTGCTTTCTACCACCAACCCCTCTTTAATGAAGTATATTATTATTTTTTAATTTATATAAAATAATAAAACTTTATTCATCATTAAGAAAATAATTAAATTGTATTTAATTTATTATCTATAGGTCGTTTTATTCCCTACACTTACATATGTCATTCAAAAGGGTTAGATTTAGTTTGAACCTTTGTTGTGATGTCACAATTGAAGAGTATTAAATTTGAAAACCATATGGCCATTTCTCTTACAATACCTAACTCACCTTACCATGACGAAAAAGCAAGTGACCAAACATCAACAAACAAACTCTTTAAGCCAAAGATTAATAAACTCTATAAACTTTATTCAAACATAGGAAATTGAGAAATAAAAAATGGAATATTGGATTGGAGTGACTAAATATTAGCAAATCAAGACCAAATCTCTCAATTATTTGTACGCGTTGTAGTTAGGATAAGTTTGAAACACACATTATAATGTGGACCCTTGAAAGGCTCTTTTTTTGATCATGACGAAGTCTGGTTAATTTGACTTTTATCCAAGATTTCCCACCTTGACGTTACAGCAAATCCTTGCCTGCAATAATGATTGCTAAGAATTTGCACCATTGGATGAAATGAGTGGTGGCGCTTAGATAGCAATACAGTTCATCTTTTAAGCAATGGTGGCGCTAAGATAGCAATACAGTTCAACTTTTAAGCAAGAGGGTTTACCCTAGAATGAAATGCTTGAATTCGGGTGAGTTTTAAGGAAACATGGGGTATGGAAACATTTCATGAAATTCATGTGGGTTTTTAAGCTCACCTATACCCCCTTAAAAAACCAAAGTGGTTTGACTAATTTTGCCTAAAGATTCTTCACGAGTATCACTGCAAAAATCTATCTGGGTAGTTCTAATTTTGCCAAATAAATCAGCTGGGCATTGCAGAATCGGTGAATTTGGTAAACGAAGAGTGGAGTTGGAATATTTGTTTTTGGATTTTTTGTTACATTCATATTGGGCTGAGATACCCTCCTAATCATAATGGGGGAATCCAGTCATCTGGATATCGAAAGAAGAGGATCAATTGATAGCAGCCGAAGAGATAGTAAAACGGTCTACCCGATGCAGGATTCTGCAATGAGGGCTTCTGCGGTGCCATACTTTGATGACAGGTATAACAGGAGGAAGAGGGGTGCCTGGCTTATCACACTATTTGTGATATTAAACGTTGCAGTATTCATTGTGGCAATGTTCATCAATAATTGTCCTAAGGATTCAGGACGGGACAACTGTACCATCAGGTTTCTGGGAAGGTTCTCATTTCAGCCCCTCAAGGAGAATCCTTTGTTTGGCCCGTCATCCTCAACGTATGTATTTAATGTCATCGCTTAATTTAGATTTTCAAAAATTTGTCTTAAAGTTTTTTCAGGTCTTTTCATGTCTTATTTGTGAAGTCCTTAGCTCTTTCTTTCAAATCTATTGAAGCTTTTTTCATGTGTACTATCTACCCTGTCCTTTGATTTTTCTCATGTCTTTTCGTGTGTGGGGTTTGCTTTTCTTAAGCTTTTGTAACAGTCTGTTCAAGTGGGTGTGTGTGTATGTATTAGGCGCTGGGATGCTATTTGTTAGGATGGTTATATATTATTTTAAGTATGTCGTGCTTGGCCTTAGAAGCCAGTGTCGTGAAAGCGATGTTTTTAAAACAATCTAGGATCTTTCTTTGATTGGAAGAATCAACAATGGTCTGCTTTCATAGATTCAACCACCCGTAAGGATCAAACTCAAAATTGGCTTCGTAGCCACCACGTGGTATCTGTTCAGCCAAATTCATCTGTGATTTGCACCTAGCCCTGTCGATATGAGTGCCTCCAGAGCCAGTGGACCTTACTGAGATGGAAATGACAAAACATTCCATTGACCTTATTTGAAATAAATCAAAATCTGAATGAGAAATATGAAAGCGCAATTCTGACTTTCCAAAGCAATATCAAACTGATGAGATCTGACAACGCTGTTGTGTTTATAACAAGAATCTGCAGTTATATTTGGGAAAACTCTGTACCTAAATTTTGAAATAAAATTTTAAAATCTGAAATCTGCAGCTTTGATAACAGCATTAATGTATATGTTCCAAATAAATACCGAATGTTATACCTGGGAGAACTCTTCACCTTAAATCTGAAATAAAATAAAAAATTCTTACACCTCCTGTTCTTGTACCACTTCTAGTGACACGCATCTGGCTCGTTACATTACTATTGAGTAGCCACCAAATTTGTTGGCTATGCATTCTGTCTCTGTTCTTGTTTTGGGTTTAAGTTCTATCTCTGGACAGGAATTCTGGATTTGCATTGGTGGTTCATTCCTCTAGCTCACCAGTTAGAATATTTGTTGATTCTATGGAAGATGGATGCTACTTAATAGAAAGATAGAAATAAATTATTTTAAAGTCACAAACCTGAAACTACCAAAGTAGGTCAATGGGACTCAAAAATACTGTAAGTGACAATAGCTAATCAGGAATTGCTGCAAGGAACTCCAAGGAGAAGTTATAATGAAGGGGAACCGTTGATTGGTTTAAACTTTAGACCTTTTAAATTCAAACAAGTCTGTTAACGGCTGAATTATTTTGCATGTGTCAGTGTGGGGTTGGTATTTGTATTTGTTCAGTTGGGAAATTTCCTGTTAAACTTAAAACCAATGAGGAAGGAATATAGAACAATCACCTTTGAGTGTTTAAAAGGTTATACATTTGATTATTAATCGCCACCTGCGGAAAAGCCAAAGATTACCTCAAAGTGATTTGGTGACTGAAGTTCAGTAGGAGATTGTATTGTTGTCAACACCACAGCCTTTATTTGAATAACTTATGAAGTTTCTGAAATGTGCCTGGAAAAAGGGAAGTCCCTGTGCAATACTTATTGGTTTTCTGTTGACAATTTCTATTTTGAGTTAGATGGAAACTAAACTCACAGGTTTGTTCAGAAGCATCTAATTCATTTTCATGGACTTTGAAGACCTCATGTCTACTAATTTCTATTTCTTATGAAGAAAATTCTGGGTTGTGAAAGTAATATTATCAGAACATAAGTCAATATACGGTTATATCAATTATCTTGGAACATTATATATTTCAAAGATTAATTAAAGAAATGCAAGGTGTAACAGTGGTCAGCAGTAGCTCTGACCATAAGTTGAAGTTATAATAAAATTATTAAAATATTCTTTCTGATACACCTTTGAAGGATGACAAAGAAGTTTACAAGCATATTATGTTTCTCCAAATGGTCATTTTTGGACTTATTTCCACTGGAGTATAATATGCATATAGCTAAACAGCTTATAATTTGATTCAGATATCAGACGTTAAATATCTGGTGGTGTTTAATCTTGGCACTAAATTACATTAAATATATTACGATCTGTAGTGGTGGCTAAATGTTTTGATACTTTTCAGTTTTCACCATAGAACACGTCTTTTAAATGGGCTTGAAATTCTGTTACTGGTATGTCAGAATAATCATTGTTTTATTTTAATAAGGCTGGACAATTTATGGAAATTTATGCAAATACAATAGTTTATGGTAGGTTAGATTTTGTTTGATATTGAGATAAACTTTGATATACATGCATTATTTGCCTTCTCTTATTAGCTTTTCATTTTGCTGCAGTTTGGAGAAAATGGGAGCTCTTGTGTGGAGTAAAGTTGTCAAACAGCACCAAGGATGGCGCCTTATCACATCTGCTTGGTTGCATGCTGGGGTAGTTCATCTGCTTGCCAACATGCTGAGTCTCTTGTTCATAGGGATTCGCCTTGAGCAGGAGTTTGGCTTTGGTGAGTTTTATATGATATTTATATGCTTTGAGACAGCTGTTCTCTAGCAATCATGTTTCTCAAGAATCTTATCTAGATATTTAGTTGTAAAATTTTAAGTTAAATGTGATCGAAACTGTCTATTGCACTGTTTCTGCTACCTAAACATCTATCAACTGTTTCTGCCCCTTGAATATCTATTGTACTGTTTCAACTCGTTAAACATCTATTGCACTCTTTCTGCTGCGTAAGCATCTATTGCATGGTTTCTACTCCTTAAACATCTTTTGCATTATGTATGCATTTTTATTAAAGAGCATAGTTATTAGAGAGGGACCAGATTTCCATATATTAAGGTTAGACTTTGCTAGCATGAATGATCAATGTGAAACCAATAAATCACTAAATTTGTTTTATGTAAATAAATAAGCAAATCTTATTTGTTGTCTTTCATCTGGAAATAGTCAGAACTTTTATCAAACAGGGAAGATGGCAAGTCCTTTCTGGAGAGCTTGAAGCCAGGCTTGTTTGTCCATGGGTGTTTATATTCTATAATGTCAGATTTCTAGTAGCACGTCTGGTTCATTTTGTTAGTAATTTCTTCATTTTTAAATTTTAATGCTTCTGCTTCCAAGCATATCTGCATGGGTTTGGTAAGAGTCAAAATTAGCAAAGTATTAAATTTAAAATGGTTCAATATGTGAACAACATACATTCTAACAAACATATGTACATACATGCACACATACACACGTACACAAACTCACAAACATGCACAAACTCACACATGCATACATACACGCACTTTTCAGAGCAGCTTTTATGATATTTTAATGTTTAATTTATGATTCTAGTCCTTTACTCATGGAGCTATTAGCAACATTTAAAAGATGGTAGGTTTTGAACCATGATGGAAAAAATTCATGGCTCCATTTTACTCACGTGGTCTTCTGCATGGTTACAATAAACATTTGGAGAACATTTTAACCAACTTAAAACATCTCAAAAGGGAACTAAGATGAATGGTGCTATTCATAGTAACAAAATATGTTTTAAAGATTTATCAGATGTACAATAGCTTCAAATTGTAGGAAAAATACAAAAGTTTGTAGATGGTAAAAGAGAGCTTACAAAGATTAAAATTATACAGAAGCATAGACACTAATTTATCAATAACATAGAAGATAGACCATAGGACATTGCAAGAACTGAATAAGGATTTAATTGGATTTGTTTTTCAAATCATCCTTAGGTCTTGTGATTTTGATGTTTTGAACACTTATAAAACACAAAACTCTATGTTTAAGAAATATTAACAGTCATAAACTAGGTGAATGATACATCATTTTATAGCTAGATAAGATTATATATAAAATAGCTTTTCCATTCTACAGTATATACAAATAGCATTTATCACTCCTAGAAGGGGAAGATTTCCTAAAATGTTTCCATTTGGGAAGTGTTTTCCTGGTGCTTCCTACCAAATGTTGGGGAAAACAAATGTTTCCCTTTAAAGCAAAACATTTTCTGGTCATTTAAAATGTCATTTGGGCCTGGAGGCCTGGAGGCCCCACTATAGTCCACCAAGTGTTTCAAGAAAAAATCCCTACTTAAGTATATTAACAAAAAACATTCTCAAGTCAAAGGGGTTGTGGTCAAATAGTAGGACCACTTGGTTCTCATGTTAGAGACGAAGGTTCAGATCTCCCCAAGCATATTTTACTGCTGGTTGAAATGCTGGAGTGGTGTCCCTGCTTCAGTGGTAGACTGGTAGCGTATAGTAGGCTTGCAGGTGCTGGAGGAGTACAAGGAGGAAGGAGAGGTGTTCAAGACAGAGGAGTGTGGATCAAAGAAAGGAGATGGAGGAGAGAAGTGGATGACCTGTAGGAGGAGATAGGAGGTCAGTGTTCAAGCTGGAGCAGTGTAGGAGGGAGATGGTGGCAAAAAGAAGTAGGTTGAGTGGATGCCCTATAGGAGGTGACAGTAGTTAATGCATTCAAGCTGGAGTAAAGATAGGGGAATTGTAAGTCCAGCGGCCTCCCCCACCAGGAGAGCATTAGATAGAGTGGTATCCCTGCATGATGTAAGGGGTGGGGGCTCCCGCTATCAACCCTCACAACATAATTTAAGAAAAAGAAAAAGCATTCGTTAGTAGACATTTAAATCAAAATTTGACTTGTTATTACAATCAACACTTTGGTCTGCACAAAATATTTTAATTCAGCTCATATATATTTTTTAAGTCAGCCTTTAAAGCGCATTTAATTTTTTTTTGAAAATGCTCAATTTGTTTATGCTTTTAAGTTCTAACTTTAATATTTAAAATATGTCTCATGTATACTTTTGCACAAGGACTTACACACACGTGCAGGCACATAAACTATTTCTCTGTTTGCAAAATTTTGGGGTTTTGGAAACTTGTGGCTTACTTTCATTTCTTGGTTATCTCAGAGATAGCTTATGTACCAAAATTTGATCTTGATTAGGTTGTTGAATTGAATAAGATTAACATAAAATCTTGCTAATTGTTGTCCTCTTATGAATGTCGTCAAAGATCAAATTTTCTCTTTGTTGTTTAGCACTTCCTTTCCATTCTCACACTACTTATTTATTCCATCAATGCTAATCCCATCTGCTTCAGACAAGAAGTCAGCACAGATGTGTGTTAGATGCTTTTATACATGTATGAAAACTCACATCATTAAAATTACAAGGTTTTGACTTGGTATTACTGTTAAGTGGCATAAAAATGATGTTCATTGAATTGCAAATTTCAATCAAAAGAATGATGTTCATTGAATTGCAAATTTCAATCAAAAGAAACATACTTTGTGTGGACATTTTCAGGCTGCAGAGTTTTTTTGGTAAATGCATGTTTTGAAGGAAGAAGCCACTGGGCTTTGACTATGGTATTTTTAATTTTCAATGCATTATTATTGAGGCACGATGTGCTTTTTATTTGTGTACCATCTTGGCAAGCAAGCATATTCTCCATCTGGTTCAGCTGCAATTTTTCTGATGTGTGTAACTGTATATATGGAATCATGGATTAGATTACTTCTATAAATTTATTTTTAGTGCAAGTGCTAGTTTGACTGCAATACAATTACTTTAGTTAAAGCAGTGCCAGTTCTATTCTGTTTATGTGTTTTGTATTTAACTGATAACATGTGCTGCTGAATTTTCTGAATGGAAAACAATGAAATATTCAAATACAATCAGGTATCTAATATTATGAGGTTTCTGGTCTGCAGTGAGGATTGGAATAGTTTATCTTCTCTCTGCTTTTGGTGGTAGTGTGATGTCAGCCCTTTTCATCCAGAACGGTGTATCAGTTGGAGCATCTGGTGCTTTATTTGGATTGTTAGGAGCTATGCTTTCAGAGCTTATTACAAACTGGACAATCTATGCCAACAAGGCTAGTAGCAGTTTCCATTCACTCTTTTCTAACATAATTAGAGAGTAAAGTCTTAAAGTTAGTATTTCATTCTTGTACTTTGATATTGGTGGAATTTCTTTTACCTGATATTTAATGCTTATGATTTGTCTATGCAGTTTGCAGCACTTGTTACGCTAATTCTCATCATTGTTGTCAACCTAGCTTTTGGGTTACTACCTCATGTAGATAACTTTGCCCATCTTGGAGGGTTTTTGTCTGGATTTCTTCTTGGATTTGTGTTTCTGGTTCGGCCTCAGTTTGGATGGGTAAACCTCAGGGATGTTCCCCCTGGTTATGGTGTGAATTCAATTGCCAAATCTAAGCACAAGCCATACCAATATGTCTTGGGGCTGTTGGCTCTTATTCTACTTATTATTGGGTGAGTTTTTCTTCAACATCATTTTGTTTCTGTTATATTATTGTACACATTGATGATCAAGGTCATGAATATTCTAATGTTTTGGTATCTCTCCAACCCAGTGTTCCACGGGGACGCGTCCCCCCCGAAAAACACCGCGTTTCGGAGACGGGGACGTTTCCGAGACGGGGAGACGCCTGGGAAACGTCCCTCCGCCGTCTCCGCGTACCGCCGCCGTCCCCCCGCCGTCTCCTCCTGAAGGGAGACATTTCCCTGACTTTTGCGCACAGAAACGCCATGGAAACGCGATGGAAACGCCGGTTAAAAAATTGAAAAAGTTAAAAACATTTTAACCTAAGTTTTATTATACTTCATTTGATGAAATTATATCATTTTACATAACAGCCGCAGGGTTTTTTGACTGGAGTCTGGTGCATTCGACTACATTTGAGGTATTTCATTTTTCAAACCCTTCGTTTTGGCTCGCGATTTCATTTTCATTGTATGCAAAACGTTGAAACCTGGTTTTTTGAGCGCCACAGAGATGTCCGCTCATGGAATGCAATGGTTGCGGGGTTTGCGCGCGGCTTCTGCAACCCCCGCGACCATTGCATTCCATGAGCGGACATCTCTGTGACGCGTCACAGAGATGTCCGCTCATGGAATGCAATGGTCGCGGGGGTTGCAGAAGCCGCGCGACCATTGCATTCCATGAGCGAACATCTCTGTGAGTTAGCAAATAAATTAATAATAATTGCAACTGCAAGCTGCGCGACCATTGCATTCCATGAGCGGACATCTCTGTGAGTTAGCAAATAAATTAATAATAATTGCAACCATTGCATAATTTGCATTCCATGAGTGGACATCTCTATGAGTATGAGCAAATAAATGGAATCAGAAATTAGAATGCATTACTATATGTATTTTAGCGCCACCCCCCCGCCGCCCCCCCGCCGCCGTCCCCCCGCCGTCCCCCCGCCGTCCCCCAATTTAGGCCCCCCGTCTCCCATCTCGGAAACACGTCCCCCGCCGTCCCCCCGTCCCCGTCCCCGAAACTCCGTGGAACATTGCTCCAACCACAACCTGCATAAATACAAATATAAAAGATGATTTTGTAGGACAAGGTTTATGCATTGAAGTTAGAAAAGGGGGATTCTACCCATACATTAGTTGTTGTTCAGGTTCGGACAATCTTGGTTGAGATGGAAATGAGGAAGGGACCTCTGTTACTTGGTCTGCTTATTGGGATTTGTGGATGAGGCCATTCCAAATGCTCTATCTGCTGTAGTAGCCCAGTTATGTGTATTTGGCATTGATCCTTAGCTATCTTCTAGTGTGGAACAGCAAGCATTTTGGATAACTTAGCCGACTTTGCTTGAAAATTTTGATAAGTCTTGAGAAACAGTTAACTGGTAATTAAAGAGGATATAATCTTAGGTTAGGAACTTTGATGGGATTGGGGTTAATCGTTTTACATAAGAAAACATGGATTCATATTAAATCATGAAATAAGAGTTCCACCAATGGAGAGGCCCCTTTCAAGGGATTTCAAGTGTTTTATGATATGCCCTTATTTTTTGATCAAATCAAGGACAGATATTAGACAATATTTAGACAAGGATGTCTTTTTTATTTGATCAAGTTATGGATATATTTTAGACTAGCTACAAAAGAATGCCTAAAAGCCCAAGAAAAGAATTGACATTCCGAGTGTAGTACTTGGAAAGGTTAAGAACAACTATTTGAGAGGAACAGTAGGGACTAGCCATAGCATGCACGGTGAAATATTGAATGTGCAAAGAATAAGTCTCTGTTATGTTTCTTCCTTCTTAAGGGAAATGCACTTATACTGCAACAAGTAATTTTTTCAACACAATTCTAGAGAGGATTTGCCTATTATTTTGGAGATTTCGCCTCTTAAAAGCTCTAGCAAGTTAATTTCAATCCTCCTGTAACTTGTTTATTGACATTGTGGAGCAATTTTTTGCCCTAATGCTTGATTAAAATAAATAAATAAAGATAAGGTAATTATTTACCCTTATTAGCTAGAATAGCCAGTTTTCTAAGCCATCTATAATGGCGAAAATTTGCTTGTTCATATTTTGCCTAGGCCCTAAATAAATGAATTTTACAGAATCAACGTTCATGATTGTATTCCAGCTTTAATGCATAGATCTCATAGTTTCTAGATATAAAAATAAAAAAAGTAATTCTAAAATCCCTGGCATGGACGCTTTAGGGTACCATATGAAAAAGCATGGTAGCAAACTCTCTGAATTACTAATGCCCATTTGTTTCCGCTCCAAAGATGTTCTGGTTGTGATTCCTGATAAATCCTCATTTTGTAACAAATTTCCTGCAACATATTTTTGTAATAAAAAAATCGCTACTGTCATGTTAAATACTCCATTTATGTTTTCCCTAATTTCTGAAGACCGTTGGTTTTCCGAATGCCTATTATCTGTTTCTTCCTAAAACTATTTTTTGCCTGTTTTCTAGGTGGTGAAGAGAATTTCTTATAGTACATCTAATAAGCCGGTTTGCATGCCTTTTATTCTGTGACCTACACTCTTTTAAAACTGTCATAGTTTATGGTAATTGGGTCATGTGCCTGACAAATTCCCTCTAATTTCTTGCAAATGAATTAATGAGCATTTTGGTCCACATGCCTCCTTTTGTAGGACTAGTGGTCTAAGACATTCAATATGTGATGCATACAATGTTTTGTAGCCTTGTGCATTGGCCTGAGGCATACAGTATTCTGTATTATGCACCATATTACTTGATACATAATAGAAACTATACATTATTGACAGGGTGCATCAAAATGGTATGTTAAAGGTTCATTTGACAAGCATTTCTCTTTTGCTTAGCCAAAAAGCCTTTTCTTTTAATCTTCAAAATATTTACGCATTACAGCTGCCTAGATATCCGTCATTATGCATGCCTTCTAGAGAAGACTGCAGTAGGTAAGATAGCTATCAAGACAACATTAGAGTCCACAAATTACTTAGGTATCTGGCACTCTTCTCTTATGATCTCCCAGCTTGTTGCATACTGTTGGAATGTTCACTATCCCATAGAAGAGGTGGGGAGAATTAAGAGAGCTTGGTTGGTGAGTGGATTAATTGGGTTATATGCTAAGGCTCATTGTGGGAGGTTTGTTTTGCAGGTATACCGTTGGCTTGGTAATGCTATTTCGTGGAGAGAATGCAAACAAACATTGCAGCTGGTGCCATTATCTAGATTGTGTGCCAACAAGCAGGTGGAATTGTAACGACAGGACTATTTCTTGCCAGGTACAGAGGCCATAAGCGTAGGCATTTTTATTTATTTTTATATCTAAATTCAAAAAGGTGAAGGAGAAAATCTTAAAATTTCTACTTTGACAGTCACTATTGTCAGTTTGATAAAATTTTGTAGCATCATGTTCTTTTGCTAATCAACCTTGCCTCTACTTTGTTGCAGGAAATGGATAGTGGAAATTCATTTACATTGACATGTAATGATGGCAAGACTAAAATATATCAACTCGCAAATGCTTCTGATGACAGAAAAAGACAGCTGTGTATTCAACAATGCTCTTAGTTTGTATTCTTAGTAGAAAGGATGGAGGACATGAGTTGGTGATGGTTTTCTGCCGACCAAATTCTTTACTGCTTGTAAATTAAATAAGTGATAATAACTCATTGCCGTATCGTATAGTTATACCTATTCTTTACTAGTAATTAGTGATTCTGACATTGATATTGGGTAGGTTCCCTTTTTGTAGAGCTGTAATATCCTATATGTTTCTTTCTTTTTCAATAAATTTAGCATACACAGTTCAGCTTATCTACTAATGAAGCATCTGGAGACACATTGGTTGGTACAAATTTATGGTTGAACATAAATGCAAATTGATCGGGAAGAATTCACTTCTAATGATGGTTAAAAAACGAGTTGGATATACAGTATTTGTTGGGTGTAATATAGGTGGGTGTCTTGTGCATTGGATTTTCAAGGACAATTTATATGGATGATACTAGTAACCATTCTCTACTCTTATGATCAGCATATAGCCATACCACTTGTGTAAGAATTTGTATGATTGGCAGACGTGGCTACTATATTCCCCAACAGTCCCTAATCATGAAAGTGATGTTCACTTACTATGCCGAGTGGTCTACATGTATAAAATTGGATATTGTCTTCTATTTAAAATTGAATGGGATCCTTACTACGGATCATAGCTTTGAATGATACCTGGTAATTCGAAATAACGTGCATGGCATCTCAGTTTGGTACTCTAGAAAAGCTATTGATCTAGGATTGGAAGCAAGTACTGACATCTTGCATTTTTGGCTATACAGATGTGCTCAACCATTGTAGCAATCCATTGACATGGAGTTCTAAATTGGCAAAAACTTGGAACAAAGTAACAATGCTCTAATTACTAGCATACATATATTAAATATTAATATATATAAAATACGCCGAGAGATATCCTTCTATAGCGTTTTGCTGTTTTTGTAGGACCAATTTCTGTGCAAAACAAACAAAAGTAACCCACTTCTTCATTTCAAAGTAAAATATTACTGCAAATCTGTAATATCAAGCCAAATTCTCTAGAAAATCTGAAGGGCTGTTGATGTAATATCCACACGATTAAGGATTGGACAACTTGTGACTTTTATAGATGCTAGAGCTAGGCTGGACAAATTTAGGTCAACAATCCTGCCAGAAAAACAAAGAATCATAAGAAATGAAACACAGAACTAAATATCTCCAACAAAATACATCCACTCCTAAAGAAACCAACTTACTTGCGGCAATTGACAAGACTTATATGTCGAAGCCTTGGAAGTCTAATGTAACTGATGTTAACAACCAACAGAAGTCAAGTTGAAGTGCCTGCAAATAGATTAAGAAATAAAAAAAAATACTCGAAATTATAGAATTTATTCTTCAACAATATGTCATCGAAACAAAATAATTCACCTCAAGATAATAACACTGAGATAAAGCAGCCATAGATGTGGCATTAATTCCCTCACAATTATGGAGCTTCAGATCCATCAGCATTGGCATTCTCACAGCCTTAAGACATCAAGATTTCACTTCTTTAGCACAAAGACACTCTTCTCAATAATGATTTCACTAAATATGTAAGGAAGACAAAAAAGATTAACCTCCAGTGATATATTGGGGCAGTAAGATGCATCCAGAATCTGAAGATGTGTACAAACTGCTGCAATTTCTCTAAGTGTATCATCACTGACATAAGAGCAGTTGGAAATATCCAAAGACTTCAATAGCGGACATGACATAGCTTCAGCACAAATTCTCGGTCTGAAAGCTTATGGCATGAAGTTCCTGCGGTACAGGACAATTCAAATTTGCAGATGCCACACCTGAGCGCTTAAGGGATAAAGTTTCTAGCTGAGGGCACCTGAACAACATTCAAAATATTCGCTCCTCGTGAGAGTTCTTAAAGTTTGGAGATAAAATGTCTGATAAAGTAACACAACATACCTGACAAAGATTCGAATTGCACGACATCTCATAACCTGGAGATGTCGCAGTGATTCATTTCGGATATGTATCTCTTGAGAACCACCACTTCCTAAGGTGTCATCAATTACACTTAAATGGCTCAGCACGGGACATTCCACTAATCAACTGAAAAAAGCATCACCTAAATTTCCATGATATATTGTTAACACCTCAAGATTCCTGTACATTAAGAGTATAGTGTGAGAAACATGGGAATGGAATGAGTCTTCAATTACACTTTGACAACATTAAAAATGACCAAATAAAATCCATAACGAACAGTCTTACCTAAGAGTTCGTAACGCCTCATGCACAGGAATATCCCACAGAGAACCTGGTAGATGCAACTCAACAGCCCTCGGATACCTACGACACACTCGTGCAACTGATCAACAAAAAAGAAAAACATTGCCTTATATAAAAATCATAAAACAATGGATAAGCATGCAATCTGATTAGTTGCAGACAACTTAGAGAATGTTGAAACTTAATATGGTATGAGAGTACCTTGGTCTGAGGTAATTCTACAATTTTCAAATTTCAAAGACCTCCAGAAATTTTCATGAATGTTATACCCAAAAAAATAATAAAATCTGAGTCAAATCATCGAGACTGGACAACGATGAAGCTGCTTTTTGTTTTAGTTTTTTAGTTTTTAGTTTTTTTTGGTATTCAACTACGGTTTGCAAGCTGTGTTGATAAGCATATCTTTGTTTTTTCAATCCTTACATGATCGTGTAAAGCAGATTTAAAGTTAGTATTCTTTAAAAATAGTTCGTCAGTGAAGACAGCCAGTTGCACACCAAATTCAAGCTGAAGAGTTTTTTCTTATATTGAATTTTGATTTTTGATGGATTGTAGACAATTGACAAAATCTTGGAACAAAGTAACAATGCTCTAATTACTAGCATACATATATTAAATATTAATATATATAAAATATGCCAAGAGTTATCCTTCTTGATGCGCCTATTTGGCCATGAGAGGAATAGATAAGGGTCAATTTAAATAAATATTTTATTTATTTTAATATTAATAACTTAAATATTAAGCTAATACTTCTATTTAGTCTACGAATACATATCGAAGCAATACAATTGAAATCATAAACACATCAGAACTTGCATTTTCATTAAAAAAAACAAGGATAAATAAATACAACATCAAAAATGGCAGAAACATAAAGGACTCCAAACAAGTGGAAATAAATGTAGATAAGGATGAAAAACTATTAACTATGTAGCATATGATCGAACAAACATATTGATGTCAAAATGATGGACCTCAGCCTAATAACCAAACCATAAAAATAACTTGGATCTAGCAATATCGTGCTTCCTTTATTGACTGTGCATTTAAGCTTGTTAAAACAACTCATTTGCTTCTACCACCCATTCCTTTAAGCAGGTGCTTTAAAGAGAACAAAATGAACCTATGAAGAGAACAAAATGAACTTGTCAAGAGATCAAACGGATAATTTTCAAGTCAATTTAAATAAGAACATATAATCATCACCAATAAAGGAAAAACATTCCAAATCGTTGGTAGAAGAAATAAATAGCGAGAAAAAATTTATGTTATGGCTGTACCATAAAGCCTACATTTGCTTTATTAGTCAAATTTGTCATTTTAGCACTGTAAGTTGGTGTTATATGTATTTAAAGTTTTGTTTCACTTTTGGCTATAAAGACAAATACAATGAATAAAAAAAATGTAGTTTGGTATCACATCTTTAAAGTGTTGTATCACAAATTACCTTTACCCCCAACAATCTTTCGAGACGTCCATTAGAAATTTTTAAACAAAAATCTTTCGAGACGTCCATTAGAAATTTTTAAACAATCTTTCGAGTTCTGTTTTTTAGGACTTTGCCAGAAGCATTAATGAACAAGGACATGCAACCTAACTATTGGGATTTGGAGCATCTGATGTTGTAGAGGGAACATACTCAAAAGAAGACACAATCTCTGAATCATTCTGTGAAAGTTCAAAAAGATCCTTACATAATCAAGATGGAAAGCAAGGATTTGGATTCCAAGAGCACCAAAGTTGGGTTTCTAGGCCTGAGAAATCAATTGGGTAGAAGAGATTCCCAAGAGATCATTTTAGGTAAAACATAAGGGGACAAAAGCAGCAGGGGATTGCAATATTGGTCTAAAGCTGGGAAAAAGGACATACTTTGAAGATACAAATGGTAGAGGGGCAGTAGAAAGCAGTAACTAAAGCATCGGTATCCCCTATTTCCTCTATTCAGTCTAAGAAGTCTCGGGCCCTTGCTCAAGCTATTCAAATTGTGGAATGAAGTGAGAGTTAATATGACTAAATCCTCATGGTGTTTATCGAGGTGTCCAAATGCAATCTAGAGTATTTTGCAACACGCAAACTAAGGCTTTATCTAGATATTTTGTAGGATTCGTGGAATGTTATGAATCAAAATCTGTATATCTTAAATGAAATTTCGTTGGAAATATTATAGCAAATCAATTGGCTTGATTAGATTTAAGGGCTTCAGATTTGCGAGATGATGATGAAATCGCGGAGGATGGACATATATTCTGAGAAGTCATTAATGATTATTTTAGTTGTGATCAAGACTTTGTAAATTCAAAACTATGTTTTTGGTTCTTGCTATTGTGTCTGCTGTCAATATTTGTAAATGCCATGTAATCTTTTGTAAGAAAAGAAAATCAGAAATGGAAAAGCTAGAAAAATGATTCAGAATCAGTTATAAATGCTGGAGAAAATCTGTGAAGATGGTACATTTGCAATAGCAGGTCAGGTCAAGAATCCTGTTCAAGTCAAGGGGATTGGCACATACCTTAGGATTAATATGCTTGATAGAATTCCTGACAATGATTTCTTGAATCACTGGATCTTTGTTCTCTTTTACTACAACCAACGAAACCATTTACAAACACGATTGAACTATTTTAGAAGTAAATCCAATTTAAACATACAAAATTAAAATTTCTGTTTTTTTTTCCAAAACGTAAAAGTCTATCTTTTTCTTTCTTTTTTTTTTAGCTTTTTTTCTTGCATATCTCTTTGATTGGTAGTATTTAAAAAAAAAACCTTAAAAAAAAGTCTTAAAGACTATCTTTAATATAGAAATAAAATAGATAGTTGATCACTATTACCGTCACTTGCACGTCAAATTCAAGCTGAAGAGTTTTTCCTTACATTGAATTTTGATTTTTGGTGGATGCCATAAAGAGTTTTTCCTTACATTGAATTTTGATTTTTAGTGGATGCCATTGTAATACGCCTCTGGTGTAATAAAGACACCTTTTCCCCATAAAGTATGTCCTCCATGGAGCATTAGGGGTAGCCTTATGTTTTTAACCTTGAATCTTGATAAGGTTAAGATATACATTAAAAAAAAAACATTGTAATATCAAATTCAAATTTTTGTAAAAAATCTATTCAAAATAAAATAAAGAAAAATTAAAATACTTTAAATGCAACACTATACAAAATTAAAAATCTACCTTTGCTATGTGATCAATTTGTTGTTTAGGAGTGTAAAAATGAGCAAAAGATATATTATTTCATTCCTGGGTGACAATACACTTCAAAAACTCCTAGGATCTTTCATTCATATATATAAAGTATGCTATTCTGAAGTGTGGTGTCATTTATGGAATGGAATTAATAAAACTAAGTTGTTTGGCAAGTAAAAGATTATAGCAAGAACTTAGTATTAATTGTGGGTTTTGAAGTGTGATTGTTACTATATAATGAAATAATGAAACTTTAAGTTGTTTGATTTGTAATATAATTTTTTTATAGTGTAATTTATTTTTAAAATAAAGAGTATTAAATTATGTTGTGGGTTTGATAGGAAAATATGTGCATTTTTGAAGTTGGAAAGAGTTTAAACAATTAATATATTGTGGTTATTTAAGTGGGGAGGGGGCTTCACATAAAAAACATATTGGTTTACTTTTAATATATAAGTTGTGATTGTTTTATTTTAGCTTTATTACATAGTATAATTTAAAATAAGAGAATTATATCATATTGTGGTTTGATAAGAATTTATTTTAAAAATGGCAAAAAATGTGTTTGCTAGAATTTGTTCAAGTTTTACTTCCATCTTTTCTCTTTGGTGCTCTTATGCTTACTCTTCCCTTTTTTTCTAATTTACCTTCAATTACTCTCCATTAATTATTGGCTTGCTAGATTGGTTGATGTTTTAGCCTCTAACACGTGTTTCTCCCTCAATGTCTATGGACCACAATCCATTGAGGACAAGATTCATTGTTGGCCCAAATCAAAGATATGTTGAGAATGGATGAAGAAGCTAAGTGGATTATTGTGGGAGATTTCAATGCTAGACTCAAATCCTTTGAAAAGTAGGGTAGATCTCATTCTCTTGTTGTAAGGAAGGGCTAACTACTCTCATTAGAGATTTTTCCCTATGGGATAGTTTAACTAGAAGGGTTGGTTCTCACCCAAACCGATGGAAGAACAGTAAGAGATCAAACCCTAGTCCAAATTGATAGATTATTGGCTTTTACTATGTGGTTTAACAACAAATTTATTTATAATTCTAAAGTTTTGTCAAAGTTGGCTTTAATCATTGGCTAGTCTCCTTGGCCATTGGTTTTTGACACTTTCTCCAAAATAATTCTTTTCAAATTGGAGAAAACGTGGCTTACAACCTAATTTTGATCAAGTGGTTTCTACTTTTTGGAAGAGTCAAATTGATTACTATGGGACAAAAATGGATGTCTTTAGTAAAAAGTTGAAAGCTCTCAAATTTTGACTCAAGGAATGGAATCCTTAGGATTTTAGAAACCTATTCTAAAAAGCTAGCTTGGGGAATAAAATGGCTAAGTTTTCATTTCTCTTCAAAAATGTCAATTTGTAGGCCCTCATAGATGAAGAAAGGAAATCTCTTCCCAACTTGATATTTATAGGTGTGAGGAGGTTTTTTGGAAGGAGAAATGAAATGGTTCTAGGAAGACAATAGGAATAAGTATTTTTATTTGGCTTGAAAAAAATAAGGAGATGTAGAAATCGTATTTCCAAAATCTAAATAGAAGAGGCTAAAATCACTAAGGATTCTCAAAATTTCAAGACCTCTTTGGTTTCCTTTTGGGAGAAAACACTTCTTGAAGGTAATGAGGACATAGTTGACAAATAAGACCTTTTCCTTGGCTAGATCCTTTCTCTAATTAGTCAATTAGAGAATGAGATGCGCATGCATGATATCTCCAAAGAAAATTTTTGGGTTGCTCTCTTTGATATGATTGGGGGTGTGGCAAGCTTTAGGAAATTGTTCAAGAGTTGAGGGATTCTAGATCTATCTTGAAAATCATCAACTCTGCTTTTATCACCCTTATTCCTAAGAAAAAAGCTCTAAAGATTGAGGATTTTAGGCCTATTACCTTGTGCAATACAATCTATAAAACCATCTCAAGTGATTGCTAATAGATTAGAATTATCCTACCTTCAATTATATTAGAGGATAGAGGGGGTTTGTGAAAGGGAAACAAGTCGCATATGATATTGTTACCATTTTTGAGTTGATTTTCTCGTTACAAACTAGTAAGAGAAAATGTATGCTCCTCAAATTGGATATTTCTAAAGCTATGATAGAGTTAACTTTTTTTTTTTGGATTAGGTTTTGGAGAAGTTAAGGTCTAGCTTTGATTAGAGAGTCTAGGTTAAAGAGTGCTATTCATTAGCTAATTTCTTTGCCTTAGTCCATGAATTTGCAAAAGGCTGCTTCTTCGCTTATTGTGGTCTAGCGAAAAGTAACCCACTCTCTCCTTATCTTTTCATTATTATGGTGGAACATTGGTCAGGTATACTATTTCTTTGAAGGTGAGAGGTTCCCTAGAAGGCTTACAGGTTTCTTAAGAGGAAGGCCTTTACTTTTCAACAATTTGTGGATGGCCTCATGCTCTTTGTTGCACCTTCCATTAGAGAATACCGAGTTATCAAATATTTCCTCAAAAACTATGAACATGCTTTAGGTCAAGAGGTTAATAGAGATAAATCCAAAGTCTTTTATTTTAATATGAACAATCAAGAGCAAGATTTATTTATTTTTTGTTCATATATATATATATTTTAGGCCTATGTTGAGTAGGGATGAAGATCCCTTTGGGTGGAATCAAGAAGGGATATAATTTGCTTCTTCCTTCAATTGGCCGTTCACCATTTTGTTAGGATAAAATTTAGCATTCTAAATATTGGCCCCAAGCTATTTTTTTCATTTGTCAAGCATATCACTTGGATTTTCACATGGGATCAACCTCAAAGGAGGAGATTTTTTGGATCAATGATGCCAGAGCATCTTGTAGCAATTGTTGTAAAGTTTTGGAATTTGTTCTCCAACCCTAGTTTTGAGTTGGTTTGTGTTGTTTTGTGCAAATAAGGTCATTTTGGACCATTTGGAGTCATGTTTAGGTATTTTCTAATCTTAGTGGGAATATTTGCAAATTATGTCTTTGAAAAAGATAATTTTATGCAAGTTTAGGAGTTTTTTTAGGTTTTCTCATGAAATCATATGAAAGGGGATGTAAAAAAATATTTTGGGGCTTCCTTCCCTTGTGGATGCCTGAGTAATGAATGAAGAAGAATGTGGAAATAATCTTTGTGTTGCAGATCTATTGTTTTGCATGATTTATTGCAAGTTTTTACTGTTTTATAGCAAGAAAACATGTTTGTATGACCTGGTACGGGTTTGAAACTCATATGGGTGGAAATACAATTTTATTTCAGGTGTTTTTCATTCTTACAAGTCCTAAAGAAAAGATTGTTTGATTGGTCTAATAAGTCAATCTTCCTATTAGTCCTGTTTAGAAACTAGGTTTTCCAATTTTGATAAAAAATAATAATTTCTCTTGATTGGTATGGTGAAAAATGCTAAAATTTTTAGGAAATCTTTGTTTTTGCATCCTCTAATGGATTCCAAAATCTTAGCTTGATATCTTTTGGCCACAAGAAGTTATGGGTGACTGCTATAAGAAAAACCTTGTCAAAAGGGAATAAACCCTAGTTTCTTAAGGGTTTAACAAATTATATGTGTTATTTGATTTCATAAAGGAATGATGAGTTGTAAAACATCAAAATGCATTGTAAGAGAACTTGAACAATCTAATATTTCATGTTTCATGTTGATTTTTCTTGTTGAATGCCATTAGGCTACAAGAGCAATGTGTTTAAGATGAAATATGATGCACCTAGTTATTGAATGTGATTAATCCTTGTATGAAATGTGTCAAGTGAGTCAAGATTAAGTCCTTCCTCTGCATCATTTTTGGCATCAGAGCCCAAAGATATGAGAAAAGGAAAGTTTTGGAAGTTTGTGTATTGCATTTAACAGGTTGAAGTGATGAACCTGGATGCCAAAAGACTGAGTAGTGAGGAAAAGAAAAGAAAACCCAGGCGAGGTATCACAAGAAGAATTCAAGAAAAGAGAAGAGATAGCAAGATGCAACGAAAAACTTAGAAGGAGAATATGAAAGTCAATAAGATAAGATCAGATGAAGAGTTTGATAAAGATATGAAAAAGTTAAGAAAAGGCATGAAATGTAGTACAATAGTGGCTTGAGGAAGAATACCAAGAATCTATTGGGTATTGGCCCATACATAAGAAAGTGAAATGGCCCATAAAGATGATTGTTCAGAAAAGGAGAAAACAAAGGATGGTTACTTTGAAAAGAGAAGATGAAACAAAGAAAGAAGAGAAATTCATTGACATGGACATGAAGAAAGATCAAGAGTGTCTTCAAGCAAGTGTAGAAATCATGGAAGAGAAATTTTCTCAAGTAGACACAGATGCAAAGGTCCATTGGCAAGAGGTACATTCAAGAAACCAACAAGTTGGTGATGATCATGTTGATGTTTAGCAGCGTTGGGTTGCTTCTTCCAGACCCACACAATTGCATTTGGAGGCAATTCAAATGATAGCCTAACGACTATTTGAATTGTAAAGAAGGCTCAATTTTTAATGAAGGCTCAAATCTCTTATGGCACAATCTTATTGAAGACAATTCATATTTATATTTAATATTTGTTTTTTAAACGGTCACAAATTTATTAAGGAGTGCGATCCTCTATGTGGCTGACCTTCCTTTTGATAGACTTAC
Organism: Sequoia sempervirens; assembly: GCA_007258455.2. Taxonomy (NCBI): domain Eukaryota; kingdom Viridiplantae; phylum Streptophyta; class Pinopsida; order Cupressales; family Cupressaceae; genus Sequoia; species Sequoia sempervirens. The sequence goes on along the minus strand of VDFB02281492.1, from coordinate 740,951,966 downwards.
CTCTTTGCTATGGCCGACATGTTTATGAAACGTCACATCTCCCATCTCCTTGTGTATATATATCTGATGAAGTTTCATTGTTGATCATCCATTCACTCATATTCATTACATAATATCAAGTGCAAAGGTTCATCAAAGTGCGAATTGTCTCAAGTACAGATCGACATTTGTGTAGAAGGCATAAATATTTGTTAGCAGATTGCTTCACTCAGTTTCTGTGATTGCATCAATTTATGGTGCCTTATCTGTGGCCTTAATATCGGCCTTCATTGTAAAGAAGAATTCATTGAGATTTAATATATAAGAGATATATTATTGCTGGGTTTTTCTCCCTCAGGAGGAGGGTTTTCCCAGGGTATTTGTTGTGTTATTGTGTCTGATTTTTGAATTAATTTTCTGTGCATTACATCTGATCACAAAAGTAACATGGTATCAGAGCAGGTTCAATGGAATTGATCAGATTTGTGTAAATAAATAATTATCGGGAGATGCTCAGAATTCTTATCGGGCCATATTTTCCAATCTATCGCTACCTATTGGTGAGCGACTATCTCATGGTGCCACCTATACAAGAGGATTCCGCCTATAAAGTGAATCACAGGATTAATAAGAACGACGAATATGAATTATTACTTGCATGATTTACTTATGAAGTTAGTGGAAATCTTGGTATACACAAAGGGAGTAACAGATGTTGCAAGAGCCGACATGGTTGGTGTGTCTCAATGCTGGAGCCATGATTTTATCGAAACCTGTATATCAACATTGTTATCCTTCTATTTGAGTTGTGGAGCTTAATTTAATTATTCAAAGAAGCTAATAGTATTTAAGAATTTCACATAGGAATTCTTCAGATTGGTATATTTTATTCAGCCGTAAGTCTTCAGGAGTTGAGGGTCGATATTGATATTGTATTTAATGGGGTTGAAAAAGAAAAAAGAAAAAAAGAACCACCGAATAATAGCAAGTCGCGCCTGAGTGAAGTGTTCAAGTGTTAGAAATTATCCATTGTTCGAGCTCCTATGTGTGTACTCGTGAACTTCTTCTGTGTGGCAGGAAGACTTGTCTTGGTTCAATGCTTCTCTATTGATGGCCAGAGTTCGTGCGTCCATCTGTAGGATTTAATATTTCCTTGTTCGTGTTCTACTAGCGGCTAGTGTTTGCTGTGTTGAAGCAACAATTAAAGTCACATTTTGTTCTTGTCGAGATGTTGTTTTGTTTTCCACTCTATGCATGATTTCCTTGTGCGAAAGACTCACTTGGTGGTTGTATTGCAAAGTCAACTCATTTGGTTGACGTCTTTACTCTGTTTTTCTAGCTGTGATCTGAAGGGTAGGCTCTTCTGTTTGTTTCTTTAGAATTGGCAATGAGATTGTTTGAGAAACTCTCAGGCATAGGGACCTGAACCATAAGTGGTCAATTGCAATGAGAGCCAACCTGCGAAGAAGTGTTGGCTGTCACTGGATTAGTTGCTAGTGTTCTTTGAAATAGTTTCACTACTATTGTCTCATATTGAAACATTAAGGGAATGATGATGTTGTCATGACATATGCTGCCTGGGTGTTTTCTTCATATTAGAAAATGAAGAACATGTTTATCTGCCAAGCTCAGGCTTATTGAGAGAGTTCAATGATGGCGTGGTTTGACTTAATCTGGAGATCTATGTATGACCTTGCAGTCATGATGGATATCAATTTCCTTTACATCATTGCAGCCAAGAGCTCATCGGCTATCAAATCGAGCTGCTAATGATGTTGAATTCAATAAATATAACTAAATGATTTCATCAAGATAAGTACTTGTTTTTTTGTTGTTTATATTTTTTTATGTGAAAATCAGTCCATTGTAGTTGTGCAGATCTGATAAATTTTGGTTGATCATGTTTTTTTCTCTTGAATCATGATCCAATGGATGAGATCATTTGGTGTCATCTTCATCATATGTTGCATCTGTTTCATATTCTGATGGGTTGTAGTAGGAAATAGAGTGCATCGTAAATTTGAACGGTCAAAGACCATGTTCAAATTTAACCTTGCCAGGGGCCTGTGTTCAAGCCGTGAAGGGTGTGGACTAATTTGAGTGCAAGAGAAGTGTATCTTACTGTGTCCAGTATTTGCATCCATCATAATATTTAAAGAGATAAGTAATCTTTGTTTGTTGAGTTATATTATTTTGGATCATGTGTAATTAGTAAAGAGAGATTGTGGTTTCTCTTGAATTGTGTTCTCTGGCCTAAGATCCTTTGAAGTTTCAAATTACTTTTTTCAAGTCATTTTTCATGCTAGTTGTGATTTCTGAGTGTGACTCTGAAATAAAAAGAGAACTGCAATTTCGATGGTGATAAGTTGGTCACATCGATATCTTTCTCTAATGCATGAACTGTGATAGAGCCTTGAACTCTTGGAGAGAGTTGGTTCTACTTGCTAACTGCATAATGTATCCAAGAAATTTGTAGTTGTACAAATTATTTTTTATTGTGCTGAGCTTAGCACTCTCGAGAGGAGTAAAAGATGGAAGAAAAAGTTATATCAAAATTCAATAAAGATAAGTTTCTTTATCCCTTCATTCTGAATTTTTTGATATATTTCTCTTTAGGTTGATTTATTTATTCATGTTTTAATATTGTTCATAAATTCTTATGTGTTCATGCTATAACTTGTCATAGTAAACCTTGTATGATTCTAGCCTTGATATTTCTTTAGATAGTTATAAATTGTTTGTAATCTCTCTCTAAATCGCTTCCAGGATAAATCTAGGAGAAAGAAGGTGATGAGAGATTTCTTAGCGACAAAAAGCTTGAGGCATCTTGTGAGGAAGTCATGCCAACCAAGGAAATAATCAAGCGTGAAGTCACAACTTGTAGCCATGGGACTGAGTTGATGGCTAGAGGGAGTTCACTTCTAGAAGACCCCTTTGCAATCTCTAAGGCAGGGATTAAGAGGGAGTTATGTGACTCACTGAGAAGAAGTGATGGTTGCAGCGCTACAAGACCGATGATAAATCCCTTGGAAGACCTCTTCAGTTGCTGAGAAAAAATTGCACAAGTCAATCTATCTGAATTTGTCATTGGATATCTTGGACGAAGAGGTCAGAAGGTTGATACAAGTGCTTGAAGATTCAAAGGGAGCCTACTGAACCTGAAGAAGATGCTTAAGGAGGCCGCAACTAGTTCAAATATAGTGGATCCTACTATGTACAAACAGTTGATTGGATCGTTAATGTATCTAGTCAACACTAGACTAGATATCTGCTATGCAGTGAGTGCACTTAGTTAGTTCATGTGTGAACCGAGGCAAGTACATCTTGTTGCAGCAAAACATATCCTGAGATACTTGTCTGACATAGTTTGATATGGGTTGAGATATTCTTCAGATGTGGACTTGGAGCTGCATGGTTATACTAATTTTGATTGCACAGGGAGTGTTACTTATCAAAAGAGCACCTTTGGATGTTGCTTCAGTTTGGGATCTGCTTTGATTTCTTGGTGTAGTAGGAAGCAGTCATCTGTAGCATTGAGTATAGCAGAGGTAGAGTACATTGCAACTTGTGTGGAAGTTCGGGAAGCAGTGTGGCTTCATAAGCTCCTTGTAGGATTGGTTGGACAATCAATGGAGCCTACTATCATTCATTGTGATAACTAGAGCTATGTGAAGCTTTCTGTCAATCCCGTGTTTCATGACAAAACCAAGCATGTTGAGATCAAATACCACTATATCAGAGATATGGTATTGAGGAAAGCTATACAATTGAGGTATATCAACACTGATGAGGAAACGACAAACATTCTCACCAAGCCTCTCTCCAAAATAAAGTTTGTATACTTTTGAGATAAGCTTAGTATGGTGGAGAATCCGGCCTTAACTAAGAAAGAGTCTCAATATCAGTGATCCTCTGTAATGAGTTCTTCTCAGTGAGAGAAGTTCGAGGTGAAATCCCTTGATAACGAGTTCTTCTCTGTGAGAGAAGTTCGAGGTGCAATCCCTTGATTAATGAGTTCTTCTCTATAAGAGAAGTTCGAGGTGTAATCCCTTGATTGCACCCTCTTGGAGAGCCATGGTGGATGTCATGTGTGTGACTCCATGATAGCATCATGTGAGAGAGTTTGTGATGACTTTTGTACTTGTGTTTCACCCTCTGAAAGAGCCACGGTGAAAGTCATGTTGAGGTGACAACATCACGCAAGTGATGAACACTTGTACATACCATAAATGGTTGTAGCCATTATGGTTGATATCATGTTGAGGTGACAACATCACGCAAGTGATGAACACTTGTACATACCATAAATGGTTGTAGCCATTATGGTTGATATCATGTTGAGGTGATATTTGATATTACGATGAGGTGATATTATTCTTTTCCACTTATGGTTGTAGCCATTGTGGTAGACATCATGATGAGGTGATATGTCTTGTGCAGTTGGAAGTATCATCCCTAGCTGAGAGGGAGTGTTGATGTTTAGTAGTGTCGGGTTGCTTCTTCCAGACCCACATGATTGCATTTGGAGGCAATTCAAATGATAGCCTAACGGATATTTGAATTGTAAAGAAGGCTCAATTTTTAATGAAGGCTCAAATCTCTTATGGCGCGATCTTATTGAAGACAATTCATATTTATATTTAATATTTGTTTTTTGAAGGGTCACAAATTTATTAAGGAGTGTGATCCTCTATGTAGCCAACCTTCCTTTTGATAGAGACTTACCTCTTTGTTGTGGCCGACATGTTTTTTATGAAAGGTCACGTCTCCCATCTCCTTGTGTATATATATCTGATGAAGTTTCATTGTTGATCATCCATTCACTCATATTCATTACATGATATCAAGTGCAAAGGTTCATCAAAGTGCAAATTGTCTCAAGTACAGGGCGACATTTGTGTAGAAGGAAAAAATATTTGTTAGCAAATTGCTTCACTCAGTTTCTATGATTGCATCAGTTTATGGTGCCTTATCTGTGGCCTTCATATCGACCTTCATTGTAAAGAAGAATTCATTGAGATTTAATATATAAGAGATATATTATTGCTGGGTTTTTTTCCCTCAGGAGGAGGGTTTTCCCAGGGTATTTGCTATGTTATTGTGTTTGATTTTTGAATGAATTTTTTATGCATTACATCTGATCATAAAAATAATAGATCAAACAGTTGATAAGAAGATGGGTATAGCTAAGATCAAGGGAGAAGAAAGACAACTAACACAAGGAACTAGTGAAGAGGTAAATTGGCCTCATGGTTTTTATCTAATGCATGTTGATGATAATGTTTGTAAAGGTACAAACCAAGGAGAAAATGAAGAGAAGGAATAAATGGACAACAACAATGAGGTGTATGACAAAGCAATAGAATCTTGGAGTCTTCAAGCAGAGAAGTTGATAAGCAAGAGAAGATGCAAGAAGAAAGAGAGAAAGAAAAGGGTGAAAACTAAGAAACATAGAGCAGATCAAGCCAAGCATGGAGAAGATCAGGAGGAGGTTAGAGGACAACTAAGACTACAACACAATTGTAGGAAGCGAAAAAAGCAGTTGACCATGATTTGAGATGAAACTCAAATTTTCTTTCCCTTGGGAGTATGATGCAAGAGCATCTTGTAGCAATTGTTGTCAAGTTTTGGAATTTGTTCTCCAACCCTACTTTTGAGTTGATTTGTGCAAATAAGGTCATTTTGGACCATTTGGAGTCATGTTTAGGTATTTTCTAATCTTACTGGTAGCAATTGTTGTCAAGTTTTGGAATTTGTTCTCCAACCCTAGTTTTGAGTTGATTTGTGCAAATAAGGTCATTTTGGACCATTTGGAGTCATGTTTAGGTATTTTCTAATCTTAGTGGGAATATTTGCAAATTATGTCGTTGAAAAAGATAATTTTATGCAAGTTTGGGACATTTTTTTTAGGCTTTCTTATGAAAGCATATGAAAGGGGATGTAAAAAACTGTTTTAGGGCTTCCTTTCCTCATGAATTCCTGAGTAATGAATGAAGAAGAATGTGGAAATGATCTTTGTGTTGTAGATCTATTATTTTGCATGATTTATTGTAGGTTTTTACTTGTTTTACAACAAGAAAACATATTTGTACGACCTAATAAGGACTAGTACAGGTCTGAAACTTATATGGATGGAAAGATATTTTATTTAAGGTGTTTTTCATTCTTACTAGTCCTAAAGAAAAGATTGTTTGATTGGTCTAATAAGTCAACCTTCCTAGAAACCCTGTTTAGAAACTAGGGTTTCCAGTTTTGATAAAAAAAATCATTTCTCTTGATTGGTATGGTGAAAAATGCTAAAAATTTCATGAAATCTCTTTTTTTTATCCTCTAATGGATTCCAAAAATATTAGCTTGATATCTTTGGCCATGAGAAGTTATGGGTGACTGTTATAAGAAACACCCTGTCGAAAGGGAATAAACCCTAGTTGCTTGAGGGTTTAGCAAATTATATGTGTCATTTGATTTCATAAAGGAATGATGAGTTGTTAAACATCAAAATGCATTGTAAAAGAACTTGAATAGTCCAAGATTTCATGTGTCATGTTGATTTTGCTTGTTGAATGCCATTAGGCTATAGGAGCAATGTGTCTAGGATGCACCTAGTTATTGAATGTGATTAATCCTTGTATGAAATGTATCAAGTGAGTCAATACTAAGTCCTTCATTTACATCAACCAATAGGTGCACTCTTTTTTAAAACTTTCTCATGGATTCCTTTTAAACAATTTGTATTAAGATTGAAGTTATCCATGAACATATTCTAAATATATTCCACAAAATAAGAGACAATAAGAGTTACTAGAGATTCCATTCTTTTCTCATGCATACTTTTGCATTTATGCATGTTTTGCTTTGTGCATGCATGCTTGCTTTTATGTTAGTTATCTTATTTCCTGTTTGTAAGCCTTTTGCTTAGGTGCTTGTTTTAGAAGATAGCTAGCTTCTCTAAGTGTTTGGATTTTGCTAAATTTCCATTGTTGGAATATTAGACTTCTCTCTTTTTGATAATTCTTTTTAAACAAAAAATATTGTAGTTTGATATGAAAATATCTATTCCATAGTGTTTTTGAGACAAGGATGATAGAAAATGTGGGAACAAAATAAAAATATACAAAATTTTAATTATATATTATAAGGCATTCACCATATTCATTATATAACCACATTACATAATATTATAGTTAAATCAAGAATTCACATGAGATTTGACACATAAATGAACAAAATTTTGTTCTTTTCATTGTCAATGTACATTCTCTTCACCACTCACTAGATAAGATTATGTCTTGATTTTCTTTATTCTTTTATAAAATTTAATTCTATTTTTATAAACAAAAAGCTAAAATGAAATCCTATCTAGATTTTTTTTTCTTTTTCTAGTTAAGCTAAGTGAAAAACAAGAGACCAAGGTTTAAAACTAATTTTTTTAGAGACTAGACCTATTAGATTACAAAATAGAATGTAGAACTAGAAAGTACAAAAGATAAATAATGTAGTTATAAAAATTGGAGCTCTATTCTTTGGGATGCAACTTTGATGTGAAAATGTCCATGTGATGTGATGTAGTCCAACTTATGCATTGTAGTCTAGGCTATGCATTGTCTATAAAAAATTTGTAAAAAATAATTTTGTGTGTGGACCTCTAGGCTTTCTACACATAGGGAGAAAGTACAAACACAACAACACTCTAGGATATATTAAATATACAAAAATTCTAAATAAATCTAAATAGATAAAAAATGAAATGACAGAGAATAGAAGAATATAACCAAACCTCCATACACTTGTAAGCTTCTGAAACCTATTAAATTTGAAAGAGAGGAAGGTTGGGGCTACTTAAAAGATTGTAAAGAATGGTCAAGCCCCTATTTTAGTCTTTCAACCTCTATGAGAAACCAATGATAAAGAGGTAATGGAATATGTCAATGCACCTAGCCTATGTGTGTCTAGAATCTTCTAGGTTTACAAGAATAAATAATCTAATGTCTATGATTGTCAAGTAGGAATGCAAATCCCAACAAGTGCTAAGAAAACACCAATGGATTCACAAATGCAATTAAAATAGAAATAAATATAAGGTTCAAACACTATCGCCTAACACCATGAATGTGAATAAAAAACTACAAGAATCACACAATGCTAGATGTCTTAAAAAATGTAAAGGATGACAAGGAAATCACATTGGACATGGGGGTGCTTAGTAAATTTTAATATGTTGATATATTGCTTGTAGTAAATCACATAAGAGCAAGAGAGATTGATAGATTGTTTGATAGAAATTTTCAAGAGATTATAAGAAATTAATTGATATATTCAAAAAATAGGACTTGGAAGATAAGGAGACTATGGACTTGAATTGGATGTTAGGATTTGACCTAGGTTAATTACCAAGCTTAGTCATCAAGAGAAAAGTGACAAAAGGCTCACAAAATGAATGTTATAAAATTGACTATTAGTGGATTATAGTGCATCACATAGACATTTTTTTGTGTATAAGAGCGAATTTGCACCCTAGGCACAATTCCCCTTTTTGCCTCTTTACACTTTAGAAAACCTAAGTCGAAGGCTTAATTCACTTAAGCCCTCTAATGGTAGTCCACTTGGTGCTTGTTTTGTGTGTCGGTGGAGGCATTTTTGTCGTGGACATCCGTGCAGTGCATAGAAGTCCACATGATGCGTAGATGTCTGCGCGATGTGCTTACGTCCCTGGCAGATTCCTGTGGTTGAGCCAGCAAAGGCGTTACTCTTCCCATTGGTAGTGAAGTTGTAATGCCTCCTTCGATCGACCGACCAAAATATGGCCGTTTTCTTTCTCATTCCTTCATAATCAGTCTTTGAACTTGCATTTGGAGGTTGGAAGAAATATTGAACAGACTTGGCTCTCATACTCTCACTCTCACAAGCTCACTTCCAAGCATTCGAAGCATTCGATATCAACAATATCACACTCCATCATGTCAGTAGAGAAATTTTGGGACAATGCCATTGTAGCAGAGGCTTGAGTTCCTCTCATTTTCTCACCCAAGCAACCTTGAGTGCTCCTGGTGGAGGTGGTAAGCTTCCCCGTCCTCTCCTCTATCATTTGGTTGAGTAGCATAGTACTGTTTGTAGTGCTTGTGTTTTTGTCACTTCTTTATCTTTCTTTCTTTGGTTTTTCATGGAGGTGGGAACACCTAAAAGGGGCTATGACTGAGGTAGACCCCTATACAACCACCCCCCAACATTCTCTTTCTTGTTGTGTGTAGGTGGACGCATTTTGAGGAGCTAGCTAGCGAATAGGGTCTTCTACGAGATTGTCTTCGTCACCTTAGCTTTGGTATATCTACTTTATCACCTTCGTTCGTACTTCTTGTATTTCATAGTACTATTTTGTTCTCTTAGAAGTCGTTAAGCTAGGCTGTTAGTTGTTTTGATGAGTCTGACCTTGTCTATGTTGTCATTTGATCGTACAGACTACAACGCGTTTATGAGATGCAAACACGTCACGCTATCATCTGAAGTCCGCATTGACATCCTCGAGCAAAGAGCTCCCTGAGGCACAAAGTTGGACCTAAAAAATGACTCGCCTAGCCTCACCTTGAAAACTCAAGATTGCAGAGTGATCGTAGGACCCAAAAATCCTCATCATTCTCATCCTCATACCCTAAACATACACGTAGCTGAGGTAAGTTAGGGAAGCCTCTCGCGTCTTAGCCCTTCATGACCTAGGGTCTTGCACACGGTGGTCCCCCTCTCTTATATTTTTGGTGAACTCGATGTGAACCAACATCTGTTCATTCGTTGGTGTTAAAAATTCCTTAGATATTTTGTGGTTGTTGTGACCTCGCATGTTGTGAAGGTTTATGAGCATCACAACCCAATCCACAACTTCTAGGTATATCATGAAGAGATGTGTACGACACCTCCCGATGGATAGGATGAAGGTCTCTCTTGGTATCTCTACAAGTCTTTTCTCTGGTCCCACCGTTAGTTGGGCCGCATAGGAGCAGTTATCAAGGAACGAGATGGGGTTCATTGATGAAACTGATCATGTTCCCACTCCTCCTGCATCTCCCACACCATCATCGGTGGATGAGCATGAGGCCGTTCAAATTCTTGCTAAATATGTGTCTTCCCTCACTAAAGGGTTGGGCGACCTTGAAAACCATTTGGAAAGGAATCTGAAGATGGCTAGGGCCACTCAGGTTGTTAGCGAATTAAGACATATGATGGGAATAGACCAAACAGGCATCGAACTTCTAAGTAGTCTCTTCAATATCGCCGAAGCATGTAACTCTACCTCTATGCAAGGAGTCACCTTCGGAGAGCCTAAGAGACAATTAGGAGTATCAATGCCTCCTACTTCTGTCTACATGGACAATGCGGTCACTTCCATTAGTATCCCTTCCATCCCTAATCAACTGGAAACTATCAAAGTGAATAAGGTCCCGTTGGGCTTTAGCTTTACCCCTTTTGTTACCTCTAGTGGTGGAGGTTTTGGCGGAGTAGCTGGTGGAGGATTTGGTAGTGGTAGTGGATTCGATAGCAGAGATGGTGCTGGTGGAGGCGGTTTTGGTGGAGGTCATGGCGGTGGTTCCGACGAAGGCCCTACTGGCGGCAGCGGATTTGGTAGTGGCTCTAGCAGAAGTCACATTGGTGGCGGTTCTAGAAGTGGACTTGGTGGTGGTTCTAGAGGAGGAGGTTCCTCTGGCCCTCTATCTTCTAATGATCTAGCCCTCTTTCTTCTAATGACCCTATTTTGAATACTATACTTCAAAATATGGGCAAGATGCAGAGTTAGTTAGGAAACCTCTCCCAGGCCTCGGCCTAGCCCATTTTCTAGCCCTTCTTCCGACATAGCTTGTTGTCGGTTGCTATCTTAAACACTCCCTTCCCTCAGGGAATGGAGATTCCAAAGTTTGAGAAGTTCAGTGACAAGGGAGATCCACAGAAACACGTGTCTACGTTTAACGCCCTTTGCACTGACTTCTTCTATCATGATGCTTTGATGGCTAAACTATTTCCCCAATCTCTCAAGGATACAACACTCGAGTTGTACTATTCCTTGCCTAATAATTCTATTTTCTCATTCAACCAGCTTGTTAATAAATTCCTTAGATAGTTCCAAGCAAATATCGGATTGGAGATGACCTTTTCAGATCTTGTCTAGTGTAAGCAAGGAGATAGTGAAAAGATTACTAATTTTATAGCACGTTACCAAGCAATTCTTTCACAAATCTCATATCAGCTGCCCGATTATAATGTGCAGAAGGTATTCATAAGAAAATTACAAAGGCCTTGGCAAGAGAAGTTTTCCCTTATGAAATATCCTTCTTTCGTGCACTTGTGTGCAGCCTTACGAGAATACCAACATATAGTTGCTCAGTTTGGGGGTTCTTCCTCGTGCTCTAGTTCTAAAGGGAAATTTGTTGTATCAATCTTCAGAAAAGACAAAGCCATTGAGAATGTAGTAGCTGCTGCTAATGACAACGACCTCAGATGCAACCGAAAGTTCACAAAGTTATCAGAATCTTATACCTTTGTCTTACAGAAGTTGTTGAAGGATAAGATCATAACTTTTCCAGCTCCTAATCCCGTTAAGGAACCTTATCCTAACTAGTATGATGGGAGCACTTATTGTCAGTACCATCATGTTAATGGACATGATACCAAATGTTGTATGTGGCTGTGTCATGAAATACAAGACTGCATCGAGGACGGTAGCATTCGTCTTGATGGGAATAAATAGAACACTAACAAATTAGTGGCAAAAGAAAATAGTGAATTGCAGATATACATAGACCTATTTTTTTGTTGCATTCTGCTAACATGATCATCAATCCCACTGATTTTTTTTCTTAGCCTAAGGCCTATGTAAATATGGTCACAATGACTTCCACTATTTCACCCGTACATAGTTCACTGGATGTCACATTTACAACACAAGATCTACCCTTAAACAACAAGCCTTCATCTCTTTAAATTCCCGCTCGTGTCAATGGAAACATTGTGACAGGAGTCTTGATAGACCCCGTGAGCCGTGTGAATGTTGTTACCGAAGAAACTTTAGTTTTGAACTCGTTGCAAAAGAAAAAATATGAAGAAACAAGATCTACCATTTGTACCCACATTGGTATGAATCTCAAACCTTATGGATCGATCACTTTGTTCGTCCTAGTTGGACCTAGGACTATTGACACGGTCTTCGACGTCATCCAGGAGTTGGACCTATTCAGAGTGAAGCTAGGCATTCCTTGGTTAGCTTCGATGAACGGGGTCGCCTCTGTCATTCATAAGTGTCTAAAATTCTCCCACAAGGGTGTCGTGCATGTGGTACATGACACCGTATACCAGCCTTTGGTATCTTGTGGTGGGTATTCATTGGATCAATTTTGGAAAATCTCTGATTGGTCCTCTTCTGCCAAGAATGGACCTAATTTACAAGAATTATGTGAAGTATAAAACTGGGGGTAAAGGGGAGTTGAATTTTACCCTTCCTATAGCAGAAAAACCGGTCTCCTCTTCCTCCCGATATGAGAAGAAGGAGCCTATGCTTATGACCACCCCTTCTCCGAAAGAGAAAGGAAAGTTCACACCGAACCCTTCTCCTCCCCGCAAGGGTAGAGAGAAGGTTATACTGTCTACTCCCTCTTCCCTGAAGAAGGAGGAGAAGTCTATAATGGCTCCCTCCTCTTCTCGTAAAGGTAAAGAAAAAATGACATCTTCTCAGACCGCCCTATCCTCTCCCCTTTCCTGGGAAGAGTATCGGATGAGCAAGCCCGATGGCTATCCCCTAAATTCGATGATTCCTCCTTGGCGTAGGCCCAAGATTAGGATCATAGACCTTCCTAATGAGTATCGAGGACCATGGTACTACTTATACGACAAAAAGAAAATTTCTCGTAGAGAATTCAATCTGCAACCTCCTATTGCTCCTGCTCCTAAGGTAGTGAGTGAAAAGATGCTCGCTACTGAGGCTCTCGAGTCGACTCTTCCTGTCGCTCCTTAGCCTGCTCCCCTGCTCTTGTACAGGAATCCGTTCCTCCACCCGAAACGACCGTAGTGGATGTTCCTATGGTTGAGAAGGAAACTTCTGCCCCTTTGCAAGCTCCGACTTCCAACTCCAAGAGCCATAGAAATCACCTTGCACATGAGCACAAGCACTGATGAAAGGATCTCCTAGCTGAGTAGGCCACTTCGAACCAGAATGAGGAAGAAACGACTACCCCTACTCTAGGGCCCTCTGCAGCGTCTTCTTCCTCCCTTCCTGTTGTGTCTCTTCTGCCTGATCCGCTCCTAGCTTCTATTGTGAGCACAAATGTGCCTAACCCTAAATGGGTACAAGTTTTTATCGCTCCTTCAACAGAGCCACCTTTACTGATGACTGTTACAGATATTCATCCCTTCCCAAAACCTATGGATATGGTTAACACTTTGGTCATATCCATTGCGGTTCTGTCCTCCTCCTCCTCCACACCTCTAGCTTCATTTGTGGGGAGTTCATCTCCTCCCACGAAGGAGGTAGAGGAAGGTCCTTCTCTCAACGAAGGAAGTAGGAGGAACCCACCTTCTTTGCAAGGTGGCCCTATGATGACCTATTTTGTCCTTGTGAAAAAACCTATCCTGACATCTCCTAAGTTCGTCATCGCTCCCGAGTCATTCAGCGAGCTTAGCGGTGAGCCTCAGGCACAACCTGCGCCATCCACTGAGAATAAGCATGATGCTCTCATAAGATGCATGTTTAATTCTGTGGATGAAGTCTTGGCCTTGTTGGTGATATTCGCAAGATCGTTGACCTTTACTCCACAAGAGCTTGGCGGAGAGGACCTTGAGGGGCCCTCTTCCTTGGCCCTTGTCGCGAGAGGGCTGGCTCCTCCTCCTCTTAACATTCTACCCTTGCAGGATCGTCCTCCTTCCCCTTACAAGGATTTAGATTGGGAAGTGAATGACCTCTTGGCCAAGTAGTGTTAGGAGGAGACCCCTCTTCTTGATCTTCTGTGTGTGTGTTTTGTAATGTGTTCCCCTGTACTCATGCTATGTGTGTCTGGATGACCCTCGTCACCCTTGTTGGTGCTTGGATACAGACATGGTTTTTTTGTCGTGAACCTTCTTCTATTTTTACCATCATTCTTCCATGTTTGTGCTTGATTTTTGACAAATTGGGTATGATGCAAAGTGTTGGGGGCATTTAGGCTCCCCTTCCATGTTGACCCAATTTTTTATTTTTACTTTATCTTCTCGTGCATTCCTCATATGGCCTGATATAGTAGGGGTTGATGACGGTTCATTTATATACTATTATTATACATACTTATATATATTTATGAGTAGTTTTGACCCTGAAATATCTGGCTACCCCTGTGTTCTATGTTTATGTTTTCTTTTCGCTTTCTTTATCTTTCTCTCTTCTTTGTTTGAGTTGTCCTTCCTATGTGTGACAACACTCTCCTTTAACACTTCGACTTTCAGAAAATGAATTCGCCGCCAACAAATCTTTTCTTGAAAGTCTTTACAATACTTTTCCTTGGAAGTGCATTCTCAACTTAGAACCCTAACAAAATGTGTTTCCTTCATCACAGGTTCATAAAGAAAGGACTCGAAGATCTTCCTTCGAAGTGGGAACTGTATTGACTTCCCCTCACATGGGGGCATGACCTTCCTTTCGAATTCCTTGATGAAGTGGACATCTTTTGAAAGGATTCCTTGATGATGGATCACTCTGAGAAGAAAAACTGCTTTCGAGTTGCGTTTCCCTTGAGTGGACCCCCCTTCTTCCTTACGGTAGGTTCCCAAGGGACCCTTCTTTGAAAGTATCTATTCCGAATGGATTCTTTTTGTGTCTAGCCTGGGGGCAGCCCGACTAGGCTCATTCCATTCACCCTTTCACATCTAGCTTGGGGGAAACCTGACTAGACCTTACTTTTCAAACGAAACGTCCCTTGAGTGGACCCCTCTCCTTTTGAAGGGTTCCTGAGTGAGCCCTTTGAAAGTTTTTTGGTTTGCATGACCGACTGCTTTTTAGACATGTTCTTTCTGCGGGTAGAATTTTTGCCACTTTCAGATGCGTCCTATCGTGGGTAGACATATCGACGCTTTAGACATGATCTATCTACGGGTAGACATGCCGCCACTTTTAGATGCATCCTATCTACGGTAGACATGTCACGGCTTTTAGATGGTCCTATCTACGGGTAGACGTATGGACGCTTTAGACATGTTCTATCTGCGGGTAGACATATCATCACTTCCTGACTCTACGGAGTCTACTTCCTTGGGGATTCCTCCATGCGAGAGATCTTGGGGGTTGCCTCCTTGCAGATCTGTTGGCCTATAAGACACTTTGTTGTTCCAACTTCATAGTTCTAAGTAGCTATGAAGTCCTTTGCATCTCCTGCACCCTCAGGTTCACTAGACCGAGCACTGCTTCCTCGATGGTTTGGGTATAATTTTCTAACCCCACTCTCTTCTTGATCTACTTTATCAAGCACTCATCAGTACTTGTGCTTGCTAAAGTGGGGGAAAAATGTATAAGAGCGAATTTTCACCCTAGGCGCAATTCCCCTTTTTTCCTCTTTACACTTTAGAAAACCTAAGTTAGAGGCTTAATTCACTTAAGCCCGCTGATGACAGTCCACTTGGTGCCTATTTTGTGTGTCGGTGGAGGAATTTCTATTGAGGATTACCGCGCGGTGTGCTTATGTCCCTGGCAGATTCCTACGGCTCAGCCAACAGAGGCATTACTCTTCCCATTGGTAGCGAAGTTGTAACACCTCCTTCGGCCGACCGACCCGAATATGGCCATTTTGTTTCTCATTCCTTCATAATCAGTCTTTCAACTTGCATTTGGAGGTTGGAATAAATCTTGAACAGACTTGGCTCTCATACTCTCACTCTCACAAGCTCACTTCCAAGCATTCCAAGCATTTGATAGCAGTAATATCACACTCCATCATGTCAGTAGAGCAAGTTTGGGACCAAGCCATTGCAACAGAGGCTTGAGTTCCTCTCATTTTCTCCCCCAAGCAGCCTTGAGTGCTCTTGGTGGAGGTGGTAAACTTCCTTGTCCTCTCCTCTATCATTTGGTTGAGTAGCATAGTACTATTTGTAGTGCTTGTGTTTTTGTCACTTCTTTATCTTTCTTCCTTTGGCTGTCTGTGGAGGTGGGAACACCTAAATGGGGGTCTGACTGAGGCAAACCTCTATACAACCACTCCCAACATTCTCTTTCTTGCTGTGTGTAGGTGGATGCATTTTGAGGAGCTAGCTGGCGAATAGGGTCTTCTACGAGATTGACTTCATCACCTTAGCTTTGGTATATCCACTTTATCACCTTCATTCGTACTTCTCATATTACATAGTACTATTTTGTTCTCTTAGAAGTCGTTAAGCTAGGTTGTTAGTTGTTTTGACGAGTCCGACCTTGTCTCTATTGTAATATGATCGTACGAACTACAACGCGTTTCCAAGATGCCAATGCGCAGCGCTATTGTCTGAAGTCAGCACTGACGTCCTCGGGCAGAGAGCTCCCTAAGGTGCAGAGTTAGACCTAAAAATTGAATCACCTAGCCCCACCTTGAAAACTCGGGATTGTAGAGTGATCGTAGGACCCAAAAATCCTCATCATTCTCATCCTCATACCCTAAACATACACTTAGCTGAGGTAAGTTAGGGTAGCCTCTCACTTCCTGGCCCTCCATGACTTGGGGTCTTGCACGCGGTGGTCCCCCTCTCTTACAGTTTGTTGTGTTGGTGTCTACACATAATATCTTCTAAAAGCTTGACACACTAGAAAATAATAAGATAAATACAAAAAGATACCGGTTTGCATAAAATATGAAGAAACAAAAAAACCTAAGGCACATATTTGCATCAAAGGTGGGAAAGGCTAAGGCACATGCTAAATAATATTAAAACATACTAATGGTTACAAAAACTAAAGTGAGCCCAAAACATAATGTGAAAATTGTAAGGGCTGTAAATATTTTGGCATTACACAATGAAAGTGAATTTATTTTGAGGCATCCTTGCATCCCCAAAATGTGGTGGAGATGGGGATGCCTTAGAAAAGATCCAAGGATATTGTGGAGTAAAAAATCATATACTTTTCAATTCTCACTCTATGTTGCACACCCATTTCAATGTATGTTCCCTTAGACATGTTTTAGAGCTCACTTAGCTCAATTATAAGTCTAAAACATTTCATCAAGATCTCATACTTATCTAATATTAGTTATATACCACTTTCTTACTTAATCCTAGCCTTTTGAAAGTCTACTTCCACTTGGACATTAGTGTGATTGTGGTACATCCATGCGTGTAAACTAATTAGACAACAACCATTTCTCTTGGGAGTTTTTTTGTTTTTGAAATGATTAAATCAACTCCACATTTATATTTTTGTCTCATTAAGACCTCTTCTTCTTAACAATTCTATTGGAAATTTTAAACACTCTCTTAATCATTTGAATTATTGCTAATTTCTCTCATTGCCTTAGTGTTGGGAACAAGATGCCATTTAATTGCAATCCTAAACATTATTTCATGTATCTCCCAAGTCCTTGGAAAGTGTTCCCCAACACTAGGATTAGAAAGAGATTAAATTTGAATGAAATAAACATGTTAATTGACATTTGTAATTAATTCTAAATGATAGGAACATGTGGGGACACCCATGAAGAGCTCCTACAAAATAGGAGCACATGGAGCACCCACATGGAAGGTGAAACTAACCTTGAGTTAAGTTAACTGTTTGGAGTAAAAGACAACACTTCAGTAATGCATGCAAAGATCCTAGAAGTTAGGGATTGATGTTTACATGCATGAAGTTCAATTTAGCTTAGTTCAATTCGGTTCAGTATCAATTCAGTTCAGTTATGGTTAAGATATCTTCAGTTAGTTTTAGTTGAATGCTAGTTGACTTTAGTTAACTTGGAATGCATGACTAATGAATTGAGTTGCATGATAGATAATAGATGACTACTTTCAGTTAATAGGGGATGATCATTCTTGCATGAATGGTGGAGAGATATGTTTTAGTTAATAGAGATTGACTTGGACCCACCTTGGGCGCCCAAGTTGGCTTCTTGGAGTTAACACTTTTGCATGATAAGATACTTCAGAAGGCTGAGTTAAGTGGGCCCATTCTTGGGTGCCAACTTTGAGGATAAGATTAGAAGATATCTTCTAATCAACATTGAGTTATGACTTCAGTTTGGGATGCACAAATGGATGAAGGAGTTGATTTGACATAGTTCTTCACAGTAGAAATCTACTTGCAAGAGATAGGCATAGGTTTTGTGAGATAAGCATTGAGTTTTGTAATTGTAACTCTTTCGAGTTTACAAGGTTGATTATTGTCTATTTATCTCAAGCAAGTTGAAGAGAGTTTGCATCAGTTTTTATTGCAGGTTGTGAAGAAGATTTGTTGAAGGCAAAAGAAGCATCTCAAGCAAGGATTGTAATTATTGTAATCTTATTTTGAGATTAAATAATACATTGATTCTTGGTGGAGTTTTTTTTCCCGAAAGGGTTTCTCCATAGTATATGTTGTTTATCTTCTAATATCATGTCTAATTCTTCTACAACCTTCTGTCTTCATTCTATAAATGATAAAATGAATTAATCAGATTAATCACCCAAAAAGAATCTATAACAAAGAATAAATATTTAGATCAGAAATCATAAAGTTTTACAAAGTATTAAGCTACATAAACACCTCAATTTTCAACATTTGGTATCAGAGCTGAGGCTGGGTAGAGTTTGGGACGCCTTTCTCTTAAAAGTTTGAATTTTTTTTGGCTATAGTGGGAGCTTTTACTATTGTGTTATTGCTGATTTTGGAAAATAAGTTTGTTACAATGAGTTTTAATTATCGTTTAGCTATTAAAAGATTCAATGGATCTAATTATGAGATGTGGAAACTAAAAATGAAGGATCTCCTTGAAGAGAGAGATTAGTAGTTAGCTGTTAATAATGAGACAAAGTCACCTACAATGATGTCAGATGAGGATTGGGCTAAGCTTGATAAGAAGGTAAGAGGGACCATAAGATTATGTCTTGTTGATGCTAATCTCTTGAATGTTTCAGAAGAAACTACTGCATATAAATTGTGGAAGAGAATAGGTGATATTTATCAAATGAAAAGTCTTACTAATAAGTTGTATCTGAAAAGACAATTGTATTCTTTAAAGATAAAAGATGGTGATTCTATTGCAAATCATTTGAATTCTTTTAATTTGATTCTAAGCCAGTTAAGATCTATCTATGCAAAGCTAGAAGATGAAGATAAATGCATATTGTTACTTTGTTCTTTACCAAAATCTTGGGAAAATCTAATTGTTTCTATCAGTGGTAGTGGTGCAGATCTGAAGATGGACAATATAATTCCTACTCTCCTATCAGAGGAGATGAGGAGGAAGTATAAAACAAAAATCCAAGATGCCTTGTTTGTAAAAGGTAGGCCTGAGAAAAAGGAATGTAAGGGAGACAAGGAACGAAAGGGTAAGTTAGAAGGATAGAGTAAGGTAAAGTGTTGGAACTGTGGTAGACCAGGACATGTGAAGAAGGATTGTAAGAACAAGAAAAAGAGTTTTGATTCTTCTACAGAGGAATCCTCAGATGACGATAATCATGCTTTGATCATTTCATGTAAAAATGTTAGTGATGACTCTTTGCTTGATGCCATGTGTAGCTCGTACCACGGTTCAGTGGGAGTTGTTGGCAGTGACATGGAAGCATCATTGGTAAGGTTATCTTTAGGTGATTGGGGATATGTTTTCTTGGTTTAGAGTGGTTACTATTATGTCATGGTTTACTCTTGATATGCATTTATAGTTTGGCATGGTACTTGTTCTCTTGAGACTAGGATGTATATATGTTATGGTCCATGTGATCTCCTCGGAGGAGATGGTTAGATCATGTTATCATGTTTATGTTCTTGATTCATGATTGGAGCTTTGGAATTGATCTTGTGTAGTTCTCTTAAGTATTGGGTACATTAATCATTTGCTTGATTACTTCATGATAGTGCTATGTTATATTTGGAGTTTGGCATGGATTGCTTGGTTATAGGTCCTCATGGATACTTGGAGAAATAGGTGAGGATTGAGTTCTCTTATGGTAAGAGATATATGTTGGAATGGTTACTTGTAAGAAAAACTATTTTCAATAGTAAAGACCAAGAAGCCTACACCTTGGTTGGACATGAGTTCAACACACTCAACAGTTTCACATGCCTCCAAAGGGGAAGTTTGGATACAGAGACTTGGGAAAGGTATTGGTTTTAATTGCAAGTTAAACTTGAATGTGATAGTCAGATTGCTATGTGTTTAGCCAAAAATCCTATGTATCATGCTCGTACTTAGCATGCTGATGTCCAGTATCACTTTGTGTGAGAAATGGTTGAGAGTGGGAAGGTATTAATTGAGAAAGTTGATACTTTAATTAATGCTACAAATTATCTTATGAAACTAGTTCCTACAGATAAGTTCTCTTGGTTTTAATCATTTTCTTGGAGCTTCATGAATATGTAGGTTGCATTTGAACTTGGCATGGATTGATTAGTTAATGCGGGAAGGCCATTGGCCTTGAGTCAGGTACTTGATTTATAATAATGATTTCTTGTTTAGAATAATTACAATGTATAATGTTAAGTGGGAGAATGTTGGGAACAAGATGCCATTTAATTGCAATCCTAAACATTATTTCATGTATCTCCTAAGTCCTTGGAAAGTGTTCCCCAACACTAGGATTAAAAAGAGATTAAATTTGAATCAAGTAAACATGTTAATTAAAATTTGTAATTAATTCTAAATGATAGGAACATGTGGGGATGCCCATGAAGAGCTCCTACAAAATAGGAGCACATGGGTCACCCACATGGAAGGTGGCACTCACCTTGAGTTAAGTTAACTATTTGGAGTAAAAGATAACACTTCAGTAATGCATGCAAAGATCCTAGAAGTTAGGGATTAATGTTTACATGCATGAAGTTTAGTTTAGTTTAGTTTAGATCAGTTCAATTTAGTTTAGTTTAGTTTAGTTCAGATCAGTTCAATTCAATTCAGTTAAGTTAAGTTCAGTATCAGTTCAACTCAGTTCAGTTCAGTTCAATTTAATTATGGTTCAAATATCTTTAGTTAGTTTCAGTTGAATGCTAGTTTACTTTAGTTAACTTGGAATGCATGACTAATGACTTGAGTTGCATGACAGATAATAGGTGACTACTTTCATTTAACAGGGGATGATCATTCTTGCATGAATGGTGGAGAGATATATTTGAGTTAACAGAGATTGACTTGGACCCACCTTGGGCACCCAATCTGGCTTCTTGGAGTTAACACTTTTGAATGATAAGATATTTTAGAAGGTTGAGTTAAGTGGGCCCATTCTTGGGTGCCAACTTTGAGGACAAGCTTAGAAGATATCTTTAGAATCAACATTGAGTTATGACTTCAGTTTGGGATGCTCAAATGGATGGAGTTGATTTGACATAGTTCTTCACGGTAGAAATCTACTTGCAAGAGATAGGAATAGGTTTTGTGAGATAAGCATTGAGCTTTGTAATTGTAACTCTTTCGAGTTTACAAGGTTGATTATTGGCTATTTATCTCAAGCAAGTTGAAGAGAGCTTGTATCAATTTTTATTGCATGTTGTGAAGAAGATTTGTTGAAGGAAAAAGAAGCATCTCAAGCAAGGATTGGAATTATTGTAATCTTATTTTGAGAGTAAATAATACATTGATTCTTGGTGGAGTTTTTTCCTAAAAGGGTTTCTCCAAGGTATATGTTGTGTATCTTCTAATATCCTGTCTAATTCTTCTACAACCTTCTGTCTTCATTCTACAAATGATAAAATGAATTAATCAGATTAATCACCCACAAAGAATCTGTAACAAAGAATACATATTTAGATTAGCAATCATAAAGTTTTACAAAGTATTAAGCTACATAAACACCTCAATTTTCAACACTTAGAAAATTCCACAAAAATTCTCAAGAAAATTTACAAGCCTTTGTCTATGACCTTTTTCCATTCCTCCAAATCTATTTATTCTTTGCTTCTCCTTCCATATCTAAAGCTTTGCAACTTCCTCCTCATCCCAATGGAATCTTGGTAACTCCATTTTCTACAACTCCATATATAAACCATAACATACACTTGTAGAAAGCAAATATCATATTTATTTGCTACACTTGTTGAGACACGTACCACATCACACTTTGCACTCTAGGGAAAAAAACACCCCCAAAGTATTTCATTTATAGTTGAGGTTAAAATACAACACCCATGAGTTGACCAAGGTAGTCTTTCATGAAGAAGCCACTATTTTCCTTTATCCAAGTATACACTTTTACCACTAAAATCTCAACATTAGGTCAACAATTTTAGATTTTGAAACAATCATAAGGGTAATGATAAGGAAGCACAAATTTTCATAAAGCTTCATAAAGTTTTTGACAAAGGAAACCACCAAGGTTCTTTAGGTTGGTAGTGTACTTTTAGAGATTGGATTTACGTAGTTATATGATAAGCTCCATGGTCTATAGTTTGTTGATCCCTCATTCTACTCTAGACACCTCTATAGTTCTTTATCAAAATTGCTTGTGTCATACTCAATATACACCAAACACCAATTCACTAATTCCATTTATTACCTTTTCTCTTTTCTTTACAAGTTACTATTCAATTCCAAATTTTTTTATTATTATACATGCTCTAAATTATAACTAGTTTCTATTTTACTTGATCATTCAAAAAAAATTTTAGTTTGTTTAACTACATCATATACACTTAAGGTAAGAAAAAACATTTACAAACACAATGGAGGTGTTAAATCTACCTTTAATCTTGGTGAACTTGACCTTCCTACACTTCTTCCTAAAACTAGCTACTTGTTCTCTTCGATCCAAGCTAACCTAAGCCTTATTTTTCTCTATCCCCTCCTACAATATACCACCATTATACCCTTCCTACATTCACAACCTTCCTAGGTTTCTATCCTTTTCCTTCCAAGCATATCCTACACTCTAGTTTTATTGTTCCCTTTTGCTTTGCATCACTTTCCCCATCCCCTTCACCTTCCCCTATCAAATCTTTCCTTTATCCCTCTATTTTCCCCTCTCCCCCTTTCTAGTTTCAAATTTACAATATTGCTCTATTTGAATGTGATGTTCCACAGTCATTTTTTTAGAAAATTTCTCTTCTTTAAATTTAGTAAATGATGCTATAAATCTTAGACTATGTGAAATATATATGTTTTTCCTTTCATGTAGACATCTAAATGTTTTGATTGTGTTTCTCTCTCTCTCTTCCCTCTTCTTTCAAAAATAATTATATTAAAATGGTTTCATGTTTTTTTTGTTTCCTTGTTCTAGTATTAAATGTGACCACACCATATACCATTCCCTTATTTTCCAAAAACTTCTCCTTTAACCTTAATTTATATGGAATCGCTAATAAGACACATAATCAAAAGTCCCAAAAATAAGTACATAGATGTTTATTAAAAAGATATGCCTTCATACTACACCATTTCAAATATTGTACATACATTCCAACTCTCTTAATTCTTGTCACTCCCTCCCTTTTTTTTACAAGAAGCTCCTACTCCTAGTACATCTACTTTCTATCAAATCCAAATAGTTTTTCAAGATCTTCTTAACCCCTTCCTTCTACTCTATTCTCTCCTATCCTTCCCCTCCTATTTTCTTACATGAGGCTCCTCTTAATACAAAATTTTATGCTATGAGTCATACTTGCAATAGTAAGTGGAATAGAAAGAACCATTCCATGCTCACTTCTCTCCCATACACCACTTTAAATATTCCTCCTTGACCTTGCATCACTTAAAGAATATAATATAGTGGAACAACTATAGTAAACATAGGCTAAAATCTCATTGTTGACCATATTCAAATTTCTCACTTATAAAAATGTACTTAAAAAAGTCTTTAGAATGCAATTGTCTAGTTTAATGATTGGACCATTAAATTATCATTGATTCTTGAGTCTACCCATAATTATAGCCAATAAATTTTCTTTCTTTCAATTGAACTACCTTCTTCCTCAACAATCCAAGAAAACAAGATTGATCATAGAAGAGAATTAACTAACAATATATTTGGATCAAATATTTAAACATATTTATTGCACATGATTAATGTAGATACTACTATCCTAAAAAAATCCAATGTTATCATTAAAGGCTTTGACAATATTGGTAGGGAACCTTAATGAACCATTTCTCTTCCCATTTCTATTAGCCGCATTATGGTTCACAAATTATTCCATGTATTGAATGGGAGATTATAGGTGAAAGGAACATTCTTTCGACTCTTCATTAACCTTAATCTTATTCAAAATGATGCATTTTAAATAATTTTTCTATGCTCTTAACCCATTTAATATGCTAGGATATATGATAATCATCTTATTTTAGTCATTTATTAGTCCTCGTGTATATTTGTTGTAAGCTAGGCCAACCTCATTGAGATTAGAGTGATACCATTTCTTGGAATTTAATACAAAAATCAACAAAATAGTAGAACATTTTGAGAGGTGGCCTACAATAATTAAAAAATTATATGTGAATTCAATATTAAAAATTATTGTGGTTTAGGAACTCGTCTTTATTCTTCTTTTTTATATGTGTAGCTATGTAGGGACACACCCCTTCATCCTAAGTCATCTTAATGAATAAATTAAAGTATTAAGGATAAGCATGCCTAAGTGCTTATCCTTATTATATTTAGAAATATAGAATATTAGGATCCTAACATTCCTATACCATTCAAAAAATAATTGCCCTCAATACTTAGCAATTCTAAAATATTTTCTATGAATCATTCATCATTCCATATTTTACTATAGATAAAGATGTTGCCAAACAATACCAACATCAATTTTTAAAGAAATAGGTGGAACAATGAATTTATGAGGCTTTAAAAAGTTGATTGGGTATTAGTGACACTAAATGACATAAGTAAAATTTTATAATGGATCTTATGTTTTTTAAATGAAATCTTATTTATATCCTCTGCATCTAGTTGAGTTTGATGATTACTTAAATGCAAAACTAACTTAGTAAATACAACTACATTGTTCAATTCATCTACCAATTCATTAATAATAGAAATATAAAACCTATCTTTATGAGTTGTATTATTGAGCTTCTTGTAATATGGATACATTCTCCATGGCTCATCCTTCTTGTTAAAAATAATTAGTGGGTATAGATAGGCACTTTTGTTGGATTGAAAAATGATTCTTGGTATTAATTCAATAGCACAATCATGGTATTTGAATAGGGGTAGAACCTTGGGTTCTTAAAACACATGTTGTTGGTGTTTAATGATCTTTTGAACCTTTTTTTGATCTTGAGTTTTCACATTGTGTTCTTCTACAAATGTAGTTGTGCCCTTACACTATATGAATCTTTCTTAAGTAATTTCTCCATCTTATGGGAGTTAATTATTTAACTTGGTGGTAATCCATATAAGATGTACTTTTTCTCACGTGTTCTAAAATAAATGAATAAGTCTTGAAAATTGAAAGACAATATACCTAATTATTTAAGCCATTGCACACCCAACATTACTTTTGTTCCTCCAATCAAGATAGGAAACATTTTTGAATCTAGTTGATAATTTACTATAGAGTTTTATATGGAATTTTCCACCACAAGAGAGTTATTTCTCATTAGCTATCATGACTTAGAAATTAGATATTTGAATACAAAAAATATTTTAGCTAATTAGCCAATCTTCTATTGAAAAAGTTGTGTGTGCTACCTATATCAACCAACACTATCACCTTTCACTTTTTGATAGAATGAATTACTTCGAGCGTTTATGATTTAATTTTTCCATTCAATACATGCACGTGAATGTAATTATTTCTTATTCCTTACAATTCTCATGCTCAAGTTTCACATTTGGTTCTTTTATAGCTACATATATATATCTTCTTCAACCACATTCTTAATAATCATTAGTATTTTTCAATATTAGCACACTTATGACCCCTAGACCATTTGTGATCATAATTAAATAATATACCTTTTTCACTTTTATATTCATCTTGTTGAGGAGATAACTTACTAATTTGTCTTAGGTTAAAGAAGTTGTCCCCATTTCTAAATATGATTAATCATAATTTCATCTTTCAATCCTATGATTTGACCTTGTGTGAAAATTTTGGTGGTGTCGCATTTCTCAATATGCAATGCTTGCTGCATAACTTTCATAACTATACAAAGTTCTAATAAATAAACATCATGCTTAATTTGGTCATGAAGTCCATTGATGTAGAGTTGTAATCTTTGAAAAGGTGTTGCCCAATGAACTTGAATTATGAATATCATATACTCAACCTTATATTCAACTATACACCTTAATTGTTTTTAATTTTTATTTGTAATATAGCTTCCATTCCATAGTTTATTATAAAGGGTTGTTAAATCATTACTAGACATTTTCCTACTAAGTATTATCCTTTTCTTATTGCTCATCCTCCATTAGTATCAACGGTAAGGTTTTGATTAAAAATGTGGTGAGGTTATGTCAATCATTGTATTGTCTATTATATTATGAAGTTTAAATTATTGTTTCATGAGATTTATCCATGAAGTTACATTTGTACCATAAATTTTTAGATGTCTATTCTAGGTAGGTTCAAATTTCTCCTTGAAACAACTGTTCTATCCCTTGATTTTATGTGTTAGGGTTATACCTACCCAAGTGATTTTTTGGGGGCTTAAATTTAGATAATAGTTATTTTAAAACCTCTATAAACCCTTATCTAAAGATTATTTAAATGTCTAAATTAATATCCTTAATGAAGTGTACTACTATTTCACATCCTTGAGAAAATTTTCCCCTCAATTTTTGGTGGTAGACAATAGAGTCCTTGGATCTAGTATTCATAGAAAAGTCCTTTAGTCCTAAAGATGGCATGAATTTTGATGTGTTTATATTTTAAAATCTAGCTCTATTATTAAGGTAGGAAAGTATCTCGTGCAATTGTAACTACAATTTTTTTATGTAGGCTATAATTGCATTTGATGTTTGTCTTTTGACCAAACTTTGATCACTAAATTAGGGAATTTTTTTTTTGTCAAATAAAAGTCATAAATAAGTAACCCTACCTAAATTTTGAAGATGTTTTCAACATATAATTTTTTTTTAAAAAATTAAAAATTGTGGCTTATAGAGTATATTAATAAAATATTTTGATCTAACTTTGATCACTAAATTATAAAATGTATTTTATTTGTAATTATAAATTACAAAGAACCATCTTTGCCCAATTTTTCATAAACTTAATTTTTTTTTTTAAGTATTTGAAAACTTCCAAAATTTGTGGCTCATTGAGCTAATCAAGAAAAAAATAGAAAATTATAATAACTTATGAAAAATTATCACAAAAACTAAACTTTTACCTAAAACTTACTTTTTTTGGGCAAAAAGGATAAAATTATATTAAATAATTGTTAAACCAATTTACAACAAAAAGGGTTTCCATATAACCAAAGCCACCATTAAGGCTAGAATCAAGAAAATTCAAGGGGGTTTACCCACAATCCACCAACCTAGGAGAATCCAAAAAAATAAGATGTCAACAAATCTTTCCTTTCCCAAGCCCACAAAAGGATAAGATTAAGTTTGATCATCCTAAATAAGCTTAAGGAGATCCCCAATTTGTAGCATTCCAACTACTGTCACCATTAGAGGCCCACTTAACCAAGCAATCAGCCATAATATTGCATTTCTAAAGAATATGAGAAAAAGAAATGGAATAAAAATTAGGGTAAATTCAAAGAATCTCCTCAACCAAAGCAACCATGCACCAAGAAGAATCACTCACCACATATTTGTTCAAAAGGGACATAAGGATCATGGAATCCATTTCATAAATTATGTTCCTCCAACCCAACTCATAGGCCTTTTTAAGCATAATAAGAAGCGCTCTAGCCTCTATTTGATTGATAGTGTAAACATCCATGTGAGGTAAAAAAGAAGACAATAGAAGCATTACTATCTCGCCCAATTCCTCCAACCCCCACAGGTCCTAGATTAACTCTTGATGAGCCATTAGTGTTAGTTTTCAAATAACCAAGAGGGGAACATAACCACTTACTAGTCCTATTCACATTCTTAGAAGCTTTAACCCTATGATATACGTTCATGCAACTAATCAAGTCACACTTTCTATTTTTGGAAAATCTTCTTTAAAGAGGATTTGTCGATTTGGATGCCTTATGGAAACTTGTCATGTTTTTTATTATGAATTATAGATTATTGTAATAGTGTATTTTCCTGAGATAATAAAATATTACGAGCACTTTGCCCATGATTTTTTCTTGGTATATTACCATGTATTCCACCTAAATTTGTTTGTTCTTCATCTATTACTTTTCATTGCTTATTTTTGTGTTGTTAATTTTCTAAAAAAATAGTAGTAGAGCTTATGGTTTTGTACAAAAAATATCTTTGATTTTATCTTTGTGAGAAGTAAGAATGACAAGGAACATGGTTACTAGATTTGAGGTTCAAAAATTTGATAGTTCCAATTTTTCTTTGTAGAAACTAAAGGTTCAAGCCTTATTGGTGAAAAATGGATGTGCCTTGGCTCTCATAGGGACAACACCAAAACCTATAGCCATGACTTAGGCAGGTTGGGATGAAAAGGATAACATGGCTAGAACAACAATCCAATTATCTTTGGAAAATTTAGATATATTCCATGTTGTAGAGGAGAAAATGTCATATGACTTGTGGAATAAGATCAAAAAGCTATATGAGACCAAGTCATTCACAAATAAAATTATATTATGTAATTAATTGTTTAACTTGAGGATGCATGATAGTTCATCATTCATAGATCATTTGAATGATTTCAATCCACTAGTAAGCAAGTTGGCTTTAGTGGAGGTAAAAATTGAAGAAGAGGATAATGAAGCAATATTATTGTGCTCCTTACATGAAATTTGGGATCAACTGCTTCTAGTGCTTAGTAATGTAGCATTGAGTGGGAAAATTGTCTTTAAAGATGTGATGATCAAAATATTTTTTGAAGATTCAAGATGAAAGAAATCTCAAGGGCCTTCTTCCAATAAAATCCTAATTATAAGGGGTAGAACTCAGGAAAAAGGAAATACAAAGCATGGACAAACTAGGTCCAAATACAAGGGACAAAAAAGAGCCAAATGTTGGAACTGTGGTAAAATATGGCATGTCAAAAAAAGTTCAAAATGCCAAAAATAAATAAATAAAATCCTATTTTGTAGGCATTTGAGGCAAACATAGCAGATTTTGCAACACCATTGGAAGACAAAGGTATTTTTTTCTAATCTAAGAGGTTCATTTTGTCATGTTTGGATTCTTGATTCTAGAGCCTCTTTTCATGCGATTCCTTGTAGGGACTAGTTTTCTTCCTACCAATCATGCATAGGAGGTATGGTTTACATGAGAAATGATAACCCATGTGAAGCTATTGGTGGAGAGGCCAAAATCAAGATGTTTGATGGGGTGGTAAGAATTATTTAACATTTCAAACCTATACCAAGATTGATGAAAAAATATGTTGTCACTTGGAGTTTTTGATGAACAAGTTTACCAATTCAATGGAGAAAATAGTTATCTCAAGGTGAGAAAGGGAGTGTTGTTGGTGCTAAAGGTAGAAACGGTTGGTAATCTCTACATGCTAGTTGGGGAAAATAGCAATGGAGAGGCTAAAATGGTGTATAATGTAGAAATGGAATTAGTAATAACTTGGCATCAATGGCTAGGCCGTATGAGTGAGTGTGGTCTCAAGGTACTACTAGATATAAACCTTCTCTAATGTGCCAAATCTAGATATTTGATTTTTTTGAGCATTGTTTGTTTGGAAAATAGAATAAATAGAGTTTTTCTAGAAGTAATACTAGAAGCAAATAAGGTCTACAATTAATTCATTTAGATACTTGGGAAGCACCTATTACATTTGTTGGGGGTTCATCATATTTTGTTTCATTTATAGATGAGTATTCTTGCAAGGTGTGGATTTATCTTCTCAAGAAGTCTAGAGTACTTTCTTATTTTAAGAAATGTATAGCTCTCATAGAGAACCAAAAGGGTAAGACAATAAAAATCCTAATAATAGATAATGGAGGGGAATTTTTTCAGGAGAGTTTAATCAATTTTATAGTGATCATGGCATTGCAAGTCAATTTTTGGTTTCTATAACACCACAAAAAATGGTGTTGTTGAATACATGAACTGTACAATCATGGAGCAAGCTAGATTCATGTTAAGAACTACTAGTCTGGAGTAGAAATTTTGGGTTGAGGCTATTTGTATAGTATTTTTCTTGATTAATAGATCACCCACTACACCTCTAGATCATAAAATTCTTGAAGAAGTATGGATAGGTAAGCCTATTGATAATTATTTTATTTGCGTTTTTTAGTTTTTGATTCTTATGCTCATATTTGTAAAAAGAATAAAAATAAGTTGGTAGTATTGTACTCTTAATGATAATAAGTTTCCACAATCCATATCATAAGTTTGTATAGCTTCTGGATTTGATTGTGTGCAAAAAATTTTAGCATCAACGTTTCGGATCACACTACATGATCCATCATCAGGATCATTACATCCAATCAATTTTTTGCACACAATCAAATCCAAAACTTATGATCCTGATGATGGATCATGTAGTGTGATCCGAAACGTTGATGCTAAAATTTTTTGCACACAATCAAATCTAGAAGCTATACAAACTTAGTATTGTACTCATAAGCAATTGGTAATCTTATGCTCACCATGGTGTGCACCAAACTAGACATTACACAAGTAGTGGGTGTAGTTAGTCATTACATGGTGAATCCATGTTTTGAGCATTGTATAGCTTTGGAGTGGATTCTCATTTATTTATAGGGCACTTTTGATGCTAATATCTATTTTGATGGGAGTATTCTTCATGTTAATGGATATGTGGATGAAAATCTTAGAGGAGACAAAGATAAGAGAAAATCCACTACAAGTTATATTTTCTCCTTAGTTGAAGATACAATTAGTTGGGTATCAAAGCTATAGAAATGGGTGGCTTTGTATACCATTGAAGTTGAATATATGACAACTACATAGGCTAGTAAGGAGACAATTTGGCTTCATAGAATTTTGGGTAAATTGTAGGTAAAGCAGGATAACATGGTGTTGCATTGTGATAGTTAAAGTTCTTTGTATTTAGCACAAAAATCAATCTATAATGCCGAAACAAAAAATATTGATATACAATATCACTTTGTACATGAAGTTGTGGAAGGATGAAAAATATCTTTAGCCAATATACACACTAATACAAACCTAGCAGATATTTTGATGAAGCCCATTGGTATGAAGAAGTTCATTTAGTGAAAAATTTATTTAGGCTTGCACATTACTTGATGATATGCAACATTGGCATTGGTCTTTCAATATGAGGAGTTGTTCTCAAGACATATAATTGACTTCAAACTTGGGAGAATATTGGTATCTGAAGTTAATTTATTTATCCAACATTGATTATACAATTGATGAATGTTG
Source organism: Sequoia sempervirens (assembly GCA_007258455.2). NCBI lineage: Eukaryota > Viridiplantae > Streptophyta > Pinopsida > Cupressales > Cupressaceae > Sequoia > Sequoia sempervirens. The sequence continues at coordinate 740,920,439 of VDFB02281492.1, read as the reverse complement.
GTAAATGTGATATTATTTTTGGCATATTTTTGACCATATGCCATGTGTATTTCATGCAATTGATTGAGTCACACCTTCTATTTTTAGAAAGTATTCTTTGAAGAGGATTTGAAAATTTGGATGTCTTATGGGAATCATCATATTTTTTTTTTATGAATTGTAGATTATTGTAACAGTGGATTTTCCTAAGATAATAAAATGTTGTGAGACCTTTGCCCATGGTTTTTTCTTCGTACATTAGTAGGTTTTCTACATAAATTTGTGTTCTTTGTGCATTTGGTTTAGTTTCAAATTTGTAACATGCCACTTAATTCCATGCAAATAACAATATTCTATGTTAATCATATGCAAAAATAGAGAATTTAGAAAACTATTATTTTATTCATTTTACTTTGAAAAAATAGAATACACAACACTAAAATTATTATTATATTATCCACTAAAATCACCACCTTTTCCAAATTTCTTACTTTCTCATTTTCTATGGTAGTTCAATTCTCCCTTTCAAATAGCACACCCTTAATTAAACCAAAATTGCCTACTGAAAAGTTATAACAAGAAAAAGAAAATGTTAATTAAACTAGAATGACCTATTGGGTAGTTATAACAAATTCTCCAAAATAAAAGAAAACAAACTCCTAAATTTTCTTAGCTTGACAACTATACAACAAGGTAACAAATTAACAAAGTTTCTAAATGGAAGCCCTTGCATCAGGCACCCAAGGTGGATAAAACATGAGCTCTTTCTCATGGACTAGTTGTGAGATCCTCAATGGATTTTCATTTTTTGACGAATTAAGATTCAAACATCCAAGTTGCATCCTCTACTACATGCCCTTTCCACTTGATCAAATACTCATAATAGTCTTTATTCCTTGTGCTTTTGTTGATTATAATATCTAAGATTTCTTACATTTCTTCCTTTTCTCTATCAAGCATTTGTGTTTTCCAATCAATGGTTGGAGTATTGTCTGGTAGGTTCCCCCCACTTGTGTGACCATCAACAAATGTGTACATGTCTGAAACAATAAAGATAATGAAAATACATGTTCCTTTAGGAAACTCTATTTCATATGCATTGGCTGAAAACTTGCATAATATATCACAAGGCCTAATATTTTTTATTTTGAACTTATTATACTCACCTCTTGGAAACCACTCCTTGCATAAATGTGCCAATACTAAGTCACCTACCTCAAATATTTTCTCTTAACACTTTTGATCAAAATATTTTTATATTTTGCTTCCAACTTCCTTTTTAGTTCCATGTGTACATCATGCATGGCTTGGGCATACTCCTCACCTTCAACACTCCTATTCATCTCAGATGTGCTTCTTAACTCATAAAATCCTCTTGGGCTGTTGCATATACATTTTGAAATGGAGTCGCACCTATACTTCTATTTATAAAATCATTATAGGAAAATTCAACCTTTGCTAAGGATAAATCCCATTATTTGGGTTTCTCATTGACAATGCATTGCAACAAATTGTGTCTAGAGATTTTTTTCACTACCTTTGTCTTCCCATTAGTTTGTGGGTGAAAGGTTGAGATAAAATTCAGTCTCATACTCAATTCTTCCATAGTTTTCTCCAAAAATGACCCACAAATTTAGTGTCTCTATTCAACACAATACTCAATGGCAATCCATGTAACCTTACAAATTCTTTGAAATATAGATTTTCAAGATGAGTGACATCATTTATCTTCTTATATGCTATAAAATGTGCCATTTGGATAATCTATTAACAATAAAAAAATTGAGTCATTACCTTGCTAAGTTTTTGGTAAACCAAGCAAAAAATCTAATACGTACCACATCCCATGGTTTGATGTCAATTCATACTGGTTGATAAATTTTACTATTTTGACTTCTACCCTTTGCATGCTAGCATATTATTCATCTCTATAGAAATTTTTGTACATCCACACTCATATTTGGTCAATAATATTGTCACCTAAGTTGTGCTAATGTCTTATCATAAGCAAAATGACTAGCAAGGCTGCCACTATGTTTCTCCAAAAGAGTGTCTTACATTGAACCTTGAGGTATGTACAACCTCTTCCATTTAAAAACAACCCTCTTGGATCATACATTCTATCCATGGCATCCTATCAATAGTTAGTTTTTTACATGCTACCCACACTTCTCTAAGATTTGAATCCCCTTCATACAACTATTTCATTTATTCAAACCTAATGACTTCTACTTGAAGCTCAATCAATATAGGAGTTCAACTACTCAAGGCATACGTCACTTTGTTAGATTTACCACTTTTATGTTTTAAAATAAAAATGTAACTTTGAAGGAATTCTATCTATTTAGTGTGCCTTCGATTCAATCTAATTTGGTTGTTTATGTATTGTACTTCTTGATGTTCAATGAACAAAAAAAAATATTTGGGTAGAAAATAATGTCACAACTTATTAATAGCTTGAAATATTGCATAAAAATCTTGGTCATAAAAATATATTTTATTTTTGCTTCATTTAAATTTTCACTAAATAAGAATAGGCTTATCTCTTGATTGAGTACAATACCAATCACTATCCTACTTGCATCACAATCAACTTGGAACACTTTTTCAAAATCAATAAATCATATAATTAGCTACTATGTAACTTTTCTTTTCAATAATATGAAACTTTCTCATACTAAAACTATCCATTGAAAATTCTTCTTGTCCCTTTTCCTTGTCTATGTTATGGGTACACATATATTGCTTAAATTATTGATAATTTTCTTATAAAAATTAGCCAACCCATGAAATATCCTTGCTACAAACACAATCCTTGGTGAAGGCCATTTGATTATTGCTTTTACTTTCTCTAGGTCCATTTTAATCCATCTCATGAAACCATAAATATTAAATAAATGAGCTCTTCTTTCATGAAGCTGCACTTTTTAAAGTTTACCAATTTCTTTTCCTTTTTTAGCTTAATCAACACAAGTTTCAAATGTCTTAAATGCTCCTCTTTATAATGGATAGAAACTAAAATATCATCCTAATATACACTGAAAAAATTACTCATGAATGGTTCAACACCTTGTTCATGAGCCTCATATTTGTACTTGAGGTATTAAACAAAACAAATGGTATAACCAACCATTAATACAACCTATCATTGATTATAAATATTGTTTTCCACTCATCACCTTCTCTTATTTTGATTTGGTGATATCCACTCTTTAAATCTATCTTGCTGAAGTATTTGGCTCCACTTAGGCAATCCATTAAATCATCCATCCTTGACAATGAGAGCCTATAATTTATCATGATATTATTTATTTCCCTCAAATATATGCATATTATCCATTATTTTCCTTTCTTTGGTGCTAATAAATTGGACACATGTGCTTAAAATTTTATGAATCAATCCCTTTGTAACAACTCTTAGACTAGCCACTTTATCTCTTCATTCTCTTTTGGTGTCAATCTATTAGTTGCCTTATTTGGAAAACTTTCTCCTAGCATTAAGTCTATGTGAAGACTAATTTACTTCTTATCAGAAGCAACCCCTCAAGAAAATCATTGGACACTATATCAACACATCATTCCAAAAAAATATGAATTTCAATCAATAAATCATTCAATTTGGAGTTTCCCCCCACTTGTATGGGTTTGGAAATGAGGGAAAAATATGCTTCTTCCTTCCTCGTCTCTATTAGTAACTCTTTTCAAGGCACCAACATTATTTTTTCTCTACTGTCCACCTCTTCTCCTTTTTCTTTCAATGGACTCAACATGAATTTCTTCTCATCTTTCATAAGAGTATATGTGTTTTCCCTACCATCACATATTGCTCTCTTATCAAACTGCCAATGCTTACCCAATAGTTTGTGACACACATCCATGGGCATCACATCACATACAAATTCATCTTTATAAGCTATGATCTAAAATCATACTATAAATTATTCATTAACTAACACTTAGTGTCTATTGAGCAACCAAGAAACCTTATAAGGAGTTGGGTTTATTGACCTTTTTATTCCTAACTTCTCTACCATTTATTTAGACACTAGATTATATGTGTGACCACCATCAAAAATTAATTTACACTATTTACCTCCAAATTTACAAATTGTCCTGAAGTGGCTCTTATTTTTTAATGGTTCATTAATCTCCTTTGTTGGTTTCAAGAGTAATCTTCTCATCAAAAGGGTTTCCTCTTGTTCTAATTCCTCTATGTGTGTTGGAGACCCAAAACTTTCGTCATCCCTACGAAATACATGTGTAGTCCCTTTAGTCCTTCTACTGCTATTTTGAATTCCTTTCGAACACTCAAAGGATCTATGACTACCATAACTATTGCACTTAATTTTTTCCCACGAATCCTCTTCCTTTGGATATATAACCTCCTCTTCCTCTTGCATTAAGGTTCTAGGCTTGAGAACTACTTGCCTCTCCATCATTGGTCAGTTGTCCTCTTCCACCATAGTTTTACCCTCCTCATCTTGAAAACATTCCTACGCCTCTAGAGTTCATTTGTTGTATATGTGAAAAATTATCTTTTTCCTTCAATGCACAATGATAGGCTTCTTCTATAATTCTAATGTTTGAAAATCATCTCATCTTAAATATTAAAAAACACATCTTGTTCACATATCTTTCTAGATCTTTTTTGGGTCATCTTCCACATGTTCAACTCTTATGGTGAGTTTGTAAAACTCTTCAATATAATCTTTCACACCTACTTCCTTTTGTTTCAAATTTTGTCAACTTTTTGACTAAGCTCATATGATAGTCTGAAGGTAAGAATTTGGCCTTCACTTTAGACACTGGAATCTATCTCAAGTCTTAATTATCTCTTTCCCTCTCCTTTCCCTCTCATATGATCTAAGAATAACAAGTGAACTACTGATTTTTCTTGGTCAATTGGTATTGTAGTTGGTTTTACTAGTTTGCTATTAGGGTTTTTTATTGACTATTTTGAATTTCAAGCAGACTTGTTGAGCATACTCTTGGTTCAAGATAAAAAATTGACTTGAAATGTAATAAGGGCTTTAGGAAAAATTACCATCAACAATTCATTGTCATGACATGACAAATTCATCTCATGGAAAATTCACCACGAGCAATTCACCAGATTTTTTATTGACTGTTTTGAAAACAAGGGTTTGAATTTCAAGCAGATTTGTTGAGCTCATTCTTGGCTCAGGATTAAAAAATGACTTGAAATGTAATAAGGGATTTAGGAAAATTCACCATCAACAATTCACCCTCATGACAAATTCACCTCATGGAAAATTAACCACCAACAATTCATTGAATTTCAAGTAGACTTGTTGAGCACATTCTTGGCTCAGGATAAAAAAACTGACTTGAAATGTAATAAGGGCTTTAGGAAAATTCACCATCAACAATTCACCCTCTTGAAATGACAAATTCACCTCATGGAAAATTCACCGCTTCACCACCACAATTCACTTCATGGAAAATTTGATTTATAATAACAAAAATGAAAACATTTTTCAATATATTTTATTTTATTGTAGTAAACCAATGATAAAGGGCTAGGGTTCCATCTCTCATTTTCTTCTATTTATTTAATAGACTAAAATATATTTTTAAAATTATGTTCAAGAAAAAAAATATAATTATCATATAAAAGAATACTTTAAAGAAAAATAATTTAGATTTTATAGTAATTTTAAATATAAAAACATCAAAATTTTAAAATATATATTAATATTCACAAATAAAATTATTAAAAATAATTTTTATGTACATATATTTACACAAATAAAAATTAAGGAAATAATAGAAAATAAAATAAACTAGCACTTGCATCTAAAGGAGGTTCAAGGATTAGTGATAGAAAACTAGCATGTTAATATGTTAATAGAGTATGTGTTTGTGCATGCAAATTTTAGTTGCATGTGGTTGGATTAAACAATTAATAATAAATGGTAAATATTGGAATGAAATAAACTTAAACAAATCTAGATTTTTTCATGAAATACAATGTTCCTATCTAGTTGTCAAATCAATATTTATTTGGCTTTTATGTGATAACTGAGATTTTGGAGGCTTTAACTTTATATTTTGGAGGCTTTTACCATTAAATGACAATTGAAACTTGTTTTCCAACTCAACAATGGTTTGTAGGCATGACACTTGTTTGAGGCTCAAATCTGACACTATATGTAGCCTATAGGCTAATTAACTCTCAAAAAAAATTTGGAAGACTAATATTTTTTGGCATTCTATAAATAAATGTATACTACATCTTGTATAGATATTTTAAATACATCTATTTAGAAAATATCATCCTTAAATTAATTTATTCACTTGAAAGTTGTTTTATTTTACTTTTTAATCAAGTTATTTTGTTTTATTTACATTGTTTACTTTGTTTTATTTAAACTTTTAGAAAACCACCAATAATTCTTTTGTTTTGTTTTTACTTTCAAAAGTATAGTAATTTTTTTTTTAATAAAAGGGGGTAAAAATTTTATTGAATAAAAGGAACCATAAATACAATCAAGCCAAGGGAAAAAGCCCATAAAGGATAGAAAGCACCAACAAAATCAAGAACAAAATCATTCAGCACCCCTAATATCCTCAGCAAGAACCCTCTCCAAATCCAAGCTAAGCTCCAAAGGAATCTGAGCCCAATCATCAATCTGCCAGTCTACAAGCCTCTCCGAAGCCCATTTAGCCAAACAATCAGCCATCCTATTCCATTCCCGTGGAATATGGACAAAAGACACACTCTCCATAAGAATACCAATCTGCAAGATCTGCTAAACAAGAACTGCCAACTGCCAATTCACATCCAACCTCCTCCCCTGATTGAGTAAGTTAATCATAACCTGAGAATCAGATTCACAAATAACCCTATGCCAACCCAGCTCATAGGCCTTCTGCAAGGCATAAAGAATTGTCTAGCCTTCCATAAAATTGATAGTTTGTGTTCCCATATGCATGGAAAATAGGAACACCACCGATCTAGAAGAATCCCTACCAACCCCTCCGACACTAGCTGGGCCAGGATTTCCCCTAGAGGAACCATCAGTATTAACCTTCAAGGTTCCCATAGGGGGAGGCAACCAGGACCCCTGACGCTGGACCCGCTGCCTCACTCGACCACCTTTCTGACCACGAGTCGTCAAAGGGGAAAGCCTCAGGATACCCAGTCGGACCACCACCTCTGCATCTTTCTTCTCCAACGGCAACTCCACCTCCCCTTTGGCTTGGATAGTCTCTTGGATCATCCCAAGAATTCTGAACCACACCTGTTGAACTTGCAACAATTTTCCACAGAAAATCCTCCTATTCCTTTCAAGCCAAATCTGCCACAACAAAAAAATTGGGTCTGCTAGCCACGCATCCTGCAAAAAATATGCCCTCGAGGGAGGCCTGCCCAAGCTAGACCAAAACTCAACTAAGGAGGAAGCATGAACACAGGGATTTCCCCAAACACTCCACCAAAAATGACATAGCTGCAAGGAGAAAGGACACTGAAAGAAAAGGTGAGAAGAGTCCTCCTCCCCTTTCCCACACATCACACACATAGACGGGCCCTGAAATCCTCGCAACTGAATCTTGTCCCAAGTCAGACATTTGTTCCAAGCCAAGATTCAAGCAAAAAAATTACACTTCGGCCAAGAAAACTTATTCCAAACCTTTTTCCACCAAGAAACTTCCTCCCCCTCAAACCTCTGAGACCATAATCTCCGATATCCAGACGCGACCGTACAGTGCCCCTTTGGATTAGGAGACCAAGCAAGGATATCCCTATCCCTTAAAGGATTACACTGTCTGCCCAAGAGAATACTATGCAGAACCCTACAATCCTCCTCCATACTCATAATCAGCCACTCCTCAGGAGTCAACCACCTAGCACTCATAAGTTGACCCTAGAATGAAAGCACCTTAAAATCACTAACCCTCGTCCAGCCAGCATCCTCGAAACTCCTACTCAAATTCATCAATTCAGGGAACTAGGAGAGAATGGGAAGGTGCCCATCCCAAGAATCATACCAGAATTGAACATCCATCCCCCTCCAACAAATCCAGAATAAGCCCTCCTTGACAAGCACAACTCCCTTCTTGAGGGTAGCCCAAACAGCAGAACCCTTGCCCAACAAGGGATAGTGAGGAATTTCTTCCCCAGGAATACCCTGAAAGTACTTATAGGAAAGAATCCAAGCCCAAATCCTATCCTTTTCCATGCACCATCTCCAATAAAGCTTCACTGCTAGTGCCATCCCAGCCAGAGAGGAATGCCTCAACCCCAAACCCCCAAGCTGCTTAGGACAACACACTGTATCCCACTTGACCAAACTCCACTTGGATGACATCACACTGCCAGCCCATAAAAGCTGTCTTGCCAAGGAATCCAACTCTGTAACAAAACCCATTGGAGCTACCTGAAGCATACACCGGTAAATAGGGAGAGCTAGGACCACAAACTTCAGCAGCTGAACCCGCCCAACAAAGGACAACCAACGATTGGTCCAATGAGTAACCTTCAAACGAAATTTATCCAAAGTAGGCTGCCATGACTCCCTCGATAGTCTACCCACCGTGACCGGGACCCCCAGGTAAGAAAGAGGAAGAGTCCCAATCTGAAATCGAAGAATTTGAGCAATACGCCTCTGAGTAGGGTTTGAAGTATTAAAGAAATAAATAGAAGACTTATCTTCATTGATTGATTGACTTGAAGCCTCAAGATACAAATCCAACACCCTACGAATATTAGTAGCCTCCCTAATAGTAGCTGCCCCCATCAAGGCAGTATCATCCACAAAGTACAAGTGGGACAAAGGAGGTAAATCCCCGCCCCACCACCACCCCTGAATAAGCCCCAGCTCCACCTGTCGCCTCAGAAGACGCCCCAAACCTTCCACAAGCATAATAAAAAGGTAAGAGGAAAGAGGATCACCTTGCCTTATCCCACGAGAGGCCTCAAACAACCCTGAGTGCTCCCCATTAGTTAACATAGAAAAGGATACAGACGTAATGCAACTCATGACCCATTGAATCCAGTCATCACCAAAACCAAAATTAGCTAGGACCTTCTGAAGAAAAGACCAGCGGACTCTGTCATACGCCTTTTCCATATCCAGTTTGATAAACATATCCTTATCTCTAGATTTAGCCATAGAATGGATGGTCTCAGTAGCCAAAAAAATACCATCCAAAATCTGCCTACCCTCCACAAAACCACTTTGCTTATCAGAAATGAGTAACGACAACCACTTCTTCAACCTATTAGCAATTAGCTTCGAAATAATATTAAACACCATATTGCACAAAGATATAGGTCAGAAACGGCTCAACCTATCTGCTCCATCACACTTTGGAATCAGTGCCAAAAAAGTGGAATTCAAAGCCTTTAATATTTGCTTATTCCGCTGCGATTCCTTGACAACCTCCAATAAATCCAACTTGATGATATCCCAAAACTCCTTGAAGAATTCAATCGGGAAACCATCAGGGCCAGGATCTTTTCCTTTCTTCATCTGAAACACCGTCCCCTCTAATTCTTCAAGGGTAATCTCCCCCATAAGATCCTCTCTCATATCCCGAGACACCAAATGGGGAACGCAAGAGAGGACCTGAGCCTCCCCCACCGAGTTCCCCTGCAAATCCTCTCTAAAGAGGGAAGAAAAGTAATGGACAGCCTCATCAGAGATACTCTGAAAAGAACTCAGGTGCTCACCCCTATCAGTAATCAAAACAGGAATAAAATTACCATTCCTCCGCGCCTTCACAGAATTAAAGAAGAAAGTAGAATTTTTATCCCCCTCCTGAAGCCATTCAATCTGAGCTTTTTGTTTCCAAAATATCTCCTCCCGCAATTCCCATTCCTCTAAAGCTTTCAAAGCCCTAGTTTCCTCCTGCAACAAAGTCTCAGACACCCCATTCTCCCTCATCGACCTCGTAATACCATCAAGCTTATCTTGTGCATCAGACTTGGCCTTAAAAATATTCCCAAAACATTGCTTATTCCAACACTTGAGTTTATACTTAACAAATTGAAGAAGCTTAGTAAAAACATACATAACCATACCGAAAGAAGGTCTTCCCTCCCGCCACCACTGAGCGACATAATCGTGGAGTTCCGGAACCCGCAACCACATGAGCTGGAATTTGAAAGAGGGCTTGTGGGGCCGCCCAGCCACGCTGATAATAAGCTTAATGGGCCAATGGTCCGAATTCCTCCAATCCAAAATCTCTGAGCTAGTAACCCACCTATCACCCACCCAAAAGCAAGAAACCATAAACCGATCCAGCCGCTCAGCGATGCAATTTTCTCCCGAATGCCGATTGTTCCAGGTAAAGAGTCCATTACCGGGCCTGATATCAATAAGATTCAAAGAAGAAATATTATCCTGAAAAATGAAAGCAGAAGCCTCTGACCTCATGGTACCGCCCCGCTTCTCAGCAATCTCAGTGATAGCATCGAAATCACCCCCGATAATCCACGGCAAGTAAGGATTCATACTTCGAACATACCGAATGTCAGACCACAAAAGTTGCTTGCCATGCAAATCCACAGGCGCATAAATGTTGGAAAAAAGAGCCACTTCCCCATATTCATAACAAGAGGCCGCCATAGAAATAGAGGACTTGGAGGAAACCCACCACAAGGGGAAAATCTTCTAGAGGTTCCATAAGCAAGCCACCCCACCCGAGGAACCCTAAGCACCAATACACTAGCAATCACCACTCATCCACAACTTGGGCATAATACCCATCATACCATCCACAGTAAGCTTGGTCTCCTGTAAAAAAAGAATATCAGGAGACTGACATCTAATCAAATTCTGAACTTTTTGTCTAAGGACACTGTTCAAGCCCCTAACATTCCATGATAGAATAATCATTTCAAAGGGCTTGAGAAGTGAGAATCCAGAGTCTTAACTAACCCTGATTCCACCAAATTTTCCCCTATCATCTTAATCTTCTCCAAATCCTTCTTCCTGCCCAGCTTAGATCCTTTCTTTGCCCCTCCTTTCTTAAGATCTTTTTGTAAGATGCCCAAATGAAGAGACAACTTACTGCTTTTTCCCCCCACCGACTCAGATCTCTGCTCAGGGAGAGACACAGCCTCACACTCTTTCACCACCACACTTCCTGATTCTTTTTGAACCTCCAACTTTAAGTCTGAATCTAACTGCCGAGATCCAACCACCTGAGGAGCAAGGGAGGCCACAGGACTGATTCCCCCTTGACCAAAACCACCCCCCATCAACTCAGAACCTTGAACATTCGAACCAACCACCACCTGATGGTTTTCCTGCTCCAACTCCACTAGCTGCCCTTGCTGCTCAGAACCCAGACTGCCCTAATCCAAATCAACCAAACCCGGATTCATTTCCTGCTAGCTAAGACCTTCCAACACCTCGAATTTTTTCAAAGAATCCTCATCCTGTCGTTCCTTCAAAGACCTTTAATGCCCCTTATTCCTATTCTGAGCTCTGACAGGAATAAAGCCATCCTCCCCCGCACCACCATCCAGAAAAGGACCCTTACCCTTATCCAACCCAGAAGGATTCTTAGGAGGCTGTGAAGAATTAGTCTCCAAAGGCTTGGCCCTTGGACATCTACGCAATAAGTGGCCATACTCATGACACAACCGACATCTAAAGGGTAAGGTCTCATAATCAAGTTGTTGAACCCATGAGTAAGAACCTGCACTCACTTCTAGAGAATCTGGCAAAGGTTTACTTAAATCAATTTCCACACAGAATCGAGCAAATGTCATTACCTTTTTGAACTGCGTCTGCTGCGATGAACCAACGGGTTTACCAAGCATTGAAGCAAGTAAATGCAGAACATCTTCATGCCAGCACTCGACTGGTAGCCTCGGTAATCGAACCCAAACTGGAACTCGACTAGGAATCTCCTCGGCCGGATTGAATCCCGCATGCCATGGCTTGATAAACAAGCCCACCTGGTTGTAAAAATAAGGGCCTCCTTCAAAAACCTTGATCCTATCTGCCATGCAGTCAAACGTGACCATGAAATAGTTATTGGCTAGGAGCCGAATCTCCATCTCACCAACTGGCATCCAAGTCCTTCTGGCCCAGGTCTCCAAAAATTGCAATGAAATTTTCAAACCCAAAAATTTGCAGTACAACAAATGTCGTGAGTAGTACTCAATATTTTCAACGAGCATCTCCATCGGGATCACCACATTCGGTCTCTCTTTACATCTTTCAAGGCAACCGTTAATCTTGGGAACACGAAACCCTCCTGACGAACCTACCTCATTCTTCTCCAAATTTTGAGAAAATAAAATATTATCATGAAGACGAGACCCTGAAGGCAAGGGATTTGAGCCAAGAGCAGACCGGAAATCCAACTTAGGTCCCTCCCCTGAAGGCTCCCCAAGCTCCATTGAGAAAAGGATGAGGCACAACCCAAACCCACACCCCTCAGCCGAAAGCACACCACTAACCCCAGGCAAAACCCCACACCAAACCAGCTCCAACACCCAGACAAAACACCACACCCCACACCAATCCCCACCTTCCACCAAGCAAAAACTGCCACCCCACACAAGCACACCCAAACTAGAAGGAAGTAACCCCCACAAGCCCCAGCCACAGCCAAAAGCCTGGCTGCACACACCAAACGCCAAAGAAAAGGAAGGGAGGCCGGCCGCGGGAAAAAAGAGATCCCCAGCCACCGAACACCCCCAAACCCACCCACCAAAACGCCCAGAAGAAACGCCCCCCAGCACGTAGACACCAGCCCACCCTCTCAGCGCAGAGTCAGAAAAATCAGAAAAGAGCTAGGGCGCGGATGCCCTAGCTCTGCGAATAGCGACGCCAACCATCGTTTTCCATTAGTAATTGATCCTAATGCTCACAACAATGGAGTGTTCATGATGCTATATGATTCTTTATTCAAAAGTATAGTAAATATTACACTTAATGTTACTTTTCAATAATTTCATTTTTAGTTATAGTTTATTTTTAAATACATATAGATTGTTTTAATTTGGATTATGGCACGAGACTCCTCACTGCAATTTTGTTTCTAATCCTATCCCTAATCGTATTCCTCATCTGTAACCCTATCCCTAATCTTAACCCTAATCCTAACCCTAATTCTAATAATAACAGTAATCCCAACCCTAATGCTAATAAATTGTCTAACCATAACCATAACTCTAAACCTTATCTAATTGTAATCGTAACACTAACCCTAATTATATCTCTAATTCTAACCCTAATTGAACCCTACATCTTAATTCTATATGTAATCCTATCCCTATTCTCATTGCAACCCTAACTTTATTCCTAATTCTAATTTTGTTTTCCAAGTTGCACTACCAATGCTATTAGCATATATATATATTATTAAAAAAATAGATATCTCATGAAGGATATCTGATGTATTTTATATATATTATTAAATATATATATGTTAGTTTTTAAATTCATATAGATAGTTTTAATTTGGATTATGACATAAGACTTCTTACAAAAATAATTATATTATATCAATTAAATATCTTAAATTCTTTATTTCGAGATATATTTTGAAAGTCCAATCCTTTAAACATGTGAATTGATTTCATAATTAAAAAAATATTACATAAAAATTGCATAAGATTGAACTTTACCAAAACAATTAAAATAATTTTTTTATTTAAATTAATAAAAAATGACAAATAAAATATAAATATCTTTATATTCTTAATACAATATATTTATATATTCAAATATAATTTAATTTTTACATTAAATTTATAAAATTATAAATTTTATTTATCTTGATTTAATACCTTGAGATCTTTAATTAATATAAAGTAATATTTTAAATTATTAGTTCCAGAATATTTGTGGAAAAGTCTATCTATTGAAATATGATATTTTGTCATATAGGAATTGAGTAAGATTGAGCTTATTTGAAGTGGTCCACAAAAACAAGTAGTGAAAAAAAGGTAATATTATATTTATCTAACATACATGGTCTAGAACAAGACTATGACAAGCGAGAAGGTATTCCTTATTGCCCAAAACACCATCATATTGCCACCCAAGATGAGACATGGATGGTTGATGAAGCTTCATAAAAATATCTACTCATCCTCCACAAGAAAGAGATGATCATTGTCTCTTATGGCATCCACGTCAACAATCTCAGCACCATCTTTACTCAACACTCTGGTTGGACAAGAACCAAACTTCATCCCTGCACACATCTACCAGGTGTCATTTCAAATCTATGTTTCATACTCAAGTCAAGAAATACTAATAATATAAAATATATTTGAAATTGAGAAGTACCAGGGGTTGGATTGTAGTAGTAGTGGAGATGTGTTTGTTTAAAATTTAAAACTTCCCCATTCTATTATGATTCCTATAAGGATTTTGGAATTGTGGAAGTAATTCTTAGATAGTTTTTGTGGACCATTCTTTATTAGGTTCTGCATTCTTTTTTTCTTATTGTTCTTCTTTCTTTTTTTATGATGGATCTTTGAGTGCGATCTAAAACGTCGACTCAAAAACACACAGTTGAATCTAAAAGTTTGCAATTTCATGGACTGTGAAAAACTCATTCCAACTAATTCTAAGATAGTTCTTTTTCTAAATAAGACATAATTAGGTTCCAAAGAATCTAACAAAGGAACACACCTGCCACCGTTAGGAGTTCTTCCAGAGAGTTGGGAAGGGCAACCAACTTTCCTGTCTTTGTGAAAGGTAAGTTGTGTTTGGTAGGATGGTGACAGTGGATCACCACTCTGAGAGGAGTAACCTTTAAACTTTCTCTTGATCTTAGTCTGCATGTACCCAGTTCTCTAAGCTCTGTTCCTGTGGTATCATAGCTGTCATAACTGCTACTTGATCTAGTGAAATGTGCATTGTTTGACATGGAAGACCTAAAACTTGGTCTGTAATGTCCTGTTGGAGAATATTCCCTGCAACCATGGTGTTCCTCCTCTCCTTGAGACCTGCTACTTCTTATATGGGTCTCTAGGATTTGAATCCTGTGATCCAATTCAGAAGTCTTAGATGGATCCTTAAGTGCTGCAGAGAGTTGTTCGTGACTTTGTATAAGGGCTCTTGGAGTTCGACCATTTGAGTCAGGTTTGTCAATGTCTGCACCATTTTGAAGGAGGAAATTCACTGTTTCAGGACATTCCTTTGCTATGGCTACATGGAGGGCCGTCAAGCCTTCATGGTTAGTAGCATTAATATCTGCTCCATGGTTCAGCAACTCCATGACTACATCAAGATCTTTTCTCTCAGTTGCCAAGCACAAAAAGTTTCCTGCATTGTCTGGATCAAATCTTGCACCACTTTCGTATAGTAGTCTCGCAACAGATCTGTGCTTCCCTGCAATAGCCACCCATAGAGGAGTATTCCCATATTCATCTGTTGAAACATCAACACAAAATCCAATATCAGAACTGAAACAAGCTTTCTTATAAGGGCTTTTTGGAGTCTTTATAATCCACAAGGTTCTTAAACATTTTATATATGTCCTGCATAACAGCTTTCTAGATACTGCAAACTTGGACAGCACCCTTTAATATAATATATAGAGGGGGAACAAACACCCCTTAGAATCCCCAGATTGTATACATTGTATAGAAACTCTGTTTAGAAGTTTACAGATCTCTGATTCTACTTGTATATCCACATTATCACAGAGCAACACCTTCAGGCTTGAAAATGGGCCATCAAGGTGACAAGTGATGCAACATAGCACTTGACCACAATGCTCCAACTTATCATTACACCACTACAAAACAACCTAACTGAGTTTCCAAGGCACTTCCTACTGAGAGCACAACAGATGCACATCTTAGTGAGAACAGAATTACTATTAATGGTTATCGAGGCATCTAAACAACAACTTGTGAGTGCAGTACATATGACCAGGACACTCATCGGCTGTGCTTACTGGCTCAAAATCAAACTACTACCCATGATAAGGATCAAACACTGTATCCGACACTTTTTTTTGGCTCCCTTTGCACTACTTGTGCTTGCTCAGCAATACAAGACTCATAGTAGGAAAGTAATATATAATTTTAGTTGACTGGGAAGAGCTCAAGTGGTAAACGCAAATGGGCTTCCAAAGAATAATTTACTAGAAAAAATGAGGAATTTATCAAAACTAACATATGACAGATAAACAAACAAAATATAATTTGATTAACGTTAAGGCTCAAGTTTGTGGACTTGGAATTTGGCAGTCTATTAGCTACCAGGTACAAGAATTTCACCTCTTGTAGGAAATGCAGGGCACCCGACTACACCTCGAATTTTCCTTCATGTCAGTTAACATCATGTAGTGTGGAAAATCGAACATAGTTTGAAATTGGATTCTTTTTGGTCCCACATAGTTTCAAATTTTGGTGGAATGAAATGTTGATGTGATACAAGATCTAGCAAATCACCTTAAGATGTCTGGAGTGATTCATGATATCATGCTTATGCAAAAACCAATAAATCACCTTAAGATGTCTGGAGTGATTATTATTATGATATCATGCTTAAGAAAAAACCCATATCATACATTCATTCAAATCAAGCGTATCTAGAAAAGAGAAAAAAACAAAATGAAAAGTAAAATATTAGCTAAACCAAAGCTTATTAAACTTGAAAATGAGACACTAAGCAACAGAGTTTTATGACACGTTGAAGAGGCAGATACAACTCACCATGTTCAACTAGAGAGACATAACAAAATTTGTATGATGGGAGTTGCAGGGAAATTCTTTTATCCTAGTTTCATTTATAGGAATCCATGATTAAGAGCTCGGTTGCTTTCAAAATGAATATTAATATGATGCAAGGTCTGTGATCAATTACCCTTAAAATATGAAAAGTACATTTCAAGCAATGTTTTTACAAAGCATGCCATTGAGATTTTGAAAGAATGTAAGCATGTCCCGCTGATTTGGCTTTATTGTTGTAGGTTCTAACTAGGTAATCAAGAATTAGGAAAATTTAATCAAATATGTACCTTTTTTGTTAACATCTGCTCCAAACTTCGTTAGGAGAAACACACACTGTCTGGAACCTCTGGCAGCAGCTATATGCTGTTGATCCACCATACGAAGCATAAGATTCTTCAGTCCATTGCATAAGCATAAATGAACAAGATAAATTAAATATCAGGCACATCAATAGTCAATGAGGTATTAAGAACAAATAAGCAGAATTTACCAGTGGTGTACGTCCTTTAGAATCTCCTACATTTGGATCCATCCCCATATTCAGTAACTCTTCCATTAGTTGACTGTGTCCTCTAGAAGAAAGAAAACAGAGGTTTGAAGGCATGTTCACATTTTCATGCGAAAACATATTTTCCATTTCAATTATAACGTCTCCAAAACTTGGATCTCTTGAATCCTTTAAGTGCTGCCAATACATGAAAAGAATGGCTTACTGTTAATTGATTGTTTGGTCTGAAGAATCTTCAAACTGAATTGAACAAATTTTGGTTGCAAAATCTTTTCTTATGACACTAAGTATAGGTATCATACATGCTCATGTTCTTTTCGAGGTAATTCAGAACAGAAAAACAACGCTTTTCAACCTAAACTTTGAACTATTGGTTGAGAATGGGTACAAAAAATATGAATGGCATTTTTCTCAATCAGAGTATGCAGACATTGGCGATTTTTTTCATTACTGGTTAAAAAATCATTAGACTTTCAAGTTTCAATCATATGGTTTACATTTAGAGATGGTTCTAAAAGTACAACAATGTGTCAGAAAGTTTTGGGAAGTTTCTCTCCTAATTCTCCCATGGTTGGGATCTGATCAAGATTTCAAACTTTATCAGCGAAAATCATTCCGTTCGCTGTCAAATTATTAAAAAGAAAACAATTGGACAGGATACTTTTCCAATAGCATCTATTGAGAAGAAATGCAGTATGAAACACTATATGACCATGGTTGACAAAGGACATTATTAGTAAAAGATACTAAGAAGTTACGATCGTGTGTTCCCACTGAGAGTAGCGAACGCAATATACATGGTGAACACTGGGACTTAGATTGCTAAAGCCTTTGAAGGCATTAACTTCTTTTGTCAAGGGTTCTCATAGTTATGTCGACTTCTCATTTCCAAGCTTGTTAATGTACACAGTGTTTATTCCATTAAAGTGCAGTTTTAGTGGAGTGTACTTTATTTTGGACATGACATGGAAAGTTACTTATTTATATGCATATCATAAAGGAAATAACAAATATTAGGTAATGGAGGAACAAAAACCTGAAGAAAGTTCTTCAAAATTATCCTGCCATCATTTGGCTTGTTTTGGATGGTGTCCAACAATGCATTTCGATTCAATCGCAAAAGTTGACAGAGCTTCTCTGTTCGCACAGTATAGGGTTGTGAGGTGTTGCAGAGAACCCCAATTTCTCCAAATATTTCTCCTTCTCTTAGACTTCTTATGACCTGTGCTCATGTGAAATGCAACAAAATTGTTAGATCATAAAACCAAGCAGAAAGATACTGGAACATGATAGTTTAATAGACGGAATGAGCAAAGTAAACATCACTGATGTACTTTTCTCACTCTAGCTTATGTGTTCTATGTAAAATTTCAGATCTTTTCATCTTGGTGTACTCTGATATCAGAAATAGACATGAAGACAAATGTGAAAAATTTCAAGGTTATCATAACTAAATTGCCTGTGTATTCACACCATCATAGAATGAAATAATTAGGAAATATGAAACAAGAGCTGATTAATGTTACCTCTTCATTTCCATTCCTAGAAGTAATCTCATCCTACAAAACAGAACAAAAATAGACCAATTTGAGTAGAGTTTCTGGATTGTCTGATTACGCATATGCTAACATGTAAAGTAGATGAAGATGACAATAAAGAGAACCACAGTAAGAATCAAACAAATTTGGAGTTATAAACAATCTACTTACCACTTTCCCTGACACCAGTATGTAGATGTCACTAGGTGCATCACTTTGAATAACAATGTCCTCTTTTGGAGGGAAGTATTCTGGTTTCATCTCCGTGACCTTAATGTACAAGATCAAAAGTTAAAATCGAACCTCATATCTATTATAGTTCTCTAACCATTTTTGCCTATTAAATTGGAATATAAAGTTTCAAGTCCTTGACATCCACATACTCAAAGCACATATACCAGTCCATAAGACAAAAATGCTTGTTTATAAACTCTTTGTGTCTATGAATAGCAAAGTATGTAACCAATTTATATTTATTGGAAAAACATGCTTGTCTGTAGATCGACATTTGTAGACTCTGCCTATGTAATGTGCTTTGAGTATACACATATCTTAGTAAAAATCATTAAGTTGTAATTTCCGAAAAGTGCAAACTACAAAAGAACTCACCAAATTGAGCAGCAACTCAGGAGAAATTCCTCGGAACAGATACACAGATTCTGCAGTTGGTAGAAATAGGAATTGTGCAATGCTTGTTCTGATGGCCTTTGGAAGTTCCTCTATAATTTCTTGCTGTCTCAAGTTCTCTGTTCTGAACTTCAGGCACATATATGATAAGATATGGTCCCTAAGCATTGGTGGGAGGTGGTTCCTATCTGCAAAGTTTGAGGCTGCTTGGATGCTGTTCCTCTGCCAGAAGAAAAAGAAAACAGAAAAAATCCTTAGAATTTAAAAAAGGTTTCAACTTTTCTCTTGTACCAGCGATTAGACTTTACAAAATGTATTGAACATGAAACTCATTATACATTATATATAAAGTAGGTAATGAACAGTGTATTGTGTAAAACCAATTATCTATCGAAACTTACAAAATGCATTGTGCGGCTACTACTCTCCACCACCAGATTAGTCATGTTGCCAATCAAGTAGGCTGTCAGGCCCAAATTGAATAGCATGTAAAATATGTCAAATATCATTTCCCTTGAATTCACTGCATGGAGATCTCCATATCCAACTGTGGTTAATGTTGTAATGGACCAATAAATGGCGGATATGTAGCGGACGAAGAAGCTTTTCTTCCTAAAGTCAGGGATAACAGAGCCTATCCATGTCTTGTTGGGATGGGGATAGCGGTCTGCAAGCAAATAATACAAACAACCAGCACAGTGTACAGCAAAAAGTGTCACCTGCAAACCGGAAAAAAAAAGTGAACGAAAATTGGATCAGTCTCAATCACCCGGGACCACTGTGGTCGTGATAAAACCTGGTGCAATAATACAGGGAATAACTTTTATCCACAAATTTTATATCTCTAAGAATATGGATATTACTCATTAGTATATTGTGCAATAGAAAATTCCTAGGAATAGAAAGAATGAGCAGAATATTTAGAAGCCCACTGTCACATATGTTTTGAACATGCTTTTACCAGTTAACCCTCAATATCTAAAATTTAGACAATTTTATGCACATCCCTCAACCAACAGGCAAGAAACCATAATAAGCGATTTGAAAAATGCCTATCTATCCATTGATTTGTAAAGATGGTACTTACACAGATTAGCCTTGCACATCTAACCCAAAAGTAGTTGAACCTTATATCTTTCTCAAGCCTGTAGGAAACATATTATATATTTAGTTATACTCTGTTGCTTCAAACCCAACAACCAGACTGATACATTCATATTTAGTCCTATTTATCCAAAAAATCTGTGTAAAATGTGGACATTTACCTTGTGAAAAGAGCTTTCACTCTCCTCAAACGCCAGAGGCGGAGCATGTTAAGCAAGCTGTATGCAAGGCCAGAACCAACCTTCCCTGTAAAGAGGTAGCTAAAGGCCTCAAATGGAATTGTAGAAGAGATATCAAATATGAACCATGTGGAAATATACCTGCAAAGATAATATTCAAGCTAGTACAAACCCATCTGCAAGGATATAAATATACATACATATAGCTCAATAGACATGAACGATTACCACAAACACAGAACTCTCGACATATTTACCTGAGTGCTATATGCTTTGGATTGTCTATCATGAGCTGTGAATTCTCATCAATGTATGCCACAAAGAAGGTGACAACAATATCAATGGCAAAAAATACATCCACAACAGTGCCGACAATGCAGAGTGCCCCCCAACTTTGTACATCAATAAATCCTATCTGAAATGGATATACCCATGCACAGTATGCAACCAAAGCAATCAAAAATATCTCCCACCACCTGATACCACACAAACTTCCCTCCCTTAGTTATATGGACACAATATGGATTACAATACATCAACGAGTCCGTACATAAACGTACTATTGAAAATATACAACTTTAACCCACCTGTAAGTAGAGTCATATGGAGAAATAATATATTTCCTTAAATGGGTCTGAATGTGGCCTCTTGCCCCAAGAGGAGGCAATAATAGACTAGAAAAATGGTAGTCAGAGGCATGATCTCCCTGCTCTTTTTCAGTGAAAAATTTTGGGTCACAACCAAAGTTTATGCAATGAGTTGTTGTGGGTACCATCTCAATAATCTCTTATGCCAACTTGAAGTCATTCGTTAAGAAAATAGTGCAGTCCCTGTTATACCCACGTGTGTCTCAGTCTAATTTTTCCTGCCAACTCCGAAAGTAAACAGTCATTCAACAGTGCTACAAAACACACAAGCATGCATATAAAAATAACAGCTATATGTCTATGCTTGCATATGCCTATATAACATTGTATATATTGTATCTCTACATAGATTTACACCATCTTATGAAATCCCTACAAGATGTATCTAAATTCGAGCAAGACTGTAGATATATCAATGCAGAAATGCAATTCATTGATACCTCTGCCGCAAGTTTTCATTCTACCGTTCAACAGGGATTTTTTCTCATCAAAGATTTGCCTTTCGTTAAAACAATACCATGCAGAGAATGAGCTTATTCGTGATACCCAATCTAGATCTATCAACGTAGAACTACAAATTATTGATACCTACGCTACGAGCTTTATTCAAAAATATCTACATTTGATTAGGGATTCATACTCTCAAGGAAGCTTTGTCTTCAATTAGGAAAAAACCATGTACATAATGAGTCAAGAGACCTTTGCTTTTAAATAGAAATTACCAAGTTCAGAACGAGCTTATTCATGGAAACCGTATTGTTCCATATGCATATCACAACCTATAATTGAAGTGATACTAAAGCTACAAAGATGCACCTATGGATGATCTTATTCAGACGTTCTAGTGCTAGCCTCACTCGAACCTGTGGTGATTTTCTTTAGAAAGATTTCACAAGCAAATTGCGCCACAAATCTGATTCTAAAGAGATGGAAATTATGTGTCACAACAGCAGTCTATGGGACCCAAATGGGTATTGCTTCAGAGGATTGCAGGCAAGTAGAGCTAACAAGGTTGTCTCCCCAAGCATCAAGAAAAAGCATAAGCTGAAGAGAACACAGAAGAGCCTTGAAGGAGCTTATACAAGGAAGAAACACAATTGCATCAACTCCAGAAGAGTAACAGAAAGCAGGTTAAGTGTACTGTTTTATAGACATGAGGCCATACTGAAGAGTGGAATCAGAACTGAGTATGTATTAACGTACATATGTATTTCTTTGTTTGTTACGATTGGAAAGACTCGTGGGTGTTTTCAATTTTGATTCTACAAGAGGCTAATTGTATAATAAGGACCCACTTGTGAAAAGGAACAAGAATTGCACCAGACTTAGCATGACCGCTGTGGCTGTGAGTACCACAAGAGCAGTTCCAATGCCAATCCAAAAAGTGGGTCCCCTGTCTTATGCAGAGAAAGAGTAGTACTACCATAGATGAGGAAAGGGGAGGAGAGAAGACAGCTTAAATTTTTTTCCTAAGTTGATCTGCTGACAATAATCATTATCATGAGAGTTGGTCGATTGTGGGCAACTCAAAATAAATTGGCGTTTTGAGTGGACAACAGCATGTTATATCAAGCACAAGGATGCCCATCTGATGTACCCAAAAGCCAATGAGCCTCACAACAGTAGTGAGAACGTGTTTACTGACAAAAAAAGCTTCTCTGAGCTCTGTTGTCCACGTCCATAGTAAACCCTGAGTGGATGGGAATTACCATAATTCAAGTGGACCTGTAGCATATATTTCATTTTATTCTGTGTCTTTGCTAAGTCTATATAGTTAGTTGGAGAGAGGGTACCAGACTCATATATATATATATATATATATGGACAGACTCTTCAACATTCAGAAATTAACCAATATTTAAGCCAGAGCAAATCGCTGTTAACATGTTTAAACTTTTGTGGTTGAGTGTTTTCACAAACTTTTATCTCACCTTAAGTAGCACTTTTAAAAGGTGGAGGTCATCGTAGTATTTTATGGAATGGTATGACAAACTTATAGTATAAATGAAATTCAATTATGTGAATCTAAAATAGAAATATATGGGAAATTAAAAAATATTAAAGTATTTATGGACAAAAAATTATAAATGTTGTTTCATGTCGAATAAGGTGTGTAGAAAGAGAAGCAAAGTTTAAATATCAATTATAAGACAAATGCAAATTCAATGTTGTTAATTGTTTTTATATTCATCTTAAATATCAAATTTTCAATAGTAGAATACATATTTTCATAGACTCATTGCCCATATAAAAAATAAAATTGGAGAATACAAAATTGAATTAACCTTAAGGAGCCATGACTAAAAATGTGAAATAGAAATCAATGTCAATGTGTCGACAACCATTTGCTTCAAATGATCGTGGACATGATCATCATTAACTTCATTCAATATATTCAAATCCTCTTCGATAAATGTAGGCTCCTCATTAGTTGTGATTTATTCTAAATCAAGATCAATCCCATCTAGATCAATTGATTGATCATCTTGAGTAGCACCTAAGATTATCAATGATGAACACATAAGTTCTCAAGAAAATTATTGAAAGTGATAATTGAAAAGTTTCTAGCCTCAAAATTTCTTCTAGAAAAGATGAAGGTTATGGTGGACAAAGACTAAATCATTCATCTATTATTGACTTAATTAGTCATGTTTCTTAGAGTGTATATGCTCAAATAGACACCAAGTATAAGAATTGCATGGTTGAGTTAGAATTTCTATCGCCATCCAATGAGCTAATTTGGAAAATGCATGACTAAAGTACCATTCATGCATTGACATTATATTAGTTGCAAAAGAAAAATGTATTAATAAATCTTAGTGATAAAATTTTATTTAATGTATAATAAATTCAATTGTAAATTATTCAGTTAGAAATTAATACCTAGAGTTATTATCTTCCTTGATTCCATTGTGCATATGTTAGAGAAGAAGCCTTGTGCCTACTTTTGTATAAACACGACTCCATTGTGACTACTCATCTTTCCTATGCATGAAAAGATATGGATATACTCTTTAACATTTAGAAATACATTTGAATAACCCTTTTCTCACTCCTCCACCCCCCTTGAATGATGAGCTATGATAAATAGAGGGATTTAAGAAATAATATGTAGCATGGATGTAAAAATACATTTAACAATTCCATCTAACATCAATGATATTCCAAATTCACACTAGCATCATAAAATTAATCAATAGGAGATTTTTTCCCATCAAGCAATCTTAGCACTCTAACTAAGGGCTATAAATTTTGCATAATCTCTTTTACATCCATCCAAAATATCTCATCAAACACAAGATTTGAAATGGTGATCCCATCTATTTGAGTAGAAAAAAGAGCACTCTACCCAATCCAATGAAACAAACATGTGTTTGAAGTTCATCTTTTAGACATGTTAATTCTACAATAGCAATAAATTTAGTGGCAAACCTTGTCACACTTGATATAAAAAGCTCTTTTCCCTTGGTGAAGGATCTCATCATGTTCAACACCCTATTGTGCTTATACATGAATTTAGTGATGGATCTCCTCCTCTCTATTATATATTTAATGGATTCAATTTTTCCAATGTTCTTAATGGTTAAATCAATGCAATGTGTTGTACATGGGCTCCAAAATAATTTGGAGCACTTCTCTATGTGAAGCTTGTTTGTTGTCACACAACTTGTTGCATTGTTAGTTATAAACTAAACTACACATTGTGTCCCAACCTTTATCACAACCTCATCGAATAATGAAAATAAGTGGGATGATTTCACCCTATCTAATGCATATGCTAATTTTAAGAAGATTGTACCGCTATTGGATACAAAAATAAAGTTGATCAATGTATGATTCCTTCTACTAATCCGTCCATTAGACATAATGTTGCAACCTATAATCTCCCATTATTTGTGACGACCAACAACTACCTTACTAACATCCTATTATATCTCTCTTAGCAAGTCAACTATGAGGCTTTCGTATGATGGGGCCTTGAAACCAAGACCCAAATAGCACCAACATCAACCATGGCCTATTAATAAGATTGGGGTTACATTCCATTTTATTCATTTTGTGTAAATTAATGTATACTATTTTTATTACAAATTAATAGCCCAACCTCATTCATTTAAAGTGTCATCAACATTTATAATCAACCATACTCGATTATTGGCAGACTCTTTATAAACTCTCCAACTCCACCAATAGACCAAAAGCTACTTGACTATAATTTAGTTTAATTTTGTATCAATCACTAATGACCAAAGCCTCTCAAATGACTAGGGAAATGTGATCCACCATCTCCTCTCACTATTTTTTTTAAAATCATATCATAAATACTTATTCATTGATTTTTATTTTTATTTTTTTTACAAATAAACTTGTTTACCTTGATGAATAAACCCAACAATAAAATGACATGTTCCATTCCCATGTGAACTTCCCAACCATAAAATGACATGTTTCATTGTCATGTGAACTTCCCAACTATAAAATGACATGTTTCATTGTCATGTGAACTTTTCCTTACAATATTTTCCATAATTGTATAACAATTCATTTTTATTCGGTAGCATAACTTTAGATGACTTGTGGTGGAAGCTCCATAATATGCCATCAATATCAACAAAAGTGATTAAGACTCCCAAAGGTCCCTTCATGGTGGCTTCTTCTTGGAGCATTTGGATTATATGTGTTAAATTCAAAGCCATTTCATAGATCTTGAAATCTTTCCCCCACCATGTTCACACAAGGAACATTTGTTAGTTGGATCCAATATGAAAGCATTGTAAATAAGATTTCATTATTTGAACGCATTTTGAAAATCTAATAAATGAGGTTCTCATCTATTCCATGTCAGCAGTCAGCATTGGATGAAGTACAACATAACCATTAAAGGTGCATAATTATTGGAAGAGATTGATTCAAGTACAAACATTAAAAGTGAATAGTCTTCATGCATATGATATATCTTTGTCCTTATTCATTCTTTTCTAAACGTGTCAAACCTTTATAATTTGAAATGTGTGAGCACTTGTGAATAATGTGTCTAAAGGATAACCATTAGAACCCAAAAAACAAACGTATGGTCATTGTTCTAAGAAAATGTTTTAAAAGAAATTTACTTTGTTATGAGAAAAGTAAAGTTGCCTAGGAGTCTAGAACCCTTGCATGGGAAAATTCTCTTATGGAGTGATTGAATTTATGAAATTACTTGTGGGCATCTTCTATTTAGTTGGTGGCAAATACATAATCTAGAAAAACTATCATTGTATTTTTATATCCAAAGATTTAGTTCCTTTTTAAGTCAATGTTGTAGTTATGTGCACCATTGTTTAAATATTGTTTCAAATATAATAATTTATAAAAATATTATACATTATGTTTTTTTAAATAATTGGAATGATAATATATTTTGAAATGTTTGTTTAAGGGAATTTTTTGAATAAAGTAATATAAAAAGCAATTAAATTGGTGAGAAGTAAGGGTTATTTTAGTAGGAAGAGGAGGTGAGTCTCTATCAAGAAGATTTTCTAAATCATTTGAGAGGCTTAGATAATCAAGGATAGACTTCTACACCATGATGGTACATACTATCATCTTCTTTCTCTTTGTTTTTTTCTATACAATTATTTTGAATGAGAGAAATGACAAAATCCAGTTGTAGGAATTTGTAATTGACAAGCCATCCAAAAACACCCTTATCGGATGGTTGAAAAATAATAGACTGGCCACATGTTTGTTTCGACCAACTAAAAATTCTATGCCAAGAAGAACGATATAAACCATGAAATGGATCTCTAGATCTATCACTACAACTATAACCATATTCTTTAAATTTACAAAAGTCTTTAATTTAATTTAATTTAATATTTTTCAATAACTAAATTATAGTCTTGGAGATCACTCCCATTGAATTATATTATAACAAAAAATACACCAAATAAACACCAATTCTCCTTCGAGCTATGAATCAAAATTCCAATTGTCTTTGCACAAGCATGGACCTGAATATAAAAGAAAAACACTATGCGGTGGCCTTTCTCAGAGCACACTCACACCACCCTCCAATCCATGGCTTCCAAGGCAGTTCTTCTCAGGTGAATGTGTCTCCTCCGACAGTTCCAAACTTGAACGTTTCTAGAGCACAAGTTGATACAAAGGTGGTAGAAGGTGGGGAGGTTGAGGAAGGCTAGTGTGAAAACTCCATTAGCATTGAGCGAATGGAGGAGTAAGTAATGGTTCGAAGTTTGCAAATTTTGTTTGTTCGAACTCAATATCTTTTGTTCCCATAAATCTCTATGTTATAATCATATGATACACATCCTGATAGTTATCATCATGTATGTCAGGTGATACAAACTTTTGGATAAAAACAAGCCCCAAATGCAAATTCAAATGTATATGTAAATTGGACTGGTTGGGGGGTGCCATTCTGGGAAATGCTTTGATAACAACAAAAGTAAAATAATGTATTGTCAAATCTAGCTTGCCTTGGCCAAAGAAGTACTAATGGCAGTCAACAGGCTTCAATTTTGTTTTGATTGTCAAACTATCAACCCATAAAAAGGCAGTAATACAATGTAATCTCCTTTTAAAATCAATATAATCTATATAGGCTTTATACCTTTTATCAAAAAAAATAAAATGGGTTGAAACAAAGACCCAAATCATTGTAACGAAACAAGGGACTATTGATAAAAATCCCTAGGATAATTTGATACATTTTTGTCTACCTCCTATATGCTAACTATCACCTTTATTCTATATACAGGTAAAAGCAAGAAGTTGGGTCCACGAAGAGGGGAAGTTTCGAAAAAAAAAAAATCTCGCAAAAAACACGCGCGTTATTAAAAAAATGAGTATGCGTTATGGTTTGGGTTCCCGAGCCTAAAAAAATGTGTATGCACTAAAAAATGAGTACTTGTTATAACGCATACGCATTTTATAACACATACAAGTCATCTATTGAAAAAATTAAATACCTTTTAGAAATGCATACGCGTTTCTAAAAAGTATTTAATTTTTTAAATAATCAAGCAATTAAAGAACACGTATGCATTTTGTAATGCGTACGCGTTTTTAAAATTTTGAATTCCCAACCCACATTCTGCCTCGATTTTACGCTCAAGAAAGGCTTGGCAACCCGATCCTTAGCCTTTGACCTGCAATTAAAAAACTAAGGTAGGTTCAAGAGAAATGTCCAACTTTGACAATATGGCTGATGGACTTTTTTTTCTGAATCAATCTAAGAAATTAAAACCCATTAGAGAACACGATGTCTAGTTTCAAAATATATAATTATTTTTAAGATTGGATTATATTTTTTATTTTTAATTAATTTCTAAGCAAACTAGTCCATAAAATTGAAATATCATACTTTTTTTGTTTTTTAATAACTTTTTTTGGCTTAATTTTCTTGTAATTTTTTTTTATATGGCATCAATCTTTAGACGATTCTCTACACAATGAAAAAAATAAAAATTCAAAAAATGTTTAGTTTAGGTCCAATTATGTTGTCCCTACACGTTGATTTTTAAAAACAACAATTAAGGCTAATAAAAATTCAATAAAAAAATATATATTTAGAAAAAAATTACAAAAACAATCCTCATCAATCTTCATGTTGTTAGCTATCTTTTTCCAAAAGGAATTAGCAAAATACTTTTATTTGGGTCAAAAAGTGGTGTTCATACACGTGCATGACATGGTTTTAAAAAAATGACTTTTAAAAAGTGGTTTTTATACATCCCTATCAAAATTCAATTTCTATCATCTAGGTATTTGAATAAATTGCATATTTGGAAACTAGATTCATAATTCCAAATTTCATATTAATGAATTTTTGTAAGATTCTTTGTTTAAGTGCCTCAAATTCTTAGTCCAAGTGTGACAAATTCTAAAAAACAACAAAACACTTCCACTTTTTGAGCTTTTTGTGGACCCAACTTCTTGCATTAGCCCATACATATTATCAATTTTATGCATTAAAAAATTGTACGATTGTCTTTTTGAGATTCATACATCTATCTCATCATCAAAGCTTTCTAAGATGATCATACTTAGCTAGTTTATACCCTCTATCACCATCAGTCCCATAGCTTGCTTTAGGAAGTCTAGACCTCTCAACACCTTCCTCCTTTTGGCCTTGTTTTGTGACATACTTGTTACTATGAATGACCTCTATTACCAATTCACCATCCCATTATCCACTAGTACCATCCTATCCACTGGTGGAATCCCTATTTCATACCACTACTAATAAAACATTATTTAAGCCTCCAAGGAATCAACTCTTGATCAAGATATCAACCATTTTCTTGATTAATTATTTAGATTCTCTAAGGTCTAAAAAAATTTCTATAAATATGGAAGATACATATACGTATACCCTATATCGATGGTCTACAACCATAAATTCCTCTTCCAATATCCACTACACTGTTGAAATTGTGACGCACATACAAAAGCAAGATGAAACAACAAACAAGAAAAACTTCCACAAACAAGAGATGCAAGAAAATATTTTCTATTCCTCAAAAAGAAAAACTTACAGAAAAATGAATACAATGAAGGAGAATGCTTATAAAATAAAATCCTAGATGAAAAACATGACAAGTGTCCTCATCCTATGTGATGATAAAAATGATCTAATAATAGCTCAATCTAATAAAAGAAAAAAAAAACACTCATAAGTTTAGCTTAAGTGAATAAAGTGAAATAAGCCTAATAATTAATGTGAACCCCAATCCTAGACCTGCACAAACACAAAGAACAAACACAATGTTAGTGACATATGCAAGTTAGAATTAAGATTCCCCATGCAATTCATTTACAATGCACAAAATAAGAAATAAATGAAGAACACAACAAAGAAAGCTATTAAATCCTATTAGAGCATGCAAATTCTCAATCCCATGGGGGAATTGGTGCCATTTTGATGTGGAAAATGGCCCTTTCCCAATCCCTTGTAAGCTTTGTGATGACTTGATGAAGATTAGATGCTTCCTTGGAGAAAATCCTACATAACCTAGCTATGATGGATGAAGAATGGATGAACTTGATATGAAGATGATAACTTTGGCTCCAATTCTCCTCCTAAATGAGCATAATAATTTTACATTGATTGTGGCTCCCCAAACAAATAGAGAAGGCCTCTATTTATAAGAGATAAGGATTGAAGAATGAAAGATATGGAGGATGTGGGACTAAAGATGATCCAATGATAAAGCGCAACTTGTCAACATGTGAGAGGATGAAGGTTGAGCACATTTTGATCAATGTGCAAGTTTGAAATTTGAATTTGATGAAATGACATGTTTAGGGGGGATGAAAGAAGAGAGTTAATGCCAAGTCGACTTGTGTAAGAGACATGTAAGATCTCATAAATGCCAAGTTGGAGGACAAGTCCTTTTGGGAGGGAGATTTCAAAGTGGAGGAATATTCCACTTGAGATGCCATTTTGAATGAAATAGAAAAATTAATAAATCAAATAAATTGATTTATTGTGCAAGTTGCAAAATCTAGAGGATTTGATGGATTAGGATTAAAGTTGATTAAGATTTAATTAACTTAGATGGGGATTTAGCTGATTTGACATTTGATTTAGATTTTTGGATTTATTTAAATCAAATGGGAGGAAAATGATGCATTAGATCTAATTAAATAAAGTTTGATTTATTTAATTAAAAGGGATGGATGGTGTTAGATTTAAATCAAATAAAGGTTAATTTATTCAATTTAAAGGATATGACTTTAGAATTAAATAGAATGATTTATTTAATCAAAAGAGGAACATTAGGATTAATTAAATAAAATGATTTATTTATTTAATAGAGGAAATATGATGAATTTAATTAAATAAAGATTAAGAAGTTATTTAGGCAGAATTGATGTTAGTAGATCAGGATCGAGTGTGGGATATCAAACAGTATAATTTCCGTGTCTATATTTTCCCCTCTTTGAAGCAATGTACTTGCTACATTGGTTCAAAGAATAACCTTGTTATGATCAAAAGTAAAAAAAAAATGATTTTTTCGGATGCTCCACTGTTGCCCCAGTGAGAAGAATTATGCTGGTATACTGCACCCTTGAGAGATTGAGCGAAACATGCTAATTTCCGATCAAGATTGCGATAAAATGTGAGAGGAGTGGTTCTACTGATCAGAAGACAAAAGATAATTCTTTAGAAAGTATAGATATTTGACGTAAACAATTTTGATGATGTATAAATAGTCATCGACCATGGGTAGCCTCATGTATATTTTGAGATATCACACAAATTTGGATATAAATGTTAGTAAAGATAGAAGAATAAGAAGAATAAGGTGGATGAAAAGAGGATCCAACAAGTCCATGATTTGATGAGACTTTATTAGAGATGATGATGAGAGTGGATGATGTTTTACTTGATAGGAATTGGGATTTTAAAAGAGCCTATTTACCTTATATGTGATAACACACATAGATACGACAGATCAAGGTATAGAAAACCAGGATGGTGTTGTACCTAGTGCGATGGAATTTGACTTGAAAAACAGATATGAGAATCCAATCCCACACCTGACATACAAAAACCTTGCTAGGATGCACTTCAAAAGTTTCAAACATCTCGGACCAAAACATGTAAAGGTATAACCTATCAATGCAATAGTCAACAAGCTGCCCAAAACACCTTTCATACACACCTAACAAAGCAAGTATTTGCCAATGTTATATTACAAGAACGCCCAACAAGCACAATAGACAAAAGATAATGATCATTGCCCCATTCCTTTCTCTCTAAATCATTTTGTTTAGACATCATCAAAAAGTCATTCAGATGAGCGCAATATGATAAATCAAAAGAAAAGATCAAGTAAACAAACAAGTCAATGTTCTTCATACCTCTAGCTAAAGGGATGTGTTTTGTTTAGGATAAGTTTTCAAAGTGATTTCCAAAGATAATGCCCATTGTAGGAAGGATGCATCCTAGGACATGTTAGTGGATGGTGGCAAGTTGTTTTGTTTAGGATAATTATCCAAAGTGCTTTTCCAATAGATAATGCCCATTGTAGGAAGGATACATCCTAGGACATGCTAGTGGATGGTGGCAAGTTGATAGGTTGTTTGAAAGACTGTTGATATAAGGTTGATTGACATGTTTGCGAATGATCAAGAGTTTGATTTTGCATTTAAAAGTTTGTTGTGTCAATTTTGATTTTGCATTTGAAGTTTGCTTTTGTTGATTGTTGTGGTTGTTTCTATTTGTTTTTCCAAAGGATGAAGGTGACGATCAGTTTATTATGGATGAAATATTATTGTGGGTGAAGCAAAATGAGATGGGTGGAATTTTTCAAATATTTGGATGTTTTTGAAATATTTTGAGGTTGTTTTTGGTATTTTTGAGATGCTTACAAATGTTTTGATTTTCCAATTTTCCAATGTTTTTATGTTTTATGAGATTTTATGAATGTTTTTGGATTTTTTGTGTTTTGGATGCTTTTGGATTTTCGCATGATTTTGATGATATGGATATGTGTGATGATATCAGTGCTATGTTTTGGGATTTTGTTGAAAACCAAGCAAAGGTTGATTGATCGGATTGATGGATTTGATGATGATAACATTGTTGAGGATACACAACAATGCAAGGATAGTGTTAAGCAACACGAGGATTGGGAAAGATATCCCGAGATTATGATGGATTGATTGGATTTGATTGATCAAGATTTTGAAGCTTGATTTTGGAACAAAATTGTTTTGAATGATGTGATGTTGACGTGAAAATTAGATGCGACTGATATCGATTGTTTGGATTGATGTTTGATGAAAGATAAAGATTGATAAAGAACATCCTCTTGTCAAAATATTCCATGGGCTAGTGATTTGGATTCCTACTCACAAATGTTTGACCAATTTGATTTTATGTTTTCCAATGTTTGGATCACCACATAATTTGGAGGATATAAATCAAGATTTATTCCCGAAGCAAGATGTAAACATCTTCCCCTAGTGTCTAGCAATGTATGGAATGCCATGGGTGGATGCTTGGATAGATGTATGGATGGAGGGATATGAATTATCTTGTGCTAAGATAAGGTGTTCGAATAAAGAATGCTCATTTGGATAATGCTTCATGGTTCAAATAATGTTGGGTAGGATAGGATCAATGAAAATGACTCATGTCAAGATGTTTACCATAAGCAAGTGTAAAGTGTGCACCAAAATTTCAAAAATGGATTGGATAAATGGTTCATGGATGAATGAAGTTATTATGGATGAGATGGATGGAATGTTGGATTTATTATGGATGGGATGAGATGCTTCCATCTGAATTGGCACACGTAGATGCTTGATTATACACATGATGCATGTTTTCTAGGTTTTCATCATGGTACCTGTCCAAAGAGCCACCATAGTGGTTTTCACTTTAGAGGATGACTTTTCTCTTTACTGTTTTCAATCCTTTTTCTGATTTTTTTGGATTTTCATATTTTTTTGATTTTTTTGTATTTTTTCTGAAAGATTTTAAGCTCATATTGAACCACTTGGTGGTGTCGATGTAGATGCTTCTATCATAATGTGCCATCGATATCTTGCTTGAAGAAGCTAGTTTTCCAAGATACGTGCACTTGAATGCAACTTTTGAGATTCCCGATCTACTTTGTTGATACCGGAGTTAACTTTGTCTTTGTGCGCACATCGCAATAGAATGCCTTCTAAATCCTTATGATGAAGGGTCGTTGCCAACACATGGTCAATGTAAGAATTGGATATCATGTGTGGAGGCATGGATGGAGTGTGTTTAGGAATAAAAGATGGATTGGTTGACAACTTGGAACCCTTGACTCTCCAAACTTGGGAAGATGAGCAATGATGGGTGGATACGGAAGTGTGTGTGGAATTAGGACCAACTGCTTGATATACTTTGTACGTTGCTTGAGAAGCCTGATTTTTCCTTTGTGGACATCTTTGATGGATAATTTTCCCTTTTTTATTTTGCCCCATAGTTTCTTTGACTAATGGAGTTTGATAGGGATAATCTTTCTTTATATTATTTGGTATCCATGTGTATTTGATTTTTCCATTATGCTTTTGAACTTCTTTTTCTTTGATAATGTTCTTTGTGATTTGATTCAAATCTTTCTTTTGATGTTGGACCCAATTCATGGATGGGATGATGAGTGGATGAAGATTCATGACGTGGCTAGTTGTAGTATTGGCATCGGTTTCATCATAAGGATTCTTCGTGCTCCCTATGTTGACGTTTTCTTGAGACATAGTTGCCCCCAGTATTATGGTAGTAGCATCTTTGTTCTTTTTCTACCTGTTTAAAGATGTCTCATTCAGTAAGCTTTCTCTGATAAATGACCACTACAAATGATGTTATTTCAATTTGTTGCTCTGTTGACTTTGGAATATCCTATTCTGTCTGACCTGTTTCTTTGAGTGGATAATGTTGGATATCTTCATACATGATGTCCTCAGTATGAATTTGGGATATATCTAATCCTGATGTTGACAACTCAGTTTCTTTGAGTGGATAATGTTGGATATCTTCATACATGATGTCCTTAGTCTGAATTTGGGATATATCTGTTCTTGATGTTGACAACTCAGTTTGACTGTAGGAATCAATAACTTGCTCTTTTTGTGTAATAATTTCAGGAGTAAAGGAATCTTGTTCTAAATGAAGATCATCTACGTGTCCATCCAAAGAAAGCATCTCATGGGTAGATGGAGCAGTATGTGCTATGTGGATATGATCACCTTGTATAGATAGGAGAGTATCCATTAGATCATTATAGTAGCTTGGAGATACAAATTATTGATCTTGAATGATTTGGGAATTTCTTTTAACATGCTTTGGATCAAGTTCTTGACACGGGTCAATTTCAAAGGATGGATTGCTTATAAAGGGTTCTTGGATGTCTTCTTTAGGAATGGGAAGTGGCTTAATATCCTCTTGATCTTTGAGTGGACTTGGATCAAATGTTGAGTTGAGGATCCCTTCAGTATCTATAACCATGAGGTCAAAGGATGTCATTATGTCTGGGAAAGGACCATTGCTAGACCTTGGTGAAAGATGTTGATCATGATTTGGGATAAATTCTTGAGATAGATCCTCTAACTCATTGGATGATGTAGAGACAATTTCAACATGATCATTGGTTGATGGATCACCAATAGTTATTATTTTTTTATCAATCAGGTCTTGGATGAGATTTTTGAGTCGAACACAATCTAATGTTGTGTCCCTTTATTTTGTGATACTCACAAAGGTGTTTCTTGTTATACCACAGTGGTTTTACCAAGGGCTCTTGATAATTCTCATAGATGGGGATTTTGATGAGATTCTCGCTTACCAGTTGTTGCATGACCGATTCGATTGGTTTCCCAAGTGGTGTGTATTTTTGTTTGTTACCTTGTGAGACTTGTACTTTATATTGACCTTGTGATGATTGATTTTGGAGATGTGGTTATTGATTTTGGACAATGTTCTGATTTGGGATGATGTTTGGATTTGGCATGATAGGTTGAAATTGAACATTGTTGTGGTTGGGAATCGCATTGCCTTGATTTAGGTAACTTTGATTTTGCATGGTGTTACCTTGATTTGGATCAATACATGGAGTTGTTAACATATTGCTTGGACTTTGAAAAACATTGGTGTGATTCGCAAACGTATCTATCCCAAAGTTTTATACCAAGTGTGGATTTAAAATGTTCATGTTTGGTAAACTTGGTGTATTCACATTTGGCATGTATGGATTTTGTGGGATAATGTTGTTTTGTTAAAGACTCATGCATTGATTGTTTGGTTGATAGATTTGTAGGTTTGGAATTTGATTTAAATCTACCATTGGGAAAGGTGGTCCAAAATTTAGATTGAGAAAACTCACATTTTTTGTACCATTGAGGTTTGTAGGAGATAATGATCCCATGTATGGATTGTATAAATGTGAGTTTTGATAATCCATTGGTTTTGTAAGGCTTTGATAGTTTTGTTGACTTAGATCACTCATGATGTATGGAGCAAGTTTATATTCCATGTTCCTCTTGTGTTTTGACCTTGTTGACCTCTAAGAGGTTTAGAACCAATGATGCGATGAAGGATGAAAGGGGTGAATGATATGGGTGTTGAACTTTTAAGAACCTTGGAGGAATACTAGACTTTAGGACTTTTAGATTTTTTGATTGGATTGGTTTTGATTTGATTTGGATAATGGACTTATAAACCCCAAGATGTTGGATGTTATCTTGGAATAAACTTGTCCACAAGGATAATAATTTAACTAGATGTATGAGGAAGGATTCATCCACACACACTTAGCCAAATAAGGATTTTTCCAAAATTCTAGTATGAATGATTTTTCCAATGGTTCAAAAATTGTTTGTGAGATGGGATTTGATTGATGTTTGAGATTGATGAAATGATTGGTTGTTTTGATCCTAAATGAACCCGAGAAGAACTTTGTTTACAAGACCAAGATATTGAAGAACATGCTTTTCCCTAAGAGTATTTTAAACCAAAAGATCAATGTTTTCTTAAAAGACCATAAGACAAAAGATAAACAAGCACATGTGTGCAGTTCAATTGATTTCATCTTGATTAATGAATTGCCTTTTACCACAAACAATTCTTGATTAGGTTTCAAACTATATGTCTAATGTCCCAACTTCTTATCATCCCACAAAGTGCTTTATGTGGAAATCAAGGCACAAGTTTCCTATTGTTGACTTTAGGAAAAACAAATTGAGATGTAAATTCAAATGTTTAGAAACCTCTAAGGATAAAATCCCTAGGGAAATCAATAGCACTTGGATTTTTTCAAAGGTATTTGCTTCCTCTAAAGGGTTTAAAATTTGATGATCATGTTGAATGTTTGTTTTTCCAATGTTTATGATCAAGAAAAGTGTTTTCAATTCCAAGGTCATGCACGACCCTATGGATATGAAAGAAAGTATTTGTTGAGTTCCCACTTGGATAAATCCAGCTACACCTACTCTTAGCGGATGATTAGATGATTTACCACACAAACTCCCCCTTGCAGTGTGCTCGCTTCTCGGGTTAGCCAAGCATCAGTACCCATGAAACTCCCATGGCATTCTTCTCATCTCTACTAAGAGTCGTAAAAACGTGGGGAAGCTTTAGAACGACCGTTCTTGCACCAACAAATAGATCAAGGATTTTGGCCTTTCTAAACAAGAGGTTCTAATAGGGGCATTCTATTCATGGGCGATCATCCATTCAGAAAGAGACCATTGCTTCCCTTCTTTTCAGAACAATCCTTGTGATACTTTCCTTTCCTCAAGTACCCACACTTATATACCAGTTGGAAGTCGCTTGGCTTTAGCGTGTTCCCGGTTGGGTCGTTCCCTTGGGTGATTACTTTTTCCCACAAGGAAAGCCCTCTAAGATAAAACAAAAGCGAGAAAACACATCTGTAGTTCAATCAATCTTTGTTGAGAAACAAAGAGAGAACACACGCGATATATTCTACTCACACTCACAAGTTTTGTCCAATTTTAAGAATCCAAATTGAAGTGTGGAGCTAATCACTTGCACAGCTTAATATCACAAAAATCCTTTTGATTCTCAAGATCGCCATGAGGCGCGAGAGAAGCGCATACATCTTTTAGATGATATTACTTTGGATAAGTGATTACAAAACATGGAGGCACATGTTCATTTTAATCCTTCAAAGCAAGAATTGGATTCTTTTTAAGCACCAAAAGGAAATGTGAGATTTGTTTGTTCAATTGTTAAGCCCAAAACAAAATCTAGTAAGTTTGTCTAAGATTATTTTTAAACCTTTTTCCTTTTTCGTTTTAAACCCAAATTGAAATCTATTGAGTCCTAAAAGCTTGAAGGGGTAAAATCCTTAGACTTGGAATTATAATTGTTTCCACAAAAATGTCTAAAGACACTTGATACAATGGATAAATGACCTTATACTTCAAAATATTCCTTGCTCCTTGCTTGCTTCTATCTACAAAAAATTGATTAATCCAAGAAAAATAGAGGCAAAAAATAGGTCAATAGCTCAAAATGATCCAAAGCAAAAAAGCACATGTCAAAATAACTAGAAATCAACTTTTTACCCCACCCCAGCGGCGTAACCCGCATATTCATCACAGTTTGAAGAGATCAGCGATGCTGAATGGCATCGCTAGGACTGACAGCGGCGCTCTACATCAAGGACAGAGAGTGCGATTGCAGTGCTATTTCGGTCAGGGACACAATTTGTAAATTTGAAAACTCAGCGTCAGAACAACAACCCAGCATCAGAGTTTGAAATTTTGAATTTCTGGGCGGGAAGACACAGTGGTGGAGTTTGAAGTTTGTAGCATTGCTGTATGGTGTTGCTGGATTGATAGAGGCACAGTTTCTTGTAGATACAAAAAATCACAAAAAACCATGAAATTTTTTCAAAAAACGTGTTAAGAACTTGAGATTTTCCCTCCTAGCGCCAAAATGTGAACCCCAATCCTAGACCTGTACAAACAAAATGTTAGTGACATATGCAAGTTAGAACTAAGATTCCCCATGCAATTCATTTACAATACACAAAATAGGAAATAAATGAAGAACACAACAAAAAAAGCTATTAAATCATATTAGAGCATGCAAACTCTCAATCCTATGGGGGAATTGGTGTCATTTTGGTGTGAAAAAATACCCTTTCCCAATCCCTTGTAAGCTTTGTGATGATTTGATGAAGATTAGATGCTTCCTTGGAGAAAATCATGTATAACCTAGCTATGATGGATGAAGAATGGATGAACTTGATATTAAGATGATAACTTTGGCTCCAATTCTCCTCCTAAATGAGCATAATTATTTTACATTGATTGTGGCTCCCCAAACAAATAGAGAAGGCTTCTATTTATAAGAGATAAGGATTGAAGAATGAAAGATATGGAGGATGTGGGACTAAAGATGATCCAATGATAAAGCACCACTTGTCAACATGTGAGAGGATGAAGGTTGAGCACATTTTGATCAATGTGCAAGTTTGAAATTTGAATTTGATGAAATGACATGTTTAGGGGGGATGAAAGAAGGGAGTTAATGCCAAGTTTACTTGTGTAAGAGACATGTAAGATCTCATAAATGCCAAGTTGGACAAGTTCTTTTGAGAGGGAGATTTCAAAATGGAGGAATATTCCACTTGAGATGCCCTTTTTTGAATGAAATAGAAGAATTAATAAATCAAATAAATTGATTTATTGTGCAAGTTGCAAAATCTAGAGGATTTGATGGATTAGGATTAAAGTTGATTATGATTTAATTAACTTAGATGGGGATTTAATTGATTTGAAATTTGATTTAGATTTTTGGATTTATTTAAATCAAATGGGAGGAAATTGATGCATTATATTTAATTAAATAAAGTTTGATTTATTTAATTAAAAGGGATGGTGTTAGATTTAAATCAAATAAAGGTTAATTTATTCAATTTAAAGGAGATGACTTTAGAATTAAATTGAATGATTTATTTAATTAAAAGAAGATGATGACCTAATCAAATAAAGTTGATTTATTTAATTAAGAGAGGAAATATGATGAATTTAATTAAATAAAGATTAAGAAGTTATTTAGGCAGAATTGATCTTAGTAGATCAGGATCGAGTGTGCGATATCAATCAGTATAATTTCCATGTCTATAATTAATTAATAATTAGTTAATTATTGATTACTCTAACACCCCCGAGTGATCCCACAATATTGGTTTACAATTTTTGGCCAAATTGGACATTGAACTGAATTTTTTTAACTAAATCTTCACTTTCGGACACCTATAGCTGCTAAACCATGAGGAATTTGAAGATGATGCAAACTAGTGATTTGTGAAATTTTGTTTGTAGATTCTAAATATATATTTTTAATTTTTTTTGGAATCAGATTGCATTTATTTTTCCATCTCCTTCGAAAACTAGTTTTTAACAGTAAACACCATTTTTAAAGAGTGGTGTGTACTTGCTAACACAACTTTTTTCTATGAAAGATAAAATTCTATTTTTTTCAAATTTAGATTCATAACTCGATATCTAGTGCATACAATTGGTTTCATAGTATTTCATTGAATATTTTATTCTTAATTAAGTAGTCAAACCAGTTACAATTTAGACATAAATTTACTTGCTAACAACTTTTTTTGTATGTATCGAATTTTTATTTTTTTTGTTGGATCAGGGACATCAATATCTAGTGCATAGATATTTTTCAATTTGTTTTTGATAATCTGCTATTTTTCCACATGTGTAGAACAAAGAGCTTGATTTTAGATGAAAAGCCTATGTTTAATTAAACTAAAAAAAGTACATAATAAAACCAAAATATATTACAATTGTATTCGATGGATAGCTTGTTCCGAGGACTACCATCATCTAGATGGGTATGTGATGTTTCCTCCATGTCCATCTTCAACCTGAGCTTCGAAAGGATTTTTTTTTTTTAAAAATGGTGGAAGAGAGGGAGAAGGGCAAATAAGGGGGGTTCGCTCAAAC
The DNA here is from genome assembly GCA_007258455.2 of Sequoia sempervirens. Taxonomy (NCBI): domain Eukaryota; kingdom Viridiplantae; phylum Streptophyta; class Pinopsida; order Cupressales; family Cupressaceae; genus Sequoia; species Sequoia sempervirens. Next base: position 740,879,691 of record VDFB02281492.1, on the reverse strand, counting down.
CCCCTTTGAGCGAAGGGGGTTCAATAGAAGGGGGGTTCAAGAGAAACCCCTTTGAGCAAAGGGGGTTCAATAGAAGGGGGGTTCAAGCAAACTCCCCTTTTTCTGCCATTTTCCTCTATTTCATAAGAGAAACCTTGCCAAAAGGGGTTCGCTCGAACCTGTCTTCAAAAAGGGGTCCGCTCGAAGGGGGTTTGAGTGAACCCCCCTTTTTGGGGTTCGCTCAAGCACCCCCCCTTCAAGTGAACCCCTAAAAACCTGAATTTTTGTTTTTGAGAGTGTTTTTGTAATTTTCCTTCCTCAAAGTAATTGTAAACCAGTTTTGTGGGATCACCCCCCCTTAAGTGTAACTTAAGGAGTGTTGGTGTAAATAGGTGTTTTACCTATCTAGGTCCTATTTACATGTTAAGTCCACTTAGATCCTAGGAAGGAATCTTTCTAATTAGTGTTAGTTGTCACTAGATTTTATCTTATATTTTCACATTTAATGCTTGTGTCCTAAGGCATTTAATATTTTTTGGGGTAGATGTCTCATTATACAAGATTAAGACACATGCCAAGATCTTGTCTAATCCTATTTCAATTTTTTCCTTTATAAGAAAGACATCATTTGTACATCCTAGATAATTTAGTTCAATTGAGTTAGTCCAATATATCACTATAATCTTGAGTATTGCAGATTGGCCATTTCTTGCATCCATTATTACAAATATGTGTTCTTGCTTTTCCCTCTCGTAGAAGGTTGTTTTTGGTTTTTGCAGGTGATGTTGGAGGCTTGAGTCGTTGAATGACTCTAACATGGTATTAGAGGTTCAAAATTGCAAAACCCCTCAGATCTAAGGGTGATTTGAGCTTGAGCTTTTGTAGGGTGCACATTGGGGTAAAACATACCTCACAGATGAGTCCAAAAGGCCCAAAACCCCTATTTTCATATAAAATGCTTCATATTTTGATAAAAAAAATTGGGCCATTTTTTAGGGTTTGGCAAAAAATTGTAAAAAATAATTTTGCATAGTTTATGAATCTATATAGTACAGTCTATACGACATCGTCGCAGGCATCAATTGGGTGCAATCGATAGAGTTTCAGAGAATATTCTCTAATATATTCGATATATTTTCCCAGGCGTATAGGTCTGCATTAGCACTATTCAGTGACCGTCAAATCAAGTGGTATGTCACCATCTTTCCACCTTTGTATGAAGGTATGATCATAGGTTTAAATATTTATTTTTGCACCATTGAATATTTTTCTGCCATTTTTATTTTTATTGGCACTCGTAGAAGGCTTGGTGCATGGTTCCTTGTGGGAGGTCCCATGGGAACCCCTAGGGCCCATAGTTGACGGGTGGGGGGGGCACGTAGTGCCACCACCAAGGTTGTCACTTCACCTGAGCGAAGGCACTACTAGGAAAGTGATTCTTTTTAAAAAACAAAAAATTGACAACATAGGTCATATTGGAAATTGAGGGCTAGCACCCAAGCACCTAATTTTGTCCCCCAAAGGCCCAAATTGGGCAGGTTTCAAAATGTCATAACTTTCTGCTAGGGTGTCAAAATCTTGCAAACGAGATATCAAAAGAAAGATGGTTCTAAACACTTCACGACAGTGCAATCCATTTTTTTTAAATTTTACCTCAAATATTTTTTATTGTTGGTTGAAGTCATATTTTCCTTTTTGGACCTCTGAACTCATAAATTTTTGCCACAATCTTCAATTTTTCATGATTCTTGTGGTGTTGGAAAGGTATTGAGGAACTATACATCCCTATTCATGCACCTTTTCCATATTCAACCTTAGATATCTTTTATTCATATTTATACAATTTTGCATTCTATTTAATTACTTGGACATACTGTAACTTGGAGAAGTTTTTTCATCTTGGGGAGGCTTCATTTTCAGTGTAGATCCTATTGGGAAAGGTTACTTTCAATTTGAGGATCTCATCTGAGATAGCATTGTAATTTTTCCAACTTTAATCCATCTTAGCATTGCAAATATAGAACACAATTCTAGCATTGTAAAAACACTACATATAAAGTGCCAAAACATATTATTGGGGGGATTATTGATTGATTGATTAGGGGGGTCTCTTGGTGCAATGTTTTGATCTATTTTCTTGCACTTTTCTTTTTCCATGGATCATTATAAGGTTTTATTGCTCACATCATATAACTATTCAACATGGCATAAAAATGCATGGAGTGTTCTAATGAATGAAGGCCACTCTCTATATGTTAAAAATAAGGTACATGAACCTATCTAGATGTTGGTAAAAATATAAAATGGATGATTGAATACACCAAAGATCTCGGATATCTTCGTAAACTAGTTTCTCAAGATTTGTTGTTTCGAATTGAATCATGTAATAATTCTCACGAGGCTTGGGGAAAATTGAAAACTATTTATGGTAGTACATATGAAGAAGTTATCAAATTGATAATAAATTAATGATCCTTGATCCTAAGAACTTTGACAACATTCAAAATTAAATCACTAAGGTTAATGATATAAGAGAGAAATGTAAAACATGTGGAATTGATAAGGACATTAAGTTGGTCTACAATGCATTGAACAAAATTGGTCTTGATTATGTTTCTAGATTCATACTTATAGGTTGATTATGGGGTATGCATATACTACACCTTCATTTACATCATTTGTTGAGATGTTAATACATGAGCAACAAAATCTTATATCGATGGGTCTCATCAAGTCGTCTATATCTTAGGCATTATTGGTTATTCAGGTGAAAGAATCATAACATACTTATAAGAAATAGAAGAAATAAAAAATAATCGACATTCAAATCAACCAAAGAATTGTTGAAAAATGAGGTGTTTTCTTAGCTTAATACTCTGTAAAACTTTAATATTGCTGATCTAAGTAAGTCTTTTCTTTGTTACATATATTTTTTGTGGTTGATTATCTTGATTAATCCATTTTACTGTTGTAGAATGAAGAGAGAAGTTGATAGAAGAACTAAACATGATATTAGAAAGATTACACAAGATGTACCGTGGAGAAACCCTTTCGGGAAAAAACTCCACCAAGAATTATTCTATTATTCAATCTCTGAATTACAATAGCTCCAATTCTTGCTTGACAATGCTTCTTTTGTCTTTACCAATCTTCTTCACACCTACAATAAAAAACTCTCACAACTCTATTCAAATTTCTTGAGATATATAGCCTTTAATCAACTTTGTAAACTCAACATGAGTTACAATTACAATACACAAGCCCTATCCCTAAAAGGTACGCCATATCTCATGAAAATAGAGTTATCTTGTGAATAACAATGCTAAAACATGTGCTTTATCCATTTGGGCGTCCCAAATTGAAGCTACAACTCATCCTTCACTTTGGTGATAATTCCAAAGCTCTTCCTTAAAGTTGGCGCCCTTAAGTAATCCTACTTAACTGAGCCTTCATAAATATTTGATCATGCATGAGAGGTAAATCCAATAAAGCATCTTGGGTGCCCAAGTTGGCTCCAAGTGATTTATAGTTAACTGAAACATTTACTCAACACCATTCATGCAAGAATGGTCATCCCCTATTAACTGGAGGTAGTCCCTGTTATCTGTCATACAACTCAATGTTATTAGCCATGCATTCCAAGTTAACTGAAGCTAACTACATGCAACTCAAAATAACCAACATGCATGCAACTTAAGATAACTGAAACGAACTGAACTGAACTGAATTGAATTGAACTGAACTAAACTAAACTGATTCTGAACTGAATTGAACTGAGTTGAACTAAACTGAACTGATCTAAACTAAACTTAACTGAACTTCAAGAATGCAAACATCAAATCCTAACTCCTAGGATCTTTTCATGCATTCAGAAGTGTTAACTGTTACTTTGTATAGTTAACTGGACACAAGGTGAGTTTCACCTTACCATGTGTGCACCCACATGCTCCTATTATTTAGGAATAACTACAAATGTCAATTTCATGATTTATTTCATCCAAATAATTAATCTCATCCTAATCTTAGTGTTGTTGAACACATTCCAAGAATCTAGGAGATACATGAAATAATTAATGTTTAGGATTTGCAATTAAATGGCATCCTATTTCCAACATTCTCCCACTTGACATTATACATTGCAATTATTCTAAACAAGGAATAATAAAACAAGTACAAGACTCAAGGCCAATGGCCTTCTTGCACCAACTAATCAAACCATGCTAACTTCAAATGCAACTTGCATAATCATGAAGCTTCCAAGAAAATGATTAAAACCAAGAGAACTTATCTGTATGGTTTCATAAGTTAATCTGTAACATTAATTAAAGTGTTAACTTTCTCAATTAATATCTTCCCATTATCAACCAAACCATTACCTTTCCCAAGTATCTATATCCAAACCGCGTCTTTAGAGGTATGCTAAACCACCGAGTGTGTTGAATTCACATTCAACCAAGGTGTAGGCTCCTCGGTCTTTTCTGTTGAATTTTTTTTACAAGTAACCATTCCAACAAAAGTCTCTTACCATAAGAGAATTCCAGCCTCACCTATTTCTCCAAGTATCCACGAGGACCTGTAACCAACCAATCCGTGCCAAACTCCAAATGCAACACAACACTTTCATGAAGTAATCAAGTAAATGATTAATGTACCCAAAACTTAAGAGAACTACACTTGATCATTGTCAAAGCTCCAATAATGAATCAAGAACATAAACATGACATCCATGATCTAACCAAACCATCTCCTCTTAGGATATCACATGCACCATAACATACTTATACATCCTAGTCTCAAGAGAACCATGTAATATGCCAAACTCTAAAATAGTATCAAGAGTATAAGATGACATCATAACAAATACACTCTAAACCAAGAACAAACCATATCCCCAATCACATGAAGATAACCTTACCAATGATGCATCCAATTCACTACCAACAACTCCCATTGAACTGTGATACCGAGTCACACATGGCATCGTGACTACCATCCTCTCGACCTTACCAAAGCTCCCACTAAACTGTGATACCGAGCTATACATGGCAACAAGAGAAACATCAAACCATCACTGTCAAAAGTATATAGAATTTCAGATATTTCCTCATGATCATAATTATCATAACATGTATTATGCCACAACTCTAAACCGCTAATCAAGAGTATACCATGACATAATAACAAAACCATCCTACAACCAAGGATCAACATCATTTCCAAATGCTCCCACTAAACCGTGATACTAAGCAATCCCATGGAATCATGATGCACATAATCAAAACCCCATTTTTTTCATAAGCTCACACCAAACTTGTGAATCCAAGCTCTCAATGACCTCTGTAACAAACCTTTTTTTTTTTTTCAAAATCAGAAATAGAAAAAATAATAAAATCTCCCACTAAGCCAAAAAAACCTCCAATATTTTAAGAGAAAGGCATCCCAATACTCTACCCAACCTCAGCTCTGATACCAAATGTTGAAAAATGAGGTGTTTTCTTAGCTTAATACTCTGTAAAACTTTAATATTGCTGATCTAAGTAAGTCTTTTATTTGTTACATTTTTTTTTTTTGTTGATTATCTTGATTAATCCATTTTACTATTGTAGAATGAAGAGAGAAGTTGATAGAAGAACTAGACAGGAAATTAGAAAGATTACACAAGATGTATCGTGGAGAAACCCTTTCGGGAAAAAACTCCACCAAGAATTATTCTATTATTCAATCTCTGAATTAAAATAGCTCCAATTCTTGCTTGAGAATGCTTCTTTTGTCTTTACCAATCTTCTTCACACCTTCAATAAAAAACTCTCACAACTCTATTCAAATTGCTTAAGATATATAGCCTTAAATAAACTTTGTAAACTCAACATGAGTTACAATTACAATACACAAGCCCTATCCCTAAAAGGTACGCCATATCTCATGCAAATAGAGTTATCTTGTGAATAACAATGCTAAAACATGTGCTTTATCCATTTGGGCATCCCAAACTAAAGCTACAACTCATCCTTCACTTTGGTGATAATTCCAAAGCTCTTCCTCAAAGTTGGCACCCTTTAGTAATCCTACTTAACTGAGCCTTCAAAAATATCTTATCATGCATGAGAGGTAAATCCAATAAAGCATCTTGGGCGCCCAAGTTGGCTCCAAGTGATTTATAGTTAACTGAAACATTTACTCAACACCATTCATGCAAGAATGGTCATCCCCTGTTAATTGGAGGTAGTCCCTGTTATTTGTCATACAACTCAATGTTATTAGCCATGCATTCCAAGTTAACTGAAGCTAACTACATGCAACTCAAAATAGCCAACATGCATGCAACATGCACTTGCATGTAACTTAAGATAATTGAACCGAACTGAACTAAACTAAATTGAACTGAACTAAACTAAACTAAACTAATTCTAAACTGAATTGAATTGAATTGAATTGAACTGAACTGATCTGAACTGAACTTCAAGCATGCAAACATCAAATCCTAACTCCTAGGATCTTTTCATGCACTCGAAGTGTTAACTGTTACTCCGTATAGTTAACTAGACACAAGGTGAGTTTCACCTTACCATGTGTGCACCCACATGCTCCTATTATTTAGGAATAACTACAAATGTCAATTTCATGATTTATTTCATCCAAATAATTAATCTCATCCTAATCTTAGTGTTGTTGAACACATTCCAAGAATCGAGGAGATACATGAAATAATTAATGTTTAGGATTTGCAATTAAATGTCATCCTATTTCCAACAAGAATAAATTCTCTTCCATAGATAAATCATCTAAGAAGGAGAATTCTACTTGTTCATATTGCAAGAAGCTTGGGCATGATGAACATTCTTGTTATAAGAAGGATATTGATGAGTTGTGAAAACTTCTAAAAAAGAATTAGATTGATTTTCCTTCTAGAATGTTTGCATCACCTTCTTCTTCATCAAAATAATCTAATAAGGGAAAAGGTCATGCTAGTTTGGTTACTATATCAAGAAATAAGGGAATAAATGTTGTGATTTTTTAGGTCTTGGATCAAGGAGATGACTTCTATATTAGGGATCAACTCATCATATGGCATCTTTGTAGTCTATATTCTCTTCTTTTGAGCTTTGTACTATGTATCCTATTTTGATGGGAAACAATACATACATGAGTGTAATTAGGAAGGGTTCTATTACTTTTGGGGAGGGAAATTTCAATGATGCTTTGTGTGTACCTCATTTACATATGATGGAGATGGGAGAACTATGGAGTCCACTCCTGATTCAATTATCATTAGATACTTGGGGAGTAGAGAGATTCTTATTGCTAGGATGGTTGATCATTCATCTCGGTTGTACACTTTTATAGATTTTTCTTCTAATGGTGACATTGTTCCTTTGGTTGTTGATCACACTTCTAGTGTGAACCATGATTTAGAGGAGACATTTGGATTCTTGAACTTGAGATTTCTCACATTATATCTTGTTCTTGAGCCTTGAATTTCATCTCCACCATCTGTTTTTTCATTTGATGATGCTCATGTTAGCATAGTGTTGGCCTCTTGTGATTTAGTGCAACAAGATCTATATCATTTTTCAGCTACATCTACTTGGGATGCATACTTGAGAGACATGGCTGGTTTGTTTGTTGAGTCACATATTTCATATTTGGGAGACACCATTGATTGCATACATATTCTCTTTGATGGAGATGATCCTTCTTCAATTGTTGTGAGGTAATACTTTGACCCTCTTGTTCATTCTTTATAAGAGCACTCTTTGTAGTTTGACATGAATGTGGATACTTTTGGATAACATTTGAAGGAGGCATCTTTGTCTTCATAGGAGGCATTTTTTTCTTTGGAGTATGTTCTAAATCCATCTCTAGGATATTTTGGATTGACATCTTTAGTTATGTAGCCTAGAATGCTTGTTTGGAGTGTGTCATCTTTCGAAATTGACAAGGAGACACTTGAGCGTAGTTCAAAGAAATCACATATCATTCTTCTTCTCACATCTTCCTTTCAAGAACGGGAAGACATCCTACATATCATCCTAGTTTTGTTTCTTCATAAGGGGAGGAATGTTGTTCTGCGAGATTGGATCATCTTCAACATTCAATATCAAGATTCTACCATTGTAAGAGACTCACCATTGAGAGGGGGGTGTATGGTCTCTCTTCTTCTCTCTTATTAGGGGTCTCTTTCCTCATATGTGGTTTTGTCCCTCTCATGCATCATTGAGAGTATTTTTATTTTATCTCTTTTGGGGAGGAGTTATGTTCCACTAGGTTTTCTCCCTTTCATGTTTGTGAGAGATTGCATTGTATATGTACATGGGTATCTATCATGGCCTTGTAACTGAGACCCATCCTTGCATCTTTTCATAATAATCGACTCCCTAAGTTGTACTTCAGGGGTTTGTTGGTTTAAATAGGTATTTTACCTATCTAGGTCCTATTTACATGTTATGTCCACTTAGGTCCTAGGAGGGAATATTTCTAGTTAGTTTTAGTTGTCACTAGATTTTATCTTATCTTTTGGAATTTAATGCTAGTGTCCTAATTCATTTAATATTTTTTGGGGTAGTTGTCTCATTATACATGATTAAGACACATGCCAAGGTCTTTTCTAATCTTATCACATATTTTTCCTTTATAAGTAATACATCATTTGTACATCCTAGACAATTCAATTCAGTTGAGTCAGTCCAATATATATCACTACAATCTTGAGTATTGCATATTGGCCATTTCTTGCATCCATTATTGCAAATTTGTGTTCTTATTTTCCCCTTTTGTAGAAGATTAGTTTTTGTTTTTGCAGGTGATTCTGGGGGAAACAAGGAGTAGCTAAAAAAACTCCAAGTGTGAATGCATAAAATGAAAATGCATGGGTATTGACAAGTAAGGCCTAATGAGGTACCCATGAACAAAAAAATCTCTCACAAACAAAGAAAAGGAGAAAACCTATCTTTTTTCTATGAATCCCATGGTATGAATTGTAACTATCAAACTCCTTGTTATATTATTTTCCTCTATTAACTAATTTGAGATAGTTCAAATTATTTCTTGTCTCATTCTCAACCAAATATTTCCATTTCTAAAAGTATCAAAGATATCCTATTTTCTATGAATGAAATGAACATGTTTTTCTAGTTGCATCATCAATAAAATTAACATAATAATAAGATTCACCAAGAGATGATACTAGAGCTATCCCCAATACATTTGAGTGCACAAGATCTAAATTTTCACTTTTTTTTTTTCCCCAACTCTGAGAAATATTTCTCTCTTTTGTTTTTCGTAACAATTTTTTTCACAAGTATCCAAATCAACCTGCTTCAAACCTAGAAATAAATTCCTTGAATGGAGAATCCTCATACCCTTCTCACTCATGTGTCAAATTATATGGTGCCAAAATATTTATATGATCCTATAGAAGCTAATGCAATAGAAAAATTAGATTTAATAGTACATAAATACAATGTACCTATCTTTTCTCTTTTTTCTATTATCAATACTCCATTAGTGGTGTTCCATGAATCTCTATAAATGTAACCGTACAACCTTCACTTCACAATTTTCGTAGAAAAACTATATTTCTTCTCAAAATAGGAACATGCCTCACCTCTTTCAACAAAAATTGGTTTCCATTTTGTAATTTATCTAATCTTACAATTTCCAATAATTTTACATGGTTTATCATCACCAAAATAAACCTATCTAAAATCACCTTGAACATAGTCTAGAAAATATTTCCTATGGGGTGTGGCATGAAATAAAGGCTTTGAGTATAACACCCAAGAATAAATAATATTATCTAATGGAAGGATTAAAGAATATTGAAACACGTCACCTGCTATATTGTATTCCTTATTATTTTCTTGTTTTCCATATCCTTATTTTCCCTTTCAAGGCGAATATTATTTCTTCAGGTGTCCTTTCTTTCCATAATGCCAACACTCCAACCTTACTCTAGATTTGGATCTTTCCTTATAATTCCCATGATTTCCTAGTATCTTTCCTTTGTACCTCTATCTTCCCCTCTTCTCCATATTCAAAGCATTACTTCATGTCTCACATGTGCTTTTCCATAGTATTTTCTTGCTAAGAATAAAACCAACAACATCATCAAAATTTAAAGTGTTTGAACCAAATATAGAATTACTCACAACCATGAAAAAGCTATTCTATTTTTTTGGTAATGAGAACAAACTCAAAAGAGCCCTAATATTATCTTCAAAGGTTATAGTTACAAAACTTAGCTAACTGATGATTGTATTAAACTCATTTAAATGATCAACAACAAACCTGCCTTCTAACATCTTCATATTAAATAATGATTTCATAAAATACCTATTTGGAAGTTGTGGGTATTTTATATAGTTTATCTGATGTCAACAATATATATCCACCATTATCACTTCTTTTGATATGTTGAAAGCCATTAATGTTGCCATGCATAGTCGTATTGTTCCTAGTTCCTTTATATCAAGAATATATCATTCTTGATCTATCATAGTCGTTGGCTTATTTGATTTTTCACCCGATGGTAAAAATTATCCTTTTGATATAGATATCCCTCCATTTTCATCTTCCATAACTAGTAGTTTTGGTCATTGAACTTCTCAATGATAAACTTGTCTTCTTTTGCCATTGCTTCTGCTTAAACTAGGAACCCTCTTTTCAAGTTTAGCAATCAAATAAATGTACGAATCTAATACAAAGTTTTAGGAATAAGATCAAAAATTAATATACTATAAAATTAATTTAGAAATAAAATATAAAATTAACACAAAACATAGACAAATATACATGGTTTACTCCATGAAGAAACAATTGGTCCTTCATTTTGTTTATCCAAAAAAATGAAGGGATAAAACCAACAACACATCCATTACAACTTTCTCTTCTCTCTATCATAGTCACCTCATACAATATGATACTCAATCCTAATAAAATTCCCTCATTTAAAGAGGGGTTTCCTTCTAGGGCAAGAAAATTCAACATAGTGTCTAACATCAGATCTATGACCTAATGATAAATGGTCCAAATTTACAATCAAATACATATATAATGTGGATTTTAGGGGCCCTACTCCCAAACCTCTATTGGGGAGGTCATCCCCCTAGGCCCCACAGGGAGGGTACATCCCCCTACACCTCCCTATAATGAAATAGGCTCCAAAACTGGAACAAGATCAAAGAAAGAATACCCTCATGAGCATATGAAGCAGAAGAATGTAATTTTATATCACATGAGTTTTTTCACAAAAAAATATGAAGTAATGGTGCTATTTTACATTTTATAAAATTTAAAAATATACAATAAATAAAATACACAAGATAAATCAAATATTCTTGCTTAGATCACAACCAATGGATTAAAAACCATATACAACAACCTAGTGTGGGCATGGTCAAAAAAAGAATCTAACAAAGCATATGAAAAAAATTCAAATTGAAGAATAAATTTGATATACTAAGAAAGCCATCAAGCTCAAAGGAGGAAATATTTCTTGAGCTCAACACATGAAACCTTGCAAACTTTTCAAAGATTCAATTCCATTTTTCAAGCCTTCAACAATTCACAAAAATAAATTTGTAAGAAAGAAATAACTCACACAATGGAAGAGGAGAAGAAATAAATAAGTCCCTCTAAAACCCTTTATTTTCCATTTTCACCCAAAAAAAAAAAACATGAAACTCCAAAGTTACTTTTGTTCATTTTCACAATCAAACAATATATTTCCTAAAAACGATATTTTAAATTAAATATCTTCACTAGATATTTCACTTAGATTTTTATTCAAACTCCTTAAGGATAGATAACTCTCCAAATGAATTATAAAGCAACTTCGTTATAATTAACTAATATATTTAATTTCAAGTAATGTATTTTAACTTGTTACACTTCCTTAATAACCTCAATATTAAAAATACATAATATATTTTCACTAAGCCAATAAATAAACTCTTTTGACTTAAGCATAAAGGATATTCTACAAACACTTAAATTAAAAAATTAAAAAACTAATTAAGTACAAGTGCAATGAGAGATAAATAATAAGCATAAATCTGACACACACTTTATGAGTTTATTCACAACAAATGGATCCAAAATTGATATTGATTCAGATCATGATTTCATAGGGTTACACAAAACTTATCTCATAACTCAAATAGAGGGAGATGAGGAGGTAAATATTGCATATTCAACTAAGTTAGTCATCTCCAACTAATCACCACTAGAAAAAATATGTCTACACACTCAATAAAATGTCAAGTGCATATGCACAACACAAGGATAGTTGAAGAATGACATAAAATACATAAGGTGATATAATCAAATGAAATAATATCAATTAACTACATCAACTAAGAATTATCTAAGGTTGGCATGATTCAAATATCACAAATTCAAAAACTAATCGTAACAATAACAATAACGTTTAATCAGATAACATTATAGTAAAAATAATGAAGCTAAAACATTTCTAGAGTTCAATCATATGAAGTCACAACATGCACATCATGTAATATATAGTCAAACACCATGATGTCAATAGAAATCATAATTGATGAGTATGATAATAGTACCAAAATCAAATTCAAATGGAAATATGAGGCACGTAAGCCTGAGGGTATTACATTTTCACTATTTCTTTGGAATTTCATACTTATTTCTTGATTGCAATATGTTTCCTAGAATATTTATCCAATATATATTGTATTTGATTATCCCCTAGTGATGATGCATGATTCATGTTGGAAAGGAATTATTATTCATTGATTCTAGAGTTAATATACAACTAAATTAGTTTTCTTGGAATTTTTTTTGAAGAAAATATTAAATTAAGGCTTATCATTTGATAAGTTGGAAGAGATTACACATTAGAAATTTAAATTGTATTTAATTATTTTAGACGGATGTAAGAGTTGGTACATTATAATTTGATATCATGTAATATTTGGCTATGGAATCAACCATCCATTAGTAAGGAGTTTTAAGAAAGAAAAACAGTCCCAAAATAAGAGAATAATTATATTATATCAAAGGATGAAAATATAAAATGATTAATTTCTCTCATATGAAAGAAAGAGGTGGGTATTTATAGGATACTCCACCAATAGAAGTGAATATATATCCAATATGTAATAAAGGAGATATAATCACATCTGGGCATAAAATACCCACCAAATTAGGAAAGTACAAGTCATATTATTGAAATACAACCTACCTAAGTGTACCTTTTCCTAAGTACATATAATACAATAAAGTGATATATAAATTTAAATAAATAAAATAATGCAACAACACCTCCCATAAGTGTGGCTTAGGTGGGTAGGAAAAATAAAATGGGTCCTGATAAATGTGTAGCCATGTTAGGTACCCATGTACAAATGTGTCCCTCAAGAAAATATGAAGGATAAAACATCATATGGGGTGAAAATACCCCTAAGAATAATCCCCCAAATAAAAGAGATAGAATCCTCCCAAATACAAATATAAGAAGAGAGACCATGAAACACCCCCAATACATTGTCTCCTAATCTGGTGGTAGATACTAAAAAATTAATGCTAAAGAGGACATTTGATAACTAAACAACATATCATGTTGGGAAGAAGAAAACACAAGTATGTGTGTAGGATATCTTCTCATTCCCCAAAGTATTGTTACCTATTTTTCACTACAAGCTCAAACAGGTAGAGCTTAATCAAGTTCATCACTGATAGGTACAGAAATTTTGAAGTTTTTTTGTTTAAGTATTCATTGATCACCATAGAGATCATTTTACATCTAAATCATAGTTTTATTGTGCAAGCTTTTGAAACAGAAAATTGAAAATTTGAATAGTAATTCCTTTTATTCATTTTGTAAAAACATTGAATCTCGCACAAGCTGTGAGAGTAATTGAATTTGATTATGACAATCAAATGATGAATACAAAATTCAAGGAAAAACTACACTACTGAAAATAACATAAGCATAAAGAAGAGGAACAATTCATCACTGCCTGTAATGATGAATCACTTTCGTTGGTGTCTTCAGTTGTCGCGTCTCTAAGCTGTTGCTGCCTTGTTTCCTCACTCCATGAACCTACAAAATTATAAAGGAATGGCAGTAGAGTTATACTCTAAGCAATGATGAATTAAATTCTACCTTACGCCTATGCTACCAACAAGAATGTAATTTGCATCAAAACAAGCATTCATCAGATGAGAGGATGACAATCAAGAGAAACATAACTCAATGGAAGCTTTCAGCTTCTTTTATTTTGCTAACATGTTTGTTTCAATGTGCAGGAATAGGTTCATCATGTTTGAGATCATTTTATTAGATATGTTGAGTAAAACGGGCTCCCACAAGGGTAGAGCTCGACATATCATAAAGATGACACCTCTCATTCACATTATTACATGAGAGTCATCAAGTGTTATAGTCATCAAACGAAATTGTTGTAAAGCAATAAAATCATAAGAAAGCAGTCTAATTCAGCATGGTGAAACAGATTGAGCAGTTATCTTTTGCTCATCATAAACAAAGAAGCATGTTAAAAGAGCGTTAATTGTATTTTTCATAGTTTAGTTTTAGATCTGTCTTCCATTCATGTTTTACATTTTAATGAGGCATTGAGCTTCCTTAAACTGACAGGAGAATAAGGTATTAAGTTATCTCAATTGTTCCTTACAACTCTGGAGCATATTCATAGTCTACAGGAGAGACAAAGAAATAGGTTTTCCAAATACTACAGGTAATGACAGCTTCATGTCAAGCAATAGTCTTAATATGTCAGCAGTGAATTTATCAGCATTAACAATAAATGGAGTATTTGATTTCAATGGCAGTCACTATTTACAAAGATATTCAAAACAACAATTGTAGAATGAAACAGTCAAGCCATAAAGAACAATTACAAATCAATTATTCAGCTGAAGGAGTTGGTTGAAATGACTGATGTTTCTAGTTCGTAAGATGAGCACAGTTTGAAGACTATCATGCCAATAAAGGTATTTGGGAGAGATTTCCAAGAATACAACTAAATGAAGGCAAAAATCTTTATTTTGAACAGTACAAATTTGTAATAGTATAGTCATGGAGAATGAGCAGCAACTATCATTAAAAGAACAACACATTGCTATACATTAGATCATTCACTACAGATATATGATGGTTGCAACCATGTTAGTAGTCAAAGTTATGACTGTATGACAATGAGTAGTGCATGATAGAAAGGAGCAAAGGTGGGCATCAAGAATAGTAACAGGTATTCACCCTTTATGGAGGCACCAAAAGAGATGCGTTTTCATGGTTATCACAAATATTTTATATATTTGCAAGGAGCTTAGAATATCAGGAAAACAAAGCAATGTGGGGGTTTGTTCTAAAAGATACAAAGAGTGAATACTTCACAGATACCCAGAATGTTGTGAGACTGCGGCCTGTTTAAATCAAGCTTACAAATATGTGAAAATAAAAATATGACGTTGTTTCAGTCAAGGTCATGAATACCCAGATTAATAATACAAAGACAAATACCCAGAATGTTTATACAGCCACATTTTTTTCAGCCAAGAGAATAGTTTTTTTTTAAGACATCAGGTATGAAGATACATAGAAGTTTATACATGCGAATTCCTACCAAGAATGTCAAAATATTATTCTCCATGGCGGCTGTTACAACATTAATATTTCAATATTACTCAAAAATATTTTTATGGTGAAAAAATGTAGATTTCTCTTACCCATGTAAGGGTTTTACTTGAAGATGCAGAATACAGTGAAATACAAATACCCAGATGGAGGATATTATAAGCTGCAATTAGAAAAATGGAGATAGCCGTGTTCTTGTGTCATTTTTTTTTTTACAAAGGCACAGTGAAAAGCTTAATAATAAGAAGAATCAACTTACCTTTGTTACAGAGAGAGAGGCGACCAAGATTAAGATTAAAATATGAAGGAACTCAGCAATATTAAGCTCAAACCAAGTCTTCAATGGCGGCCTAGTACAATTTGATAACAACCAAATGATAGAATCAGAACGTATATTCAACAAATGAGTTACAGCTGCACCCTTAAGGCCTCAAAAAAAGCATTCAAATGCTCAAAAGAACTCAGATTTGCAACAAAATGAATTTCATCTTACATTTTTTGTTCAAGATCTTCGAAGAAATCATCAAAATCGACAGAGAATGATGAGTTTGAGCTGAAACCCTACTCCCTGGTGGTGGCTAACAGCTTCTTCATGAAGCTTCATCAAAGTCAAAAGAATAATGATGATTTAGGGTTCAATGATTGCTTTTGTGCATTCGCCCTAAGGTTTATTTTGGTTATTTTTATTTTTAATAATCATTATGTCTTTTAATTTTCCTCGTGGCCATGACTTTTAAGTCAATGAGCCTAGAAAAAGTGGTCGGCCTTATTAATATCTAAACTTTGTGCTAAAATATTATGGCGGGGTTTTAAATTATTGACAAATTTATGCCAAGAGTGATAAGTTGTTAATGAAGAATGCATATTTTCAAATGTCACATATTTTCAAATATATGCTAAGTATGAGATTAGCTTTATTCTTCAAGTTGTTTGCATTAAATAATGTAAATGAATTAATTAAATGATGTGTTATAAATCATTTAATTAATCATCTTAAAATGCAAATAAAGATATTGTGTAAAGTTGGATCACATTTTTACTTCAGTTACACATCAGACTCAACTGAAGACTTAGACGTGAAGATGGAGTTCTAATATGCATGGGTGAATTGACAAGCACGAGACAGTTTTGCATGCTTTAGCCAACCTTTTTAGGAATTTCCAGTTCAGTTTGAGTTTTAGATCAGTTGCACACTTTATGACTGCGAGTTCAAGACTGAGTTCACTCATTTTTGCATGAGTTTGAACCTTATTTTCAGGGATTTTTTCTTTTGCTCGGATTTCACCTTGGAGTTGTCACTTTCTCACTGAAATTGACTTTCAGTTGCTTGTTCATGCACTTTGAAGTGCATTCTCATTGTATATATTGAAAAAGTTTATCTTTTTTAGTTAGTTCTTATTTTTCTCCTTTGCACTCTGCAAAAGCGAATTATTTTGTAACTCAACATTATTTTTAGATTAATACAAGAGTAGGTTTATAGGTCAATTAGTGTGTTTTTGTAGAAGGACTCCTTTCATTACCATTTTTTTTAGAATTCACCTTCAAGTTTTCAAGCATCATTATCATGTAGGATTGATCGAAGTGATTATTGTGTTTGCAGTTTATGAAACCTTTAAATATTTATGTATCCTTAATGAAGTTATGTATGCATCCTAGTTTAAATCCACTGGTTAAACATTGTGCTAATCAATAATCGAACAGTCTAGTTGTGGGAATCATATTTTCCTTCTATGATTGTTTCTTTAAAATCCTTTGTTTAAAACATTCAAGTGTTTAAGCTTTTACATCTAGTTGTGCGAATGAAAATAGTGAGTAATCATTCTGTGAGTTATGTCTGCATATTGAATTCTTCGGTGCATCATCATAGTTAAGTTTCATAGTTCAGAATTTAGATTTAGTCTTTCTCCCTTTTCCAGCAAATCACTTAGTTATTAACCAGAAAATTAAATAGGAACCAACCTAGAATTTGGAGGTCTAATTCCTTATAGGATACCCACAGCCTGGAATTAGTTCCAATGTTTCAACAGATTGTTGAATTTTAATATTCAAGCATTCGGGTGTAATCTGTTTGACAACAGTTTTTGGCACGCCTGGTGGGACTCTGAATCACTTTTCAGAGCAATATTTTTATAGTTCAAGCTGCTATTTGGTATATACAACAGTATTTCAGCCTTTCAAAGGATTATTTTCATATACCTTACGACTTCGTTTCTCAGTTTCTAGTAGATCAAAGTGCAAATAGCTTATGAGAAATATTCAGACAAGAAGTTCTTCGTTTGATTATTTGCAGCTGTCTTCGCCAAAGAGAATAGGAAGGACAGCCAAGCGAACATCTGGTAAGTCTTCAAGAAAGCAATCAGTTTCTCTAATTCAAAGAGAAAAACCATTAGTTTACACATCAAGAAGGAGAGGCAGATCGTTAACAAGGCATCCAAGTTCATTTTCAGCTTCGCCAAGTTACAGAGTATGGGTTCAACCTGTACCGATTGTACAAGCTACAAATCCCAGAGTAGCAGCAGCTCTGATTGCCAAAGCACACTTTTTTGTTCCATTTAATGGGGGAAGCCCATTAGATCTGGCTCAACACGATGATATATCAGTAGCAGCACTCAAAAGTCTGCCCTTTTTTACTGGTGAGGATCAGACTACGGCCATTGAGCATATTAGAGATGTAGCCTCATTATGTGGTGTTCACCATGTGATTCAGGAGAACGTAGCTTTGAGGTTGTTAGCAACATCATTCAAGAGGAAAGCATCTCAGTGGTTTTGTGGCTTACCAGTCCATAGCATCCCGACATGGGATGATTTAGGAGACAAGCTAACCAAGCAATTTTCATATAAGTTCGATCATTTATCTCTAGTTGAACAAATGACGACTATAAAGAGAGTGCCACAAGAACAGATGATGGACTTTAACTTCAAATTTCAAAGGATACGGGATCGAATTCCAGTAACGATAAGGCCAACTCCAAAGATACCCAACAACAGCTAATAAATGACCAATAACAAATGGCCTAGTTACTACAAATTGTGAGTAACAACTTGGTAAGTCTTAAAAACCAACAAGGTAAAAATTTCAGGCCTAATCAATCATCATTTCAAACAAATAGGCCTCCTTATCAAACTAATTACCAGGGACAGAAGAGGAATTTCAACTTTAGGCGTAATCAGCCATTTAATCCAGTTGTTGCTAGCTCTTCAAAGGAGTTGATGCCAATATAGAACAATTTAGCACAGGATTATGTATGGTGCTATCCCTGTAATCAGCCTCATAATCAGGCTACTTGCATGAACGAGGTGATTAATCAAGCTCTTATGGTGAAAAATAGTTATGCTACTTCTGAACAAACAATTAAGGAGGACAATAATCAGCAAGATGAACAAACGCAACATAGTGACCTTGACGTTGCCATGATGAACTAGCAAGGAAGTGAATTTTGCAGAGTTAATCACGTACAAAGTCAAAATCAGTCAACCACTTCTATTGTAGCCAATATGAGGGCCAAGAAAAGAGCATTTGATTTGAGACAGCAAGCTGTTCCTAATAAACAATAGGCAAAAAAAGACAAATAGCCTGTTGTTCAATAGAAAATCAAGATTTTACAGCCCAACAGGGGCAAGTTCAGCCTTCAATAGCTCAGAATATTCATATTTTTCCAAGACAATAGACTAGACCATCAAAGGAGCAGCCTAAAGTTTAGTTCTAGCCTCAAGTAGCTCAAACAGACACTGTTGTTCAAAAGGTACAGTCAAAAGTTAATGTTTCTTCTTTCAATATCGTTAAACATATGAAAAAGATAACTGTTGGCATTACCATGTTAGATGCATTATGCCTGCCTAGGCAAAAAGAAATTTTACATGAGACTTTGGCTAAGATATCAATTTCTGGCGAAACAAATAAAAAGCAGCCAAGAGTTCTTGTGAATAGTTCAGATCAAAAGTAGGAGCAGCCAGCTAAAGAGGTAAAACCACCACC
This sequence comes from Sequoia sempervirens, assembly GCA_007258455.2. NCBI lineage: Eukaryota > Viridiplantae > Streptophyta > Pinopsida > Cupressales > Cupressaceae > Sequoia > Sequoia sempervirens. The sequence continues at coordinate 740,860,105 of VDFB02281492.1, read as the reverse complement.
TTTTTATGTCAGCTTGATAATTGGTGATAACATAGTGCACAACTGCATGATCGATAGTGGAGCAAGCAACTCAATCATGCCTAAACAGCTAGTAGACAAGTTAGGACTTGAGTATGAACCATTGTCAAAAGGGGTAGTTCAGTTGGATGGTACAACTATAAAGTCTATAGGAGTTATTAAAAAATTTCCTCTTACATTGCATGTCTGTCCCAACTTTCAAATTTCACAGGACATATATATCATTGATCTTCCACCTTATTTTTCCATTTGCTTATCTAGAGATTTCACTGTGAAATTAGGTGGTTATCTGTCATCAGACTGGTCACACATGTTTTTCAGGACCAGATATGGTACTAGAGTCACGATTAAGTCAGAATCACTAGCTAGAGACCATATTGAACCTTATGTTATGAATCCCATAAATGCAAACCTATCTTTCCATGATCAAGAGGATCAATCCATGACCCCCAACCCCACTATACCTATAGAAGGCATACCTGACATAAATCTAGATGAGTGGGCAGTCGAGAATCACGAGGCTGATCCATTCAATCTCATAGACGAAGTAGGTTTGGGAATTTATATGATTTGGGAACCTGATGCAATTATTCCAAATTTGGTCAAGGAGGAAAAACAACAAGTACAACAGATTGATCAACTTTGGAAGCTATATTTTGATGGTTCCAGGAGTAAAATTGGTGCTGGTGGAGGAGTTTTTTTGATTTTGCTTGAAGGAGACAATATTATTCAACTTTTAGATTTTCTTTCAGCTGTTCTAATAATGTTGTTGAATATGAAGCATTAATACATGGCTTAAAATGGGCCAGAAAAAGAAAGATTAAATGCTTATAGGTGTATGGTGATTCAAAATTAATAGCAAATCAAGTTAGAAATCTAAATTTAACAAAGAATGATTTGCTGAAATTGTATAAGCATCATGTTTGGGACCTAATTGAGGAGTTTGACGCATTTAATCTGCAATCAGTGCCTAGACTTCAGAATAAGCAAGCTGATAAACTTGCTGCTCTAGGGTCACAGATTGACATTTTGATTGAAATTCACAATGTAGAGGTATTGCAGTATGTGAAGGTAGTTGTCAGACCTTTAGTACCTAATAATAATGTAAGTTGGCATATTTTTGATAGTGATGATCAAATAGTTCATTTTTTGATGGAAGAAGCAGAGTTTTCTACTGGAAATCAACGAAAATTTGATCAACAATATGGTGATCAAAGCATGCAACTCAAGTCTAACAAGTTTCCAAAGGGTTTGATGACCCTTGAATCTATCTTCAATACCGATGACCAGGTTAGAAGAGATAAATCAGGCATTACAGTGAAGCAGGAATATTACGAATCAATAGAAACTTTCAAGGACAACCTGCTTAAGCTTGGAAAAGTCTGTACAAAGGCAGAACAACAAGCTTTTATCTTGCTTTGTCAAGAATTCAATGACATATTCACTTGGTAGTATGGAGATTTGAAGGGTTTCAACCCCGAGTTGGCTCAGCATACAATTGAGCTTGAGCCTAACGCAAAACCGGTAAGACAGAAGCAAAGGCCCTTGAATCCGAAATTAGAACATTTGATGAAAACAGAATTAAACAAGTTGATCGAAGGTAGTATAATATTTCCAATCAAGCACACTCCTTGGGTGTCAAATTTGGTTCATGTCAGAAAGAAGAGCGGAGAGATAAGGTTGTGCGTTGATTTCTATGATCTAAGCAGAGCTTCACTCAAGGATCACTACCCACTGCCTTCAATGGAACAAATATTGCAGGTTGTTTCAGGATCAGAAAGGTTTTCATTGTTGGATGGGTATTCAGGTTACAACCAAATCTTGGTTAAGGAGGAAGATTAGTATAAGACAACCTTTACCACCAAATGGTGTACTATGGCTTACAGAAAGATGTCATTTGGATTGTCAAACGCAGGAGCCACCTTTCAGAGAGCGATGGATATGGCTCTCCAAGGTTTGATAAACAATTTTTTTCTTGTTTACTTAGATGATATCATTGTTTTCTCATGGAATGTTGATGATTATTTCAGTCATCTTAGACAAATATTCGAGAGATGCAGAGAATATGGAATCTCTTTGAATCCAAATAAGAGTATTTTTGTTGTTCACGAAGGTAAGCTTCTGGGTTACATTGTTTCAAAAGATGGCATTTCTATTGACCTAGAATGTATTGCATCCATTATGGCTTTATCGATGTCCGCTCACAAAAAAGGTTTGCAGAGCTTCCTTGGCAGGATTAACTTCGTGAGGAGGTTTATTCCCAATGTTGCAGTGTTATTACAGCCATTGACAACCATGCTGAAGAAAAACATTCAATTCAACTGGTTAAAAGAAGGAAAGAACAATTTTGAGCAGATTAAAGAGGCACTTGTAGCAACCTCTACTCTTATAAATCCTGATTTTGATAAATATTTCATACTTTATGCATCAGAGGAGTGGATACCATCTCTGCAATGCTCTGTCAGCAAAATAATGAAGGTATGGAGCATCCCATAGATTTCTTTAGTCAAGTATTACATGATTACGAAACAGGATATTCATTCGTTGAAAAGCATGTACTTGTTGTAGTGAGAAGTCTGAAAAAATTCAAACATATGCTGTCTAATAATAAGATAAATATGTTGGTAGCTCACCCAATAGTCAAGGAGTTTCTGCTGAATAAGGACATTAATGACAAGCAAGTAGGCTGGATAACCAAAGTCATGGAGTATGACATCAACATAAAGGTTACCAAGCTTGTTTGAGGTAAAGGACTATGCGAATAGCTTATAGAAAACGAAGAAAACAACAGTGAAAAGGTTGCTACAGTTCTGAATAATGAAGATGAACCTGTTGTTTCAGCTATTCCAGCTGATTGGATTCATCAAATGATCCATTACTTGCATACTGGAGATTGTCTAGAAGGTTTATACAAGTCTAAACGAAGATATTACAGGTTACAAGCAATTCCTTATGCAGAAATTGATGATGTTCTTTATAAGAAGGATTTCAATGGTGTTTTTTTTTTATGTATTTATCCAGATTAGACTGAAAGAATTCTTGAAGAATTCCATGATGGACCTGTTGGAGGTCATTTTGCACCACGTACTACAGCTCTACAAATTATGAAGGCAGGTTATTATTGCCCAGATCTTTTCAAGGATGCTCATACTTATGTTAGAAAATGTGCCAAATGTTCAGTTTTTGCAGGAAAACAAAAGTTAGCAGCCCTGCCTCTGAATCCAATTCAGGTTGAGCAACCATTTGGAAAGTGGGGACTCAATTTTATTGGTCCAATCAATCCACCCTCAAGTGCTGGGCACGAATGGATTTTAACTGCCACAAACTACTTTACAAAGTGGACTGAAGCAATCACATTAAGAGATGCAAATGAAACATCAGTTTTAAACTTCTATCAGGATATAGTTTCCAGGTTTGGTACACCTGATTCAATTATTTCTGATAATGCTTTGGATTTTGTTGGTTTAAGAGTTTCAGATTGGTCAGTAAAGAATAATTTGTTTATCTGAACACTTCGTCCAATTATTACCATCAGGGTAATGGACAAGCCAAATCAACAAATAAGAATCTGATTAAGATCATACAAACTATTATTGAAGATAATCAGAGGTCATGGCATGACAAGCTCAAGTTAGCCTTGTGGGCTGATAGAGTTACGCCAAAATGATCAACAGGATTTTCACCTTATGTTTTGGTTTATGGCAAAGAGGCTAAACTGCCTATCTCAATTGAATTACCAACTTTGAGTTATATAAAGGAGCTTGAGTTACTTGAGGAGCAGCCAATGCAAGTCAGGCTTGCTCAATTAACAGAGTTGGAAGAAACCAGAAGGGAAGCCTACATAAAGCTTCATATTCATCATTCTCAAATGAAGAGGACATTCGATAAGAAAGCAACAGCAAGGATCTTTAATGAGGGTGATTTAGTTTTCAAGTGGGATGAGCTCAAAAGCAGGCCTAGTAAACATACAAAGTTTCATGCCATGTGGGATGGCCCGTATGTTATTACGGAAAAGAAAGACCACAATGCATTTCAACTTTCAAAGTTGAATGGTGAAGTACTACCAATCCCTGTTAACGGGATTCATTTGAAATAGTGTTATTAAGCATCAAGCTTTCAGCTGTACATAGTAGGATAGTTTTTAAGTTTTAGTAATGCTTTCAATAAGTGTTTGCTGGCACGATTCATTTCAGTTTTGTCATGTTTTCAATAAGTGCAGTTGTTGCACCTGGTTTTTCATATTCTGTCTTCAACAGAATTGCAGTAGTTTCTTTTAGTTTGCATTTTTTGAAGCTAAGTTATAGTTTTCTGAGTTAAAACATAACATAACATGGACTCCATGCCCAATGGATAAGTTATATACTGGTCTATAGTGTTTAGTAGGCAAACATTCTGCAGAGGTCGCCAATTTGTTACCTACTTTTCACTACAAGCTCAAACAGGTAGAGTTGAATCAAGTTCATCATTGATAGGTACATAAATTTTGAAGTTTTTTTGTTTAAGTATTCATTGATCATCATAGAGATCATTTTGCATCTGAATCATAGTTTTATTATGCAAATATTTGAAATAGAAAATAGAAAATTTGCATAGTAATGCCTTTTATTCATTTTGTAAAAAATTTGAATCTCGCACAAGCCGCGAGAGTAATTGAATTTGATTATGACAATCAAATGATGAATACAAAATTCAAGGAAAAACTACACTACTAAAAATAACATAAGCGTAAAGAAGAGGAGCAATTCATCATTTCCTGTAATGATGAATCACTTTCGTTGGTGTCTTCAGTTGTCACGTCTCTAAGCTGCTGCAACCTTGTTTCCTCGATCCATGAACCTACAAAATTATAAAGGAATGGCAGTAGAGTTATACTCTAAGCAATGATGAATTACATTTTTCCTTACGCCTACGCTACCAACAGGAATGTAATTTGCATCAAAATAAGCATTCATCAAATGAGAGGTTGACAATCAAGAGAAACATAACTCAATGGAAGCTTTCAGCTTCTTTTATTTTGCTAACATGTTTGTTTCAATGTGCAGGAATAGGTTCATCATGTTTGAGATCATTTTATCAGATATGTGGAGCAAAACGGGCTCCCACAAGGGTAGAGCTCGACATATCATAAAGATGACACCTCTCATTCACATTATTACATGAGAGTCATCAAGTGTTACAGTCATGAAATGGAACTGTTGTAAAGCAATAACATCATAAGAAAGAAGTATAATTCAGCATGGTGAAACAAATTGAGCATTTATCTTTTGCTCATCATAAACAAAGAAGCATGTTAAAAGAGCGTTAATTGTATTTTTCACAGTTCAGTTTCAGATTTGTCTTCCATTCATGTTTTACATTTTAATGAGGCATTGAGCTTCCTTAAACTGATAGGAGAATAAGGTATTAAGTTATCTCAACTGTTCCTTACAACTCTGGAGCATATTCATAGTCTACAGGAGAGACAAAGAAATAGGTTTTCCAAATGCTACAGGTAATGAAAGCTTCATGTCAACCAGTAGTCTTAATATGTTAGTAGTGAATTGATCAACATTAACAATAAATGGAGTATCTGATTTCAATGGCAATCACTATTTACAAAGATATTCAAAACAACAACTACAGAATGAAATAGACAAGCCATAAAGAACAATTACAAATCAATTATTCAGCTGAAGGAGTTGGTTGAAATGACTGATGTTTCTAGTTCGTAAGATGAGCATAGATTGAAGACTATCATGCCAATAAAGGTATTTGGGAGAGATTTCCAAGAATACAACTAAATGAAGGAAAAAATATTTATTTTGAACAGTACAGTTTTGTAATAGTACAGTCATGGAGAATGAGCAACAACTATCATTAAAAGAACAACACATTGCTATACATTAGATCATTCACTATAGATATATGATGGTTGCAACCATGTTAGTAGTCAACGTTATGACTGTATGACAGTGAGTAGTGCATGATAGCAAGGGGCAAAGGTGGGCATCACGAATAGTAACAGGTATTCACCCTTTATGGAGGCACCAAAAGAGATGTGTTTTCATGGTTATCACAAATATTTTATATATTTGCAAGGAGCTCAGAATATCAGGAAAAAAGAGCAATGTGGGGGTTTGTTCTAAAAGATACAAAGAGTGAATACTTCAAAGATACCCAGAATGTTGTGAGGCCACGACCTATTGAAATTAGGCTTACAAATATGTGAGAATACAAATATGATGTTGTTTCAGTCGAGGTCATGAATACCCAGATGAATAATACAAAGAAAAATACCCGGAATGTTTATACAACCACGTTTTTTTCAGCCAAGAGTATAGTTTTTTTTTTAAGACATCAGGTATGAGGATACATAGAAGTTTATACATGCGAATTCCTGCCAAGAATGTCAAAATATTATTCACCATGGTGGTTGTTACAACATTAATATTTCAATATTACTCAAAAATGTTTTTATGGTGAAAAAATGTGGATTTCTCTTACCCATGTAAGGGTTTTACTCTAAGATGCATAATACAGTGAAATACAAATACCCAGATGGAGGATATTATAAGCTGCAATCAGAAAAATGGAGATAGTTGTGTTCTTGTGTCATTTTTGTTTTACAAAGGCACAGTGAAAAGCTTAATAATAAGAAGAATCAGCTTACCTTTGTTACAGAGAGAGAGGCGACTAAGATTAAGATTAAAATCTAAAGGAACTCAACAATATTAAGCTTGAATCAAGTCTTCAATGGCGGCCCAGTACAATTTGATAACAACCAAATGATAGAATCATAACGTATATTCAACAAATGAGTTACAGTCGCACCCTTAAGGCCTCAAAAAAAGCATTCAAATGCTCAAGAGAACTCAAATTTGCAACAAAATGAATTTCATCTTACATTTTTTGTTCAAGATCTTCAAAGAAATCATCAAAATCGACAGAGAATGATGAGTTTGAGCTGAAACTCTACTCCCTGGCGGTGGCTAACAACTTCTTCATGAAGCTTCATCAAAGTCAAAAGAATAATGATGATTTAGGGTTCAATTATTGCTTTTGTGCATTCGCCCTAAGCTTTATTTTGGGTATTTTTATTTTTAATAATCATTATGTCTTTTAATTTTCCCCGTGGCCATGACTTTTAAGTCAATGAGCCTAGAAAAAGTGGTCGGCCTTATTAATATCTAAACTTTGTGCTAAATTATTGTAGTGGTGTTTTAAATTACTGAAAAATTTATGCCAAGAGTGGTCGGTTGTTAATGAAGAATGCATATTTTCAAATGTCACATATTTTCAAATATATGCTAAGTATGAGATTAGCTTTATTCTTCAAGTTGTTTGCATTAAATAATGTAAATGAATTAATTAAATGATGTGTTATAAATCATTTAATTAATCATCTTAAAATGCAAATAAAGATATTGTGTAAAGTTGGATCACATTTTTACTTCAGTTACACATCAGACTCAACTGAAGACTTAGACGTGAAGATGGAGTTCCAATGTGCATGGGCAAATTGACAAGAGCGAGACAGTTTTGCATGCTTTAGCCCACCTTTTTAGGAATTTCCAGCTCAATTTGAGTTTCAGATCAGTTGCACGCTTTATGACTGTGAGTTCGAGACTGAGTTCACTCATTTTTGCATGAGTTTGAACCTTATTTTCAGGGATTTTTGCTTATGCTCGGATTTCACCTTGGAGTTGTCACTTTCTCACTGAAATTGACTTTCAGTTGCTTTTTCATGCACTTTGAAGTGCATTCTCATTGTATATATTGAAAAAGTTTATCTTTTTTAGTTAGTTCTTATTTTTCTCCTTTGCACTCTGCAAAAGCGAATTATTTTGTAACTCAACATTATTTTCAGATTAATACAGCAGCAGGTTTATAGGTCAATTAGTGTGTTTTTGTAGAAAGACTCCTTTCATTACTATATTTTTTAGAATTCGCCTTCAAGTTTTCAAGCATCATTGTCATGTAGGATTGATCGAAGTGATTATTGTGTTTGCAGTTTATGAAACCTTTAAATATTTATGTCTCCTTAATGAATTTTTGTATGCATCCTAGTTTAAATCCACCGGTTAAACATTGTGCTAATCAATAATTGAACAGTCTAGTTGTGGGAATCATATTTTCCTTCTATGATTGTTTCTTTAAAAGCCTTTGTTTAAAACATTCAATTGTTTAAGCTTTTAGATCTAGTTGTGCAAATGAAAATAGTGAGTAATCATTCTGTGAGTTAAGTCTGCATATTGAATTCTTCGGTGCATCACCATAGTTAAGTTTCATAGTTCAAAATTTAGATTTAGTCTTTCTCCCTTTTCCAGCAAATCACTCAGTTATTAACCAGAAAATTAAATAGGAACCAACCTAGAATCTGGAGGTCTAATTCCTTATAGGATACCCACAGCCTAGAATTAGTTCCAATGTTTCAACAGATTGTTGAATTTCAATATTCAAGCATTTGAGTGCAATCTGTTTGACATCAGGTATAGGGGGAAGAAAAATTAGAATGTATGTTTCTAGAAACTGTAAGTGTTACCAAGTTAGTTCCAAGAGGTGTTGTAATCTGTAAGTGTTACCAAGTTAGTTCCAAGAGGTGTTGTAATCTGTAAGTGTTACCAAGTTAGTTCCAAGAGGTGTTGTAATCAAATCAAGAGTCTTGAGCCTAATTGAATAAATAACAATTCAAAACCTTGTGGAGAGATATATAGAATAATATCCATGTAGGAGTTTATGGTGAACTCCTCAGTACCCTAGGATCACCTGCAAGACAACAATAACTTTCACAAGAGAGAAATGACAGAAATATCATGCTGTGATTATGGATTCAAGATTGTCGTATTAAATTTGCTAGGATGTACAAATGATGCCTTGCTTATAAAGGTAAAATATGAGATAGGATTATACAAGATCTTGGCATGTGTCTTAATCTTTTATAATGAGATAACCACCCCCAAAAAATATTAAATGACTTAGGACACAAGAATTAAATGTCAAAAGTTAAGTTAATATCTAGTGAAAACTAACACTAACTAGAAAGATTCCCTCCTAGGACCTAAGTGGACTTAACATGTAAATAGGACCTAGATAGGTAAAACACCTATTTACACCAACACCCCCCCTTAAGTACGACTTAGGGAGTACTATTATGTAAATAAGACAAATATGGGTCTCGACTATGAGGCTATGTTAGGTACCCATATACATATGCAAATTCAATCTCTCACAAATGAAGAAAAGAAGAAAACCCCGTGGGATAAAAATTCCCCCCCAAAAGAGAGAAAAGATACAATAATGTTGTCCACAAAGAATGAGAGGATAAAACCCCATTTGAGGAACAAACCCCCATAAGAGAGATGAAAAGAGACCATTATACCCCCCTAATGGGATAACCTACTACAAAGAAACACTGGAAGCACATTGGTGGAGTAACACTAGAACCTTAATCAAGGCAAGAAAAGGAAAGAAAATTTTGATGCTATAAACCATTGAATCTCTTTGGAGAAATATTGGAATCATGGTAAAGCAATAGGATTACTGATGCCAAGGAACACTATAAAAATGTTGATATGGAGAAACCCTAGAATCCGAATGAAGAAACAAGAGATAGAACATCATTTTAGAACCGAAATTAAGTGCAAAGATCAAAATTACACCTTCCCAAATGGCAGTATGTCCAAGTGATCAAATAAAATTTTAATATGCACAAATTTTAATAAGAGATGCCTAGGGATAAACTAGAAAAAAGTGCATGGATGACATGATAGAGCTCCTCAATACCTTTCCAATGTAAGAATCATGAAAATTGAAGATCGTGGAAAAAAGTTGTGAGCTCAAGAGCCAAAAATGAAGGTTTGACTTCAAATAGAAGTAATTGCCTCCAAATAGAAAAAAATTGGAAAATAACCTACACCACTATGAAACTGATGAATCCATCTTCCCAAAGATATCTCATTTTCGAAAAATGGCCTTCTAGATTACAAGTTATGGCATTTTGAAAAAATCACCCAATTAGGGCATAAGGGGATAAAATAGGGCCCCTAGGGGCTGGCCAGTGGTTCTCCATATGACCTATAATGCAAAATTGGATTTAAAAAATGTTTCCACCCCTAGTGGTGGCGGCATCACTGGGGCAGGGTGTTTGAGGGGCGACGGGAGGAGCCGCACCACCCCAAGGCTTTAAGCCCCCCGCTGAGGCAGGACTAGGGGCATTGAGCTCCTCATGACCCAAGGCCTTAATAACTTAACCACAGTGGGTGAAACAAAAGGTTTAAACAATATTTTTAATATAAAACCTATGATCAAATAAATGTAAATTTGTACCGATGAAAAGACTTGTGATGTGACAACAACCATGTGACATAGTGATTTCATAGGAAGATGACAAGAATATGCCTTAGAATATTCCAACACACTGTACCAACCACTACACATCCTGACATCGATGGCATCATATAGTACAACCAAGTATATATCCATACGAAAATACCAATGGGATGGAAAAAATCATGTTTCCCCCGAACAAAAGTATTTAAAATTGATGATTTGACAATTGATCCTTAGGTTTTCAGGCCTTTCGGATGTAACAATAGGGTCTATTTTGGCCCAAAGTGCCCCAAAAATTTAGCTACCTCCAAGATGTGGCAACTAAAACCCTCAACTGAAACCCTTGTATATGAGTCAAAACATGATGAAAATTGATGAAACAAAAGGAAAACTTGACTTTCTCTGATGCCATGGATTCAACCATGATGTCCTTGAAACCCCCACTGACATCCAACAAAATTTTCATGCAAATATTGGTCCCTCAGATCTAGGAAGAAGTTTTTAGCTCTAAAGCTATGATACCATGTAGGATTTTATGGTGAACTCCTCAACACCCTAAGATCACCTGTAAGACAACAATAACTTCGACTAGAGAGAAATGGGAGAAATATCATGTTATGAATCTTATGGATCCTATATTGCCGAATTGAATTTTCTAGGATGTACAAATGATTCCTTGCTTATAAAGGAAAAATGTGAGATAGGATTAGACAAGATCTTGACATGTGTCTTAATCTTGTATAATGAGACAACTACCTCTACAAATATTATATGACTTAGGACACAAGAATTAAATGCTAAAGATAAGATCTAGTGACAACTAACACTAACTAGAAAGATTCCTTCCTAGGACCTAAGTAAATAGGACCTAGATAAGTAAAACGCTTATTTACACCAACAATCCAAAGATAATGAGATAATAGTTGTGATTAAATTTTCATTGAATCTAGGATATAAATATCCTTAAGGGTTTCCTCAAAATTTAAATAACTCACAAAAAAATATAATAGATCTATCAAGTACTTAACCCAAGGATTTGTTTCCAAAAGATAATGAATATGATCCTACAAAATTGAATAATTTAAATTTGTGAATGAAGCAATATTGGACTCACTTGAAGAAAGAGATGATGATGGATATCAAATCTTAGTGCATGTCATCTTATTAAATTTTCCATCCCTAGATGTGTGATCACACTAGATATTTGAGTATGAACACTAGATGTATTCACTAATTCATTTGACTGCAAAATCCGACGAAAATTTCCAATGAAAGATGTATAATTTGATGTATTGTCAGGTACTTTTGATATTTAATGTGTAATTTTCAATTTTTAAAATTTTTATCCCCAACGTTCGTCGAAATTTTGACGAACCTGGGTTTTTGTCAAAATTTCGATGAAGATTTTACGTCGAAATTTTGATGAACATGCAAAATCAGAAAAAATCAAATTGTGGCCGACATAAATAAAAGTGAGTTCGCCTATTTATTGCAACAGTGTTTTTCTATACTTGCGACAGTTTGTGGAGAACTAAGGATGATTTTCTTAGGAAAAAATAGAAAAAAATCAAGAAGATATCGCCAAGTTGAGGGTAGTCATTGTCTTTTTCCAGAATTCATTTGTGAAATCAGATTTGTACTTCCAGGTTTAAAAATCATATTTTAAAGCAACATCTCATCAGATTTAATTTTTAGACTTGTGCATTTTCAGAATTTCATTTCCAGATTTTGTTGTGCAAGTTCAATATTCTGATTTTAGGAGTCTAACGGTTGGAAATCATAGTAAAATCAGAATTTAATAAGTTCTGGAATTAGCATTTTAAAGTGTTTTTTGGGTTCATTAACTTCATACTATCTTCTCTTTTGCAGGGGTGGTTGCATGCCAATTTTTTTGGGTGCAAAATATCAGAATTATTAGATTTTGTTACCTATCTACGATTAAAAATTATTGGAGTTTGAGTTTGATATTTTTTGAAGATCTAAATATTCAAGTTTGGTACAGAAAAATCATGTCAGATAATATTAGTGCAGAACAAAATGAACATACACTTGCTAGATTGTGGGCTAGATTGAAAATAAAGGGTGATGGGAAATGCTATTGTCCTTGCAATAATTGTAAGGGATTAAAGACAAGAAGACTTTTAATCACAATAGCTGAGAAACATTATAGGCAGCATGGTCACGTTGAATGGGGGCATGATTATCGTCCATTGGCAAGTTGTTCATTATATGTCTTTATATTGATTGAATTTGTAAATGTTTATAATTACTTGATCATGATCATGGTTTATTTTTGTTGATCATTATTATAAAGGTGGGGTGCCCTAGGGCACAAGATATGGATTATCATGCCCCGAAGAATGTGCTTTTTCAAGCGGAGGAACATGGAGCTGTGAATATCGAAGATGAAGTTAATGATCCTATGGAAGAAGATGATCATGCGCCAGAAAACATAGTTGAAGATGATGGTACAAATACGTTGATCCATGACACATTTAGTGGTGCAACTGATCATGATGATTGAGATGACTTTGATGATGTTCATGATTTACCTGTACTTGAGAAGGCACACGAGCCCCTTTATGAAGGCTTTGAAACAACTCTTCTCTCTGTTGTATTGTTGTTAGTGAACTTGAAGGTTATGAATGGTTTATCCAACATAGCAATCTCACGGATGTTAAGGTATGTCATATATGTCATCTTTTTTCATCTATTTTAATTGTTGTTATTTCATCACTAGTAAATAAAGGATGAAATATGTACCATTAATATTCTTTATATTAACAAATTATTTTTTTGTTGTAGATTGATAGGTGAATTTTTGTTACCACCATCTAATATTTTACCTCGCTCATACCGAGATTTATCTACCATTATGAAATATATTGGAATGGAGTATCAAGCAATAGATGCATGTCCCAATGATCATATTATATATCATGAACAACATGAATTTGCAACAGAATGCCCAGAATGTCATATCAGTAGATATTGAACAAATCAACTAACAAAAAAGGTGTCTCGTAAGGTTCTTCGTTATATTCTCATTATTCCATGTATGCAACGATTATTTAGGTGTGAAAGCTTAGCACAATTTATGGATTACCATGCATGGAATAGAAGTCGAGATGACATTCTTTGAGTGCTTGCGGATGGTTCTGCATTTAGGGACATGGAAGAAAAATTGCCACACTTTAAAGAAGAACCTCATAATCTCAGGCTTTCATTGGGCGGATGGTGTCAATCCATTTGGAGAGTTGAGATCTATTTACGGTGTGGCCTATTTTTGTTATCAACAATAACATTCCTCCATGGATGTCAATAAAGAGGGAGCACATAATGTTGGCAATGATTGTTCCAGGTATTTGTTTACATCAATTTTCTTTAACGTAGTAGCATCTCATTTGTCTTATTTGTTGCATAATGACTTATATTTTTTTCATTTAATAGTCATGTACATTAATTTATATATATTGCAGTAAAATGGTTATAATAATTATGTAATGTTTATGTTCATTCAACTAAGTAAGTACCAAGTTAAAGATATGAATGTATATATCGAGCCTCTTATCGACGAGTTACTAAAGTTATGGAATGGTGTCACTATGTATGACGTCTCTAGACCAATAGGACAAAGACAATTTCAATTCCATGTAATGCTTGTATGGACAATTCATGATGCCCCAAGGCTAACACATTTTTGTGGTATGTTATAACGTTCGACTGCACTTTAACGATATTTAATTTTATGAAGTAGATATCATGCATGTTTTTTAAATAATCTATTCATTATATATAATTATAAAAATTGACATATTTAATCCAATTATATATGATCTTGCAAGTATTCAAACAAAAGAAAAATTTGTATGTCCAAAGATGAAATCTCATCATTCAACAAGTTTAGGAAAGCAAGTGTTTGATGAATATAGGCACTTCCTCCACATAAATCATAAGTATCGAACTATTGAAAAACATATTTTCAATGGGAAAGAAGAGACTACATCAAAACCACAAAGAATGACACCCCGCCTATGGAAGTTGGAATATAATAGAATTAATCATCAAGGTTATACATCGGATCAAATTGTTTATCTATCATATATGACATGTTTGGAATTTATATTTTTATATTTTTTTTGTTTACTCATGTTGTAATTGACAATGATTTTCATTGTTAATTTGTTTAACTTATATGCTTCATGAAGATTGTCAAGGCATTAATGGTCGGCTTCCACAGGGAATGAAAAGTTATCCTAGACAATTTAGTAGGGCCCTACTATGAGCAGCTACAAATTGTGTATTTGTTTGATACAATGCATATCAGAAAGAATATAACAGAAACGTTATGGAAAATATTGGATGGAAGGCATGACAAATAAAAAATTATCAAAATTTGTAGTGACATTCAGGAAGCCAATCATGCAATGAAAAATTTCATTCAATTAAATAGCGATGGAGACCAAATTAATATAAGTTCCCTTCCTTGGTTATTAACAGAGCAACAAAGCAATGCTATAAAAGAAGTCATACGAAAAATTTGATTTCCCACAGGATTTGCTGTGAACATAAACAATATCATAACAAAGAAAGGTGAATTTGGGTCAGGGATGAAAATGCATGATTGGCATACTTCATTAAGGTAGTCATTATGGTATATTATATATATGTTTGTATACTGCATGTACTTTTCAGTGTATTATGTTTACTACTTTTGGAAAAATAATGAAAAGATCATTTTATAATTGTTGCAATACGTTCAACTTCTATCTCTCCTAGACAACTTCGACAATAATGTCAAGCAAGTTAAAGCTGGGTAAGATTACCACATTGTGGGAAAATATGGAGCTCAATGGTCGGCTACGGTGGAGAGCGGAGGCTAGGGTTCCTCCTGAATCGCACCTGGGCGAGAAGGGCTCGCAGGGGCTTTCCGTCGAGCCTCCAAACGCCATTCTGCACAGTGGAGAACATGCAACGGGAGCGGGGTATGTGGGCTCTCTTCAGGCGTTCAAAAAAATTGAAGCCGGCGAGAGAAGCACGGGCGAAGGGAGGAATGCAGAGCTTCTTTCGTCAGGGCAAAAAGTAAGGAAAGGTTGTGAGTGGGGTAAGGGCTCTGTAGACCCATGTTCCAGTCCGATAGTAGGGGGAAGTCGGGCAGGGGGAGTGAAAAACCATCTCGTTCCTCTTCAACAAACGCCTGGGAAACCAACTATTGATGCCAAGGCAGAGAAACTGACAGTTTTATTGTAGGAAGAGCTTGAGGCGGAGGTCCTGCACAATGTCGAAGTTTTCTCTCATCTGGGGCTAATAGGTCGTTTCAGGGGTTTTTGGCCTTGGCTCTGTGATTTGCACAAATGGATATCTGAGCAATGGGAACCAATTGTAGAAGGTTGTATTTAGATCTACCCTACTGTAAGGGGTTTTTTTACTGTGGTGTTTGAGTCTGTGGGTGATAGAAATAAAGTTCTGTGTGAATATATTTGGAGTTGGGAGGAGAAGTTTGCATTGTCTTTGAAGCCTTGGCATCCAACTTTTAACCCGGCATCTGAGACCTTTGATAAATTCCCTATGTGGGTAAGACTCCCAAACCTGCCTCTACATCTGTGGTTTGAGTCTTGCTTAGAGGCCATTGGAAATTCTTTAGGGGAATTTTTGATGGTTGATGAAGGATCTTCTAATATTTTGCACTCCACCTATGCCCAAATTTTGGTGGAGATGAATGTTTCAAACCATCTTCCAGAAGAGGTCTCAATTAAAACTTTCAAAGGTTGTTGGGCACAACCCCTGGACTATGAAGGGGTACCATTTCACTGTAGTAGATGCTTTCGTACTGGTCATATTTTTGCACAATGTGCAAAACCCAAATGGACTAAACCTACTACTTGGTGGCAGGAAGTCTCATGTAGGCACTATGCAGTTGAAAAGTAGGGTGGTAGTTTGGAACAACAAGCCAAGGATACCTCTGAGGTGGTGGATAAACCTGGTATGCACTAGCTAGGAAGGGACTTATAACCGAAGAGGGGGACTGGCTCACCTGAGACTCTTAGAATGCAAGATGCTGATATGGACATTGTTCTAGAAGGGAAAGCAGCAGAAACTCAACAGGGAGCCAAAATGCTACAATGTAGGGAGAAATCAGGCCTGGTGAAGTCGAAGGACAATGGGGTAAACAGTGGGGGGGAGGGAAGGCATAATGTGCAACCAATGGAGGAAGAATCATGGATGCTTCACCAAGCAGCTGAGGATTGGAAGCGGGAGGAAGTAGAAATGGTGCAAGGTGATTGTGTAGCGAAGGGAAGGGAATGGCAGGAGGCTGCAAAGATGGAGGATGGCTGTCAAGTCGTCAAAGGGAGGAAAGACAGGAATTTGAAAAGGAAAATTTTTTCTATGATCCTTCGATCTCAGACCAAGGGAAGGCCTTGTCGTGGAGAAAAATTGTAATTGTGCTAGATGTCTCGGGTTCAGAGTCTTTTGGCTATTTTTGTTAATTTGTGGTGTCTGTTGTTTTGGAGTGGAGTTTTTCAGTGTTTATCTTTTTGATGAGGACTTGGATTATTTGTTGTACTCTCCTTTTAATTTTAATAAAATAATCTCTTTTTATTGACCAAAAAAAAAAACAATGTCAAGCAAGTTATATATGATATTGGAAAATACATGAGGTAAGTAGCGATATTTGTTCAATTCATTGTATAGATATTATAATTGTCATTCATTTTACTTGTTATGTAATATATTGTATATTTTTTTAAAATCCCGTTAATATATTTGCGCTTTGAATCACTTGTAGATGGTTGTCATCTAAAGAAATCCATAAAGAAGATATAAATTATTGGAAGAGAAAAATTCCTCATCTATTGTGTGAAATGAAAAAGTGTCTACCTTCAAAAAAATTCAATGCACAAGAACACTACCTCATACATCAAGTTGAGGAGATTGAATTGTGTGGACCTGTACACACAAGGTCAATGTGGATGGTTGAGAGGCACTTGAAATTTTTGAAAGATTTGGTTAGAAAAAGAGCACATCCTGAGGATTCTATGGTGGAGGGATATATGGTATACCAAACCATGGTGTACATTACTGAATATCTTCCCAAGTTTGCAACAAAGATCCATGTAGATCGCATTTGGGATCCCAACTCCATTAATAAATTCGAAGGGGAGTACCTGATGGGGAAAGGTAGATTGAGGAAAGTGAGAGGTAATTATAAGATGGTAATGGAGATTAATTAGAATACATTTTACATTTGGTTTTTATGTATATTATACTTATTTAATTATTAATCTTCAATATACATCAATTATAAATTAAGGTTGTATACCATGGTAACTAACTAATTGATGTAGACCTGGGAGGCTCAACTCAACCAAACTATCAACCTGCCTTTAAGAGGCTTCCAAAAAGTTTAGAATGACCATTTTAAACAATTCAAATAGCTCTCAAAGCCTGACAAACAACAAAAGTCAAATTTCACACTTTGACTCCTTGAATCCTTGTAGCAGTGCAAACCTAGTTTTCCCAATAACTCAAAAATTTCCCAAAACACCAAATAAAACCTTGATGGTTTTAGAAACCCATTCTGGCATTATTAAACATACTTCAAGGGAAAGCACAAGTCATTTGGAACAAATCACCAAAATCACCCTTTTTAGGTTGTGTTGATTAAGCTAATTAAGCCTATTTTACAAAGCAACTAGCCTTTAAAATTGTCATATGCCCATGAAATCTTGAAGCAGAAATTTTTATTCCTCCAAACCTCCAAATCCACAAAAATATTCCACTTGTATGACCAAATTCCTACCAAACCCAAAAACCCTTGTTTTAGGCCAAAATCATGAGGGTTTATTGAATCTCCTACTTCCATGATCTCCCAGACCTCAAAACCAACTCAGAAACAACCCATTAGGTCTTCCCATGGATAAAAATTCATAAAATAATATCTCCCATACATATTTTGTTGAAACCTAGACTTGAACCTCTCATTTCACATGCTTTTCTTCACAAAACTCTTGAGGATAGCAGTTATACCTTATTTATTTCTCATCCTACACCCTATGCATGCATCCTAAAATTACAACAATATCCATGGGGCCTCTTACACAAGTTACAGTAGTCAAAAAAGTGTTAGAGCCCCTTTATATCATATTTGGACTACAAAACCCTCAAAAACAAGGTAATTGGGTTGTATGCAAAGAAATGAAGCTTTCTAACTCAAATCAACGCCTTAAGCCCTCAAATCAGATTCAAATAAAATATAACACATATCTTCATGGCATGGAATTGATTTCACATCAAAATATGGTTGTATGTGACCGTACAGTGCTGCAAAACAGGAAAAATACAAAAATTTTGAAGAAAAACACAGATTTTTAAATGTCAAGATCTTGTATTTTGAATCCTCAACCATCAACAACCTTTACAATGATCACTTTATTCCTTTTAAATTCCTTTACACCTCAACTACCAAACAACCACCTCTACAACTGAATTTTTAATCTTTTATGATCACATGAAACATAAAACACACTAATTTCAAGGTTGTTAACATCACTATTGAAATGTTTTAATTTTTTGACCTTTCAATTTTTTTTGATACAGTTGGTCGAGAGTGGGATGCACTACATTTGTACGTCGCAAACAATCTTGATTGGATGACGGTATGGATTGAACGATGTCAACAATCTAGTTGCGCATTAACATGGGAAGGTGTGGCTTCATTGGTTAAAGAAGCTCATCGTAATGGAGATTCCAATGTTACACAAAGGGAAATTGATTTAGCATATGGTTTAAGAGATAAAAAGGTACGTATAAATATATTAATCACCCATATTATTTAATTATTTTTTAATTATATTGATATATATATATGTTGAGATTTTTTTTCTTTGCATACATTTGGCCAAGAATAAATATGTTTATCAACTGACGATATTGCAATAATTTTTACATGTTTGACATATTGCAGGTGAAACACCACAAGGACATGTGGTGCAATGGTCATAAATTTTGAATCAAAAATTTGGATGACACGAAGAAAACTTGTGATTCTAGGATAACTACAGTCTTTCAAGTGACTAATGTTTCATCTAGAAGCAACATACATCCAGAAGTCTTAGAAAATTGATACTATGGGATTTTGGATAATATACTTGAGTGTGACTTTAAATCCTTCAAATTAGTTATGTTCGTCGTCCTATGGTACAAGCTACGATTGAATGAAAATGATCTCGAGAGAACTGTTATTGAACATGATAATGGATTTACCATGGTTAATACAAGGTCGATTGAGCAAACTAGAAATGAGCCCTATGTTCTTCCAAGCCAATATGAGCAGGTATTTTATTCAAAGGTTCCAGGTAAATCGAGTTGGTCATTTGTTTTTAGACATGACCCAAGAGGAAGGCCAATAAAGTATAATGTGGTGGAAGAAGAAGATACCAAAGAACTAGAAGATGATGTAGATGATGATCAGGATCAATAGTTAGTTGATGATGTGCCTGACGAAGATTTCGAAGAGGAACTAGAACATGATGATGTAGGAGTTAATTTTCATGAAGATGGTATCTGTGTGGATGATGACATTATCGAAACTAACATCAATGACAATGATGATGATATGACCAATCCTTACAATGTCGAATCTGGATCGGATGATACAGACAAAGAGTTGGATAAAGAAGAAGATCAATGAAATTGAAATGTATGAGTTATGTGATTATATTATCTATTTGATATTAATTTCTTGATAGAATTATATTTGACTTATGTGGTTACATAATTAATTTATGATGTTTTTAATTTTTATGCCATTACATAATTAATTCATGATGTACTTTTCAATGTTTAATTTTAATTCATGATGTTACAACTATTATAGTTCTCTTAGAAATTTCCATATGATCATAATTAATAGTGCTTTGGGAAATTTCATGAAAGATGACACATTGATCATAGTAGTGAAATAATTGCAAAGTCGTTTAGATTTTTTAAACCAATCATCCTTTGCAATGTCATTTTTAGGATCATCTCCAATTTGATTACTAGGACACATAAGGTAGGATTTGATTGGCTTATCTTGGAGGAACATTGTGGCTTTGTGTAATGTGAGAAAATTTTGGATGGGGTAGTTGCTATTGCTAAGGTGGATCACTCCTTTCTGCGAAGGCCATACACTTATGATTGGGTCAAGTGTTATTTTCTTTAGAAAATTCCTATTGCCTTTTTGATAGGTTATGATTTGATTAGATGGGTTATAAAGCACTTATTTCAAGTAATTTATGTCTATTTTAATTTGTAATTTATTAAATTCAAACACATCCAAAATTATGTCCCTTGCTTTAATTGATTATTACGTTATTTAATTATTAACTCAAATGACACCTCCAATTTAACTATATCTAATTGAATTTATCTAAAGTGTTGAACATTTTTAGATCAAATTTAGTAATTAACTCAAACAACTTTTCCAATTTAACTAATATCTTTTAAGATATTAAAAAAATATGATTTATGAAAGAAGTATATTGGCGTGAAATTAAATATGATTTTTATTCCAATGTAAAAACTACAAAGAATGGAAAAAATTCTTTCAACACATAAACTATTATGTAATAGTCAATTAAAATGAAAAAGCTTACTCTATATTAGTTAGGATACACAACTAAGAAAATGATCTAAATAGTCTAATAATTTGACCATTAGCATATAGCAATTTCTATAGAGTTGTACATCTCTTCCATTTCAAAAACACAAAACAATATTAGGTAGATAATCAAACATGTTTCATTTGTACAGTGACTTATTTATCCTAGAGGAACTAAGTATATAGTATACAAAGAAAACCAACAAACCCACAACTACCCCTATTTTGAAGGAGTTTAGTTTTCTCCCCTTCCTGATCTCCCTAATATTGTCTAATTATTTTAAAGAGACCAAGGTTCATAACACAACTTTATTCAACCCACTAAATAGCTTGGTTAATGAAACTTGAAAAAAGCAACAAAACAATCAATACATTTGGCATTTCATGTGGAATGAAGAGTGGTGACAATAATGTACTTATAGTTTAATAAAACACTATTTTTAGAAGGCTTGACATTAGAAAGATAAGTGTTACTTTTAGATATTTTACATGAGTTTTCTAGGGCCGCACATATGTAGAAAGAGAGAGAGAGAGAGATAGCTCAATATATATAGAGGGAGAGGGAGAGGGAGAGAAAGGGATATAGATAGGTAGAGGAGGAGAGATAGAGAAGAGGGGGAGAGAGGGAGAGGTAGGTTGAAGAGGAAGATAGATAAGAGAGGGAGATAGATAGGTATAAAATGGAGAGAAAGAAGAGGGGGAGAGGGAGAGCAATATGTAGAAAGGGAGAGAGAGAAGAAGATTGGGGAGAGAGGGACAGATAACTCAATATATATAGAGGGAGAGGGAGAGGGAGAGAAATAGAAAGGGGGTGATATAGAGAGATAGAGGGGGGTGGTGAAAGAGAGAGAGATAGAGATATATGGGAAGAGAAAGAGAGATGGAGATATATGGGAAGAGAAAGGAAGACAGGTGGAGATAGAGAGTCGATGGATAGAGGGATAGGGAGGGAGAGATGGTGAGAGATAGAGAGGGGGAGATAGAGAGGGGGGGAGAAATGGATATAGATAGGTAGAGGAGGAGAGAGGGAGAGATAGGTTGAAGAGGAAGGGAGAGAAGAGAGGGAGATAGATAGGTAGGAAAGGGAGAGAAAGAAGAGGGGGAGAGGGAGAGCGATATGTAGAAAGGGAGAGAGAGAGAGAGAGAGAGAGAGAAGATAGGGGAGAGAGGGGGAGATAGCTCAATATATATAGAGGGAGAGGGAGAGACATAGAAAGGGGGTGATATAGAGAGATATAGGGGGATGGTGAAAGAGAGAGATAGAGATATATGGGAAGAGAAAGAGAGATGGAGATATATGGGAAGAGAAAGGAAGAGAGGTGGAGATAGAAAGTTGATGGATAGGGATAGGGAGGGAGAGATGGTGAGAGATAGAGAGGAAGAGGGAGAGAAAGGATATAGATAGGTAGAGGAGAGAGATAGAGAGGGGAGAGGGGAGAGATAGGTTGAAGAGGAAGAGAGAGAAGAGGGAGATAGATAGGTAGAAAAGGGAGAGAAAGAAGAGGGGGAGAGAGGGAGAGCGATATGTAGAAGAGGGAGAGAGAAGAAGATAGGGGAGAGAGGGAGAGATAGCTCAATATATATAGAGGGAGATGGAGATACATAGAAATGGGGTGATATAGAGAGATAGAGGAGGATGGTGAAAGAGATAGAGAGATTATGATAGAGGTAGAGAAAGATATGGATAGAAAGAGATAGAGAGAGGAGTGAGAGGGAGATAAAAAGAGAAATAGATATAGATATAGAGTAGGAGAGATGGAGGGAGAGATGGAGTGAATGAGAGAGAAAGGGGGGAGAGGGAGATATAGCTCAATAGATAGAGGGGGGAAGAGGGAGTGACATAGATAGTGGGAGACATATAGAGATAGAGAGCGATAGGGAGAGATATATCAATCACCCTCCTATATCTCTATCTATTCATCCTTATCTCTTTATCTCTCTACCTCTCTCTATCTATTTTTCTCCCTTTCTATTTATATGTTTCTCATTATCTCCCTCTCTCTCTATATTTTCTTCCCTCTATTTATCTTTGTCTCCTTAAGTGTGCAATGGGTACATTGAAGAGGTCTTAAAGGAGAATTATCATATCTTTAATGAAATGGCATGCTACCTTGAGCATAAGTCCCCAAGGACACATGCCATCCTTGGATTGTTGACATGAAACAACCAATCAAAATTTATTTTCTCTTTTCCCTCTCTCTCTTTTCCTTTGTATCTCTCTCTCTCTCTCTCTCTCTCTCTCCCTCCCTATCTAAGTTCATCTCTTTCTCTCATTCTCTATCTTTTTAGTTTCTATCTCTCTTTGTATTAGCTAATAGGCTACATATATTTTGAGATTTGAGCTTGAAACAAATCTCATGTCTGGAAACCACTATTGTGTTGTTTGAAAACAAGTTTCAACTGCCATTTAATGGTAAACCAACTGTAGTGTAATGGTAAAATCCTTTAAAATATTAGGTAAAAGTTTATATATACTATTATATAATAATAAATATAATTATATTATATATAATTTAATCTAATATTACTATTATATTAAATATATATTATATTAATTATATTTTGTATTATATAAAAATATAATTATTATTAATTATTAATTATAATAATTTTATATGTATTTAATAATTTTCTTAAAGAATATAATATATAATTATAATAAGTCAAATAATTATATAATATATTATGTAAAATATAGCTAATATATACTTAACTATATTGTAGAATATTAAAACCTAGCTAAATGGCACCATAATTTTCAATTTAATTAACATACTCTAAAACCTAACGAAACCAGGTTGTAGCTCGTCAAATTGGAGAAGTGAAAGGTCAATACCAGCGCTGAGGAAGAGTTTCGAGGAGTGAAAACAAGTTCAATACCAGCACCGAGGAAGAGTTTGGAGTTAAAACAAGGTCAATACTAGTGCCGACAAAGAGTTTGGAGGAGTGAAAACAAGGTCAATACCAGCGCCGAGGAAGAGTTTGGAAGAGTGAAAACAAGGTCAATACTAGTGCCATTGATGAGGTTGAGGGAACTCAAGGAAAATCCACGACCAAGGGACAATGAGTACTATAAGTTTGGCACCCCCATTCTCTTTAACCTGCATTTTTCATGCCTAGTTTCCAAAGATCTTCTCATACATTGGCACCCCCATTCTCGTAAAATGGTATAAGATAAGACAAAAAAAAAAAAATAGTTTAGTCTTTCACATTTTTATCGACCAACCTCAGGTCTTGGAAAAACTCCCATAATCTACCCACATCTTGGTTGAGGTCTAGGATTTCATCATACATAGCCTTCATTGCATGAGTCTGAAGCAATTGTAGACTTAGCCCTCTCTACAAGCTTAGTGAATTTGACCACTTTATCTTTAATTTTCCTCCAATCTTTATGTTTGTCCCTCCCCTTTCAATCATCTTTCACAACTTGAACTTATAGTTTCATTTTCTTATTGATCCTTCATGTGCTCATGTCAATCTAGCTAGTTGACCACCTAGTTACCCCCAACATCCTCCACGTTAAGCTTAATGCCTCCCACCTCCTCCAAAAATATTGACATTGTCATCATTCTCATCTAGAACTCATAATTAAGTCCCACTAACTTTCGAGGTTCAATTTGTTGGTGGGAACATGTTATTCTTTGTTGTACGACCTACCTCAAATCTTATGTCCACAAAGTTGCTAAAAACATAAAACAATAAGAAAAAAATTGAAGGTACAACTAAAAAGGGGTTATTTCCTTTTGGCCTCCTCCACCTCTTATATTTCAACATAGCATGGAATTATGCTTACATAACATAAACTCAAACATATGGAAGTTTATAGGGGCAAAGGAGCCCAAGTATATGCTAGGCTAAGCTAGATCTAATGAATGGAAATAGAGGCATACAATTCTTCTTTAATACCTCCACCACAAACATATGCAAGGAAAGGTCTCCTCCCTTCTTGGTAGTGATAACCTCCTCCACACACAACCTTTAAAAATTATGAATAGAGGAATATAATCTTTGAAGAACTCAAAGTTGATTCTCTCCTACCTGATGCAATTAGTCATTTTATCCTTACAAACATTTATAGTGATTACTAGAGGCACATAGACCAATTCTTCATAATAGAAGAATTTGATCATACTTTTCCAATGATGGCATTATGAGAAAACCTTAGGTTAAATGAATAATTCCTAGCTAAGTTCTTTATATCATGTCCAACCGTATAAGAGAAGACCACTGCTATGTGTACTTGGATACCATGAAGAAAGGCTCTTTGGGTTCTTTCATCAATCAAGGTATTGTTAAATTTTAACACCTAAAAGTGAGAATGAAGAATCTTTCCTACGATGGTGGCCAATTATGCTTCTCAACACCTAGATTACAAAATATTTGTCAATATCATTGCCATCACAATTAAACCTATTTCTTGAGATATAGTCATATAGGTAAACAAATTGGATTTCTTGATAGTAGATAAATTCTAGACAATTCAATCCTTGCATCACAGATTGTTGAATGGGCCCAAAAAACTACTCATGATGGCCTTACTATTAAGTTAAAACTTTAACAAGGCATATGATTGCATCAAATGTCCTTTCATAACCTTTGAATGAAGAACCTTCATTCAAAAATGATGCCATGTCAAGACTTTCAAATGAAGGTATTTTTTATTTTAAATATTTCAAGTCCAAAATGCTTTATAAAAGGAACCTTTGCATGAAGGACCTTCAAATGAAGACCTTAATTCAAAGGTCCTTCATTAGAAGATCCTTCGTATGAAGGTTCCTTTAATGCCATCCCATTATAGCTCTTAGAGTTGTTAGAGATTTTTGTTTGGAAGTAGAGATTGGACCATCAAATAGTTTCACCATGACTCTACCAAGATATCCATCAAATTGACAAACCCTGACTTAACAACCACAAATTCACAAGAAAATTTCCCCTGTCAGCCCTAGGGCATCATTTCAATGCCAAGTTTCTTGCTTTAGCAGACCCCTAAATGCAATGAAACTCTATCATACCATGTTTCACACCAATCCACCGAGTTATAGTTCCAAGACAGTGGGTGGATTGGTGGATGTCATTTCTATTTAGCCCTCAAACCCTTACACAAGAAAAATAGGGTAGTCCCTGTATTTGATTGATTTCTCCCACAAAATAGTGATTTAGCACTTCAAAACAAATTAAAATGGAAGGGAACACATATATTTATCTACACCAATGATCTCATAGAATTTCAAGCTTGTACAGATCCATACAACAAAAAAGAACTTCAAAAAAATAGTAAAAACACTTCAAATTGCTTCAAGAACATGGTATTTGATATGAAATTTTGGTTTCAACTCCAACAACCTTTTCTCAGGCCTTGGAAGGATTTTTAAATCATCTTAGACCCCAACTACCTTCAACCAACATCCATAACTGACTTACAAACACTTAACAACCCATTATTCTGCAAAATTGCAATTTTGACAACTTTTAATGTCAACAATTGCAATGGGATGGGAATACAATATGATAGAAGTGGGATAAGAAATACATCGTTTGAAGCATCAAACCAATATGAAAAGATGAAATAAAGTGCTAACCCCTTAAACTAAAAAAATTTCTTTTAATTTTAAGTTTGTTGGGTAGCCAATTCTTTTAAGTTATCAAATCCTACCATCATACATAATCAAAATGTTGTTTCAAATGACTATGAGCACTAAATTTCACTATTTGAAGATGTTGAAACCTTGTCATAGAGAACTAGAACATTGATGCAACCACTCACCCTACCTTAAAACATACCAAAAGTCTCCTAGCAATTAGACATAGGAAGATTTAAGATGACTTAAACATTTTTTATTGCCAAAGCATAAACTTATGATGACTTAACCAGTCCTAGTACACACTCCCTCCCCATTAACCACTTAGACATATGGAGTTTATCAGTGGACAGCTGAACCACCTCACACGTGCACCTGAATTATGTCTATTAGTGTTCTAATTCATTTTTTTCAAGACAGCTTAAACCAAAATATTATGTATGGTGAAACCATTCTTCTGCACAATACATTTGAGGCCTTGGTTGTGTAACTGGTAGACCATAGTCACATTTAACACTTGTTACAAAGTTTGGGAGTTAAAATGTTAAGTAGAAGTCTAGTAAATCAAATAACTTGGATTAAGACTGTGAGACTGATATGATTATCATTCATTACCTTTTCCCCTCAATTGTCATGCAAAAATCCTTGGAACATTGCCATACATTGTTCATGTAGGAAAATTCATTACTGAGTCTAGGTTTCTTAGGCTTCCATAGCCTTAGCTACTATGAACTACATCTCCCAAACTCCATGTTTGTGTTAGGTTGTAAAATAATGAAATTTTAAAGTCATTAATTGTAAGGGACAGTCTCCTTCATACATTGATTTGATTTGTGATGGACACATTTGGACAATAGTAACAATAACTTGCAATCTATCAAGACTTAATTACCTTATAACCTGTCAAATTCTAGCGATGGAATGATAGATTAATCATAATGTCACCTTGGGATCAATTCACCATGAAATAACTTCATCCAACATCCTTATGAGTGCAGGTACCACCAAATAGGTATTTTTCAGATCTATCTTCCTCAAGCGAGGGAAATTCAGGAAGAGAAGAGGAAAGTGAGACATGTAGTAGGTCTAAAAGAGGGAGATCAACTAGAGGTCAAAATATTAGAAGAAAATTTCGTAAACACATGGAATTTTTTCTTGCTGAAGGGGGGTCATGTTCTTATGATGATGAGAGCATAGGTGACATTGAGGTTCCCTTGAGGTACAAACATCTACAGAAACAATGGGTACCCAAGGAAATTCCTCCAATAAACACTAATTTTTGTGTCAACAAGAGGATATATCGCATAACACCATCATCATTACATGGTTTGGGCCTATTTTGCATGGACGGTATAAAGGTCTGTTACAAAAAAGTTACTGAATTGATGGAGTATGTTGGACCCTATTATTGTTACAAAGATTGGATGCAGCTAGTTCGATATACACGAAGTATGCGTAGGTATGCACTGTCATCAAATTATATATAGCTATAAGATAAGAATCAAAATAAAGGAGTGACTATGTACATTGACAAAAGGCCAAAAGCATCAGGGAATATTGCAAGGTTTATAAATAGTACATGACCTGGGTCAACAAATAAGCAACCCAATTGCATATTTGAGGCACACGAGGGAAACCGTGTATTCGTATGTGCGATTAAATCAATAACTGCAGGGGAAGATTTGCTAATCGATTACAATTTGAATCGCTTAGATAAAAACACAGTTACTATGGGGGTGGTATGTACTATATACGATTTTACCCAACCTCCAATTAATGACTCCAATATACCATTTTATTATTTATTTATTTTCGTAATTCTATCAATTTAATTTCAGTAATGTTTTTTTATATTTAATTTTTATCACAACGGGACATTGATCGTACAGGGAAGGCTCCGACCTAGACCATAGATCACGATGCAACTTCAGGTGCTTCTACCCGACAAGTTTACCTCATTGTAATTGTACAAATTAGATACGAGCAAAATGTTTTATTATTATGTTTTTTCATAAGTTTATTGGGTTAATTTTGATAATGTTTTTAATATTCTTGTTGCAGTCGGCTGATCGAGGAAAGGCACCAGCAGTAGAGGAGAGCATCCATAGAGAGGTGCAGTCACTGTTATGTGATGATGACATTGCATATTCAGCAAACCCTCTCGATATGATAAGGAAGACAAAAAAAATGCAATGAAGAAATCCTTTAATTGTTATTCATAGTGCCTCAAATAGATGAGATAAGAGAGGGTTAAAATATTGACTGAGAGAGCACAAAACTTGCAAGTAAGTTGTCCTGAGGTCTTTAATTATAACATAAGTTCATTCATGGTTTTATATTTTGTACTCTTTTATGTCATGAACTAAAATATGTGTTGTTTTTACAGGATTTTTTGCGTCCTCATGATGTTGTTGGCCATGATCAGGGTACTACAGGTGCTGCCCGCGGAGTAGGGGTTGGCACAATTGTCCATCCTGATCTTCCTGCACATACATCACATCATCTGACCCCATCATCTATGCCTATATTGTTGACTGAAATGTTGGCAACACATAGCATGCAGGCATCGGGTAGTGCACCCTTTGGAAATGAACACATGCCAGAACATGTGTCAAGACATGTACCTGGGGATGTAGAGGTCACTAGTGTTGGTGATGTTTTAGCAGCATTTTTTGGATCTTCCTGTATTACTAGTACAAGAACATTGTCGGTCACATTTGTGGTGACCGAGGATTTCGTTCCCATAAAGATAGAGAAGGTCCAAGGTACTTTAAAATGTTTTAATTATTATTATATATAATCCAATTGAAATTTACTTATTGATCACTCTTTTTAGACTAATGATCCCATGATCATTTTGTAGGAAATGATGTTTTTTATAAACATCTAAGTGATATTACATTGGAGCTCTTTGGGCCCACCATACATACATAGTGGAATGCCCAAAATCAAGATTTAAAAGATGAGCTCATTAACTGTTTAGTTGTGTTGTTCAATGATAAAACATTCAACCAAACCAAGGTCCTTAAGAAAGTTGGTACCTATCTAAAGTATGTGAGGGACCAATATAGGTCACATTTAGAGAAGAACAAAAAGTACGAGCATTCCCCCATGATTCCGAAGAGGGAGTGGAAGGACCTCATGTCGAATGGAAAGAAGAAGGCTGAAAAGAAAAAATGAAAGACTCCACTGGGCCAAGGAAGGTATGTGATACTATCAACAATGTAACTATATATTGATTACTCTTTCTTTTACATAATCTAACGTATTTCAAACTTCTCATAGGCTATCTGACACATCGAAGGAAACAAAGGCAAGACTAGAAAAACACGAGCAACACAAACTTGGATCTGGTGGTTATATGAAATTAGCCGCACGAATTGTAAGTATCAATAAATGAAATATTGCATCCAAATAATAAATTGCAAACAATTTTGGTTTTATCACACCATAGAAGCAAAATTCATGATCTTATGCAAAAATGCAGGGCTCTGAATTCAACAGAGCGCCCACAGAAGAGGACCTGAAGATTTCCTTCCAACAAGGCTATGGAGTCGTGGTTGAATGCTTAAGAGTCTTGACTGGGAAAACACAATCTTCCACTGCATCTAACACATAGGTAAATGAACTCAATAAAGTCTATTTAAAATTGAATACTTGTGCAATCTATTCAATATTAATTTCCACCATAAAGTAATTATGTGCCTATTTGTTTTAAACAAACAAGCAATGATAATATTGCACATGACATTGGAATGTAGCCTAGTGAGGGTGGAGCACAACCTGCAAATGAAGTACATGGAGTGCATCCCGGTACTGGGTGTATTTATGTGCTATACAAAACATAGTATGGATTAATACAATTAAACATCTTCAATTGCAATTGGTGCATTAATTAATGTAACCTTTCGTGTTTCAACTTTAGAGTATGTAGAGTGTGATCAACATGTTGAGCATGATCAGGAACATGATGTGGCCCCATCAGGTAAAGAGGACCACTCTAATGTTCTTTTAAACATATTTAATTGCAATTGGTGTATTAATTAATGTAACCTTCCGTGCTTCAACTCTAGATCAGGATTTAGAGGGTGTTCAGAATGTTGAGTATGAGGCTATAATACAAGATCAGGGACATTATGTGGCCCCATCAGGTAAAGAGCACCACTCTAATGTTCTTTTAATTAATGAAATACATGAAACAATAATAATAAAACATATCAATTTAACATTTCTTTATTATTGCAATAGACCCCCCCTTGCAGCAGCCTCCACGTTGTGATCAGTACACAACTAGGCGTACATTAAGATCACGAGCAGAGGGCAGAACAACTAAAGGGGGGACATATGATTTAGAAAATGATACTCCACTTCAAAAAAATTTAGCTTCAAAAAAGAAATAGAAAAAAGTGATTGTAATCATATTATGACAACCATATTTTTGATATGTAAAAACTGAAAGAATGAATGTTATATGTTAATGAATGAATGTGAATATGTTAATGAATGAATGTTATATGTTATTAATGGATGAATGAATGAATGTGAATATGTTAATGAATGAGTGTTATATGTTAATGAATGAATGTTATATGTTATTAATGGATGAATGAATGAATGTTATATGTTATTAATGGATGAATGAATGATTAATGTTATATGATCAAGTATGGGGAATTGAGAGTGATGTGAGGAGGGGGGGAGGGCCAAATGAGCTTCCACTGTCACGTGGTTGGCCCTGTTAAGTAGAGAATATTAAACTATTCTCGAAACAAAGAGAAGCTCAATAAGGTAATGCATTTTTCAATGTAAGAAATGCATCGTTTGAAGCATCAAACCAATATGCAAAGATGAAAGAAAGTGCTAAATTTTCACTATGGTGGCAGAAAAATGATTCTTTTATACCCTGATGCCTTCATTTTTCAAGCCAATTTCTCCTACTTTGCATAGCTCTGCCATGTTTGTGGATGTGATATGACTCCTACACAAAAAAACATGTACCATTTTACGACCTTCAATCCAACTACATCTAAGTATCTTTTTAATTCCTTTATCTTTCATCAATCTATTTACTATTTGAACCTTGTACATATGTTTTAGATGAAGAACCCATTATTGTGAAATGTGCCTCCAATTGAGTAAAATGAATCCATGCTCTGCATCATAATTTGAAGTTGTTTCCATTCCAATGTTTTGAGTTTAGTTTGTTTGTATGGCTTTGTATGAATACCACATTGTGTTGTGTGTGGATTTGGTTTTAAAGCTCTGTTTCTTTTGTTTTTAGTGGTGACATAACTCTAAAACTTGACTTTTGTGAATAACAGGTTAGTGGAAAAATTGACAACTTTGAAGGGTTTAGAGGGTTGATTGAGATAGATACACAGATTTTTGGATCTTGTTGTTGATGGGAGGCTTCCACTTAACCATGAAATTTTGTACCATCTACAAGTATGCAAAATTTTCTCTACTTACATTCATTCAACTTACTGTCTTCCTTACCAAAATCTACCCTTGTTAAGCCACAACCATAACTAGCACACTGTCATAATGCTTCAATCTCAGTCATTAATCTTTGTCTTGACAAAAAAGATAATATTCATTAATACATTACTAAGGGTAAACATATTTCATAAAGACCTATGGAGGATCAACCATAGTCTACCAATCCATTAGAGACTCACAGTTCATAAAACCATTGAAAATACATCACAGTCATAACCTTTGCTAAGGGCACAGGATAGTCTTTTGGATTGTTTACAAATTCATATCTATGATCACTTTCCATGTCTTGAAATTTAGTATGTAAAACCTAAGACTCATGTCCTCATATGCTTCATGCCTCCAATTTTGTCCACAAAAATTTCATGGCACAAGTCTTTCCACAAAAAATTTCATGCTCTATGACTCCTACTCTATGATTTGTTTTCTTGCATTTGTTCTCTCAACGTTGTTCCTTTTGTTTGTCATTGCATCAAAAACCTGATTAGAGAACTATTCACATCCTCTACTTTACAACATCAAAACCTGATTAGAGAACCATTCACATCCTTTACTTTACATCATATCAATCTACATTGCAATTGTATCCCTTCAAGGAAAAACAATCAAACACCTGTACCAAATCACCAAGGCACATTAACAACCATCTATACATTCTCACTATAACCAATTATCAGACCTTCAAGACAATAGGTTCATCATGTTTCGAAAGAAACAATCAATCATCTACTTCACAACTCTTTCCATTCCAACTTATTGTCCTTTTTGCAGTCAAGTCATCATTCATGCATATTAGATCACCATACCTAAATCATTAAAAACAACATACACTTCCTTCTATACCTTATCCTAAACTTTGAAACATCTTTTTCAACATGAATACAATAGTTTCCAACCACCAACAATTCCTTTTGTCACTATTTTATCAGATTACCATTATCCATGCAAACAAGCACCACTTCTTAAATAGGCTTCCATACCCTAAAGCGGGTGAATCCCACAAACCAAAGTAAAATCCCAAAATCCAAATACACATTAAAAGACATTTTACTGTCCATATCAACATAGCAAAATCTTTCAATATTCTGCTTTAAAGAAATCATCAAGTTCTTACACTGTGCGCTACTAAAAGGCTACTAAAGTAGGCCTATTTTGCAAAGGAAGTGCTCATAAATCTTCACCAAAACACCAATAAACTTCAAACAATCACCATACATGCCACAAAACTCAAAATTCAATCAACTTTAAGGATTGAAAGGCTTTAAAACTCCATAAACCATCAAACCCTTGTTTATAGGGTGAACAAGCACCAAAACAGGGAGGGTTTCATGAAACACATACTTACAAACCTCCAATACTCCGGCCAACCATTGAAACATGCTTCATTGTGTCTGCTTATGCTTTTAGAATCATCTCCTAGCCCATGCATGTGTTATTCCTTCAATACCCTACTTGAAACCTCCATTTTTGGGTGGAAAAACTCAGTTTTTGTCTTGAAACAGCAACATATTCTTGTGTTTTGGTCTTCTACTGTCTGCCACCATAAACAAACACTAAACACATAAAAAGACTCCTATTTCAATCCATCCCATCGACATATTATACCTATATCGATGGGATTAAAACCACCATTTAAGGTCTTAAAACCACCATTTAGTATGTGATTAAAACAACAATTATGTTTATGGAATTCAATTCATCCATTTTCATCAATTTTTTGAATTGTTCTAGCATAAATATAATTAAGTATAATTAATTGGCATTAATTTACATAATTGTGATCATCATGCCACATCAATTTCCCATACCAATCCTTGCGCCCGCTAAATTTGTATCCCTCCAGATCCTAAATGATTGGTTAATTTTTTGTGAAAACTTCACCACACCTATATTGGCGAGTTAAGGTCTTAAAACCGCCATTTAGTATCTTGTCCATTAAAAATGAATGTGGAATGACTCAACAATCTCCCTTCCTTTATGCTTTGGTAGATGTCCATACCCTGTTCCAAAGCTCCCATTTTGGGACAGACAAGTAGGATGTTGGCCAAAATTGTAAAATTTGGCTCTACACCGACCAATTGCATTTGCTTGGAAGTTTGTAAATCCTTCTAAATAATCCCTTTTGTGCATATCCCGCAATCATGGCATTCCATCAGACCACATTTCTTTGGGGCGTTTTTTCAAATGGTTCATTGCCTTGTCTATGCTTCAACATTTTGTATACATATCTACCAAAGCATTTCCAACTATAATACCTGACAAAAATCTCCTTTTCATTATACTTAGATGGATTTTCATGCCCTGTTCCAAAGCACATGTTTTAGAATAGGCAAGAAGGATGCTAGAAAGGGTTAAGGAATTTGGCTTTACAACTGCCAATTGCATAGTTTACTTCATTCATCCAACATATTGCCAATGCATTTCACAATTGTTGGAATCATATCCTATAATTACATAACTAGTAAAATTAAAATATGTAAGTTTCAAATATGGCATTACATATCTTTCTATGAATTTTTGAAAGAAATTATCAAAATGGAGAAGTATTAACAAAATAATTTGCATAATTTCTAACAGATCAGGGAATTTTTTTGCAGAGTTATCTTGAATATATTTAAGAAAAAAGTAACTTATAGAGATTGAAGCAAAATATCGATAGTCTAAAATCACCAGTCAACACATCTTAGTAGTATCTCAATTCAAGAGAACTAGGTCCACTATCCATTAGCCAGTAAAACAAATAAAATCAATTCATAAGATTATTTTGTTCTAATAGGGTTGATTGGTTGCTTGTTTCTTTTTTATTGTCAGGAAGTCATCAATATACACTTGGTTTTCCCGCCTTCTCTTGCCTCGTGGCCAGAGAGTTTTTGTAGAAGGCATCAAAGTAACCTTCAAGATTGACAATGACAATTAGTACAAGGTCAGTATAACTTAATGTTAATTGGGTATGATTTTATTTGTTCAAGACCAATTTAGATTCATTTTCTGCTCACACTACTTTATTTACATTTTTGTTTTTTCTAATATCCATTTTCCTTTACATTCATATTCTTCTATACATATTGTGTTTACAATAATGTTTTCCTTAATTTAATCTAGGGGAGAGGACCCAGTACCTAAGCATGTTTCAATAGTTGTGATAGTGGTGGTTTATATAATGCCCAATATTTTTAACAATATTGGACCAATAGTTGTGACTTTAAAGTTGTTAGTGTTGATGATGACTACCCATAATTAAACAAAATATATTCTTTTGATCTAAAAAGCAACCAATCATGTGATTGCACATTAGTGCTCAATAAAACATGTTGTGAATGCACAAATATTGGTCTCACTATTTTTTTGGGTCTTTTTGGACACCTTGACAAAAAGCATGCTGATGTGGCCTTGAAACCTTAGTTATAAGCAGGGGAATTTTCAAGTAAGTTGTTGTAAAAAATTGGGAGTGATTTGAAATTTCCACGTAGGATAATTAGAAGTGCGAAGTTAGGGTTCTCAACTACTAGGTCCTCTCCCCTATATATTGTTGCGGCACAGGCATGATGTTGATGTTTTTGGGAATGGTGAGTAATTCGGTCAAGGGTAATGCAGGTTCTGCAATATGGCCTGGAAGAAGACATATATCTCCTGATGATTTCTATATAGCCCTAGGCCACTGTTCAACTTTTCCCATAGTACCTTTGATATTCGTGTCATACTAGACCTCGCTTTGAAGGAAAGCATTTGGTAGCCTGGACTCTGTTCCCCTTACTATCACAAGAGTATTGATAATTATCACCTACCTCGCTTTGAAGGAAAGCATTTGGTAGCCTCGTTAGAAGTATTGCCTCAGGAAGTGCAAGTCTATTGCACTTGTCTAATATACAATCATTTGGTAACTAAATCTTTTTCAACAAATCCATTTTGTGTTCATGCAAGTATTATTTCAAGGCATTCTGTCAAACAGTTTACTTGGACATTCTGAAGGTGAACCATTTTTCCAAACAATTCATTGCTTGCTTTGTATATTAAAATCTTTGAGGCATTTTGTCAAGCAGTTTGTATGCCAAATCTATAGATGAGCATCTCAAAGGAATTTTTTCAAATGTTCATCAACCTCATCTTTGCTTCCACACTTCACATATATGCTCGTAATAACATTTACAAACACAAAATTTTCCAAAAATGTTTTATTCATGTCGAACTTGTAGGCGACAGCTTCAACGCAGGCATACTGCAGCCGAATACCCAATGTTCCCATTATGGCACAAACAATAGGAATGCTGGAAAGAATTGTGGGAATTGGCTTTACAACTGCTAGTTACATTTGCTTAAAGTTTCAAGCATCTTCAATGTATCCACTTCGAACATACCCTGCACTATATCATTCCATGAAAATGGAATTCCTTCCAGGCGTATAAAATAGTTCAGGCACCTTGTTTGTCTCTAAATTGAGCATCCATGGCCACCAGGGCACTAGGAAAGTGTGAAGATTTAAAAGACTTTAGTAAATCCACTTCATGTCTTCTCCATGGGAGAAGAATAGTCTGAAAGCAATTTTTGTCCACTTCATGTCTTCTCCATGGGAGAAGAATAGTCTGTAAGCAATTTTTGTGGTTTGGAAAAATCCTTTGTAATTTCACTTTGATGTAATAAGCACAGGGAAAGTTTGTTTTCATTTTGTTACTTATGCTTATTGTCCCCTACTGCCATGAATTAGGTATGAATATTTGGTTGTATTTTAACACACGATTGTAATCCTTTTTCTTTCCTTGTGTATGATTCTTCTTGCTCACTTTCTCTTATATTTGGGGATGATGTAAGGCATTCATCAAACTTGTTTTCACGCTAACCCAAGTATGGTATGAAGACCTGTTGTTATATGTTCCATTTCTTGAGAAGTGATTTCTCCTGTCATGAATTTAGTGAGCTATAAAAATTGAACATAGAGCTACTAAACATTGTACAACTTTTCTTGATTTGCATACAACCCAACCTTAGACACTTTGAATAAATGATGTGAACCTTTACATGTGTATGTTGTGGTTATTTATATGATCTCACATTATGCAAATGCGCAGAAGTGCTTAGGATCCAAGTTTGAAGGATGTTAAGTTGCCACTAGTTTAAGAATAGGAAAGTATGTCTTGAGGAATTTCACGTTAAATACTATGTGAAGTCCTAGGTACTACAAAAGTTTGAAAATAAAAAATTTCTCACTAATTATGTGCAAAACGATGTGAGGCCCATATCATAGTGTCGTGGTGCTTTTTATATTTTTGTTGTTGGTGAGAGAGCATCTATTGTATTTCTTTGTGAACACTTTGGATGTGTTGAAATCTCTATGCATTATTTGTTTCTTATTCTTATTTGTGCAAATTCCACATGAGGTGGTGTGTAGTAGGTATGTTCAAGGGTGTCACAAGCTAAAACCCAAGACATGCTTAGAAAGGACTTTACCTCATAAACTTGTGTGGAGCTCTATTATAAGCATGTTTAATGCAAAGTATATTTCCATCCCAAGTATGTGGATACTTACAACAATAGATGCCCACTTAATTTAAGAAATTCTAGTTGACTACCATTGTCTAATTGTTTGTTGATGGATTTCTCTAGTTGTGGATTGCTCTAGTACACCATTGCGATGAAACAATGCCTACATTTGAACGAATAGTTTTTTTTTTTTTTTAAATTGCATTGTTTCGTC
The DNA here is from genome assembly GCA_007258455.2 of Sequoia sempervirens. Taxonomy (NCBI): domain Eukaryota; kingdom Viridiplantae; phylum Streptophyta; class Pinopsida; order Cupressales; family Cupressaceae; genus Sequoia; species Sequoia sempervirens. Next base: position 740,822,373 of record VDFB02281492.1, on the reverse strand, counting down.
GAACTTTCGACGAAACTTCAATACCATCCGACCAATTTGCAATACTTCCAACAAAAATTTCGTCGGAATGACTTGACGAACCTTCAATACCGTCTGATGAATTTGCAATAATTTTGACAAAACTTTCGTCAGAATGACTTGTCCATTTCATCAGAATCTCAACGAATTTCCAATGTTCTTTCGACGCTTTGGCAGAGGCATGCCACTTGTGTTCTAGCTATTGTTCATAGCTAGATCGACAAAATTTTCATTGCTATTCCGACGAACACCAGTTCCCTTTTTCGTGGTGGCAACCGACGAAACTGAGTCATGATTTCGACGTTTTAGAGCTCGTCCGGAAAGCGACAAAAATTGAGCGACGCAAAATATTTTAGTGATTCATCAATATTCCGACAATAGTTTGTAAATAATTCAACAAACTTTCGTCAAAAATTAGAATAAAATATAGTAGTGATTTATTGATGTTAGAATACAAGATTCCTTAGCCTCAATATGTTAATTCAAATAATAAGAAGAAGAACCTTCTAGATATATAATAGCATCCATAGAAGATGAAAAATAGGTATTATTTATAGGATATTTGTATCGAGAGGTTTATATGGCATCATAGTGATCAAGCTCTTCCAATTCACCAAGTAGTATAAGATTCATTTTATCCTTCAAACGCTTCCATATTCTAATCTAAAAGTCATGAGGGAGCTTAATGTGGGTGGTGGCTATCATGGCATTGATGTTGATATAAGTCATAAACAATATTTTCTTTCCATGCAATTTGTTGATGTATAGTACTTGGTTAGGGAATAGGTGCATAGAGATAGTGTGAGATATTAACCCATCCAAATTCTTCAAAATTTTAACTTACCAAGACTTATAGTTCCATCTTTTAGCATTGATAGTAGTTGGATGCCTTTTGATAACCATGATTAAATCCTTAAAGTAGTCATATTAAAAAATTAAGAAACTCAACCAAAAAAGGAAATGAAACCACAATATCACCCCATAAAATCACACAATCATGAGATCCCCCCTATTGCGACCCTTCACAACACACCCATAAATTCAAAATTTTGGAGAACCTAGTAAGAGTTTATTAGTTTGCAAATTTGGGATTTTTCTTTTATATTTTATTTTGTCTTACCCCTTTATTTAAAAGTGAATTATCAAAGTTACAAGTGTTTTAAAACCCATTTTTATAAATTTATCAAGTCTTTCTTTACAAATTGAATACCCTTCATATTCCTTGGAGACTGTTCACTTATCGAGTTACAAATTGCAGCATTTTGTTAAAGTCAAAAATGGGAAAACTTTGCAAACTAGTGAGTTGACCCATTTCACCAATTTTTCTCATTAGTTTTGGCTTGATAATCACTTAAAATATACATTAACCTTATCATCTTCTTAATTTTGACCATTTTGTTGTCATTTTCTTAGTTTTTCCCTTATTTCTTTTCATTTTTGTTCTTGGGAAATCAAGGGATACCTGCAACTTTACAAACCCAATGTTTCTTTGTAAGATTTGGTCTTTTGATCCAATTTCTAGTTTAAATATTTTGGTTTGATTGTTTAAAACTCTTGTCAACTAGTATTTATAGGAATAAATTTTGTAAATTTTGATGTTTGGCCTCTACGGATTTTGTACCCTATTTTATGGGTACCTACAAAGCCTAGTTTAAGTATTAGTATTTCACTTGAAATAGTATTAAAACCTTGGAAAATCATTAATTGTGGTTAGTATATTGTAACTTCAAACTTAGAAGAAGAAAAAAATTGTCTCCCTTGACATACATATTTCATTTTACAGTTTTCAAAATTTGCAAAATACAAGCTAACAACAAGAGATGGTGTACAAAAGGGAGGAGTGTCCATACTTCATCAATTGTTAGTGTTTCAAGAAATGGATTTATATTGAATGTCAAGATGAAAGTTTTAAAAAGTGTGGGTGAGGACTGGAAGATAACACACAAGTAGCTTCATTTTGAAACATTTCTAAGTTGTAAGATGGGCCTGCGAGTCAATATGTCATTAGCAAGTCAAACCAAAGAGAAGATAAAATGATGGAATACCAAGTGACTTTATAGCTTCTGTAAATTGCAAGTTGGTCCTAAACACCAGCCTACAACCTTGCAAATCAATAACCAAGTTTGAATCACAAGGAATTAAAATATTATTTTTAAATGGTTGTAACTCATAGAAATTGGTGATTTAAATTAATTAATTTAAGGCTTTGCTTAAATTTAGGATACAAATAATGAAATGGAGTACGAATTGAAAAAGGAAAGGAGGAATCAGGGTTATGACATTGGAATGCATGAACACATATTAAATATTATGTCAACCAAAGGGGCCTCTAGAGAATAAAGGAGTGCTTGAAAAGGGTGCATTAGTCTAGTGACATGTCAAAACAAAGAAAAAAGGAACCCTAAGTCTAATGTATAAGCTTAGGATTCAAATGTTTTTGGTGGTGTGGTGTGCATTTTCTATTATTTCATTAAGATGGAGATCAACAAGGTGAGTAGATTGACTTTCAACCATGAAGGTGAGCCAATCAAACTTGGATCTCCATCCTATTGAGCCTTAGAATAGATTGGAATTGATTTTTTATGATTAACCAAATTAGACTATATGACCTAATATACAAAATGCAATAATCCGATAGTTGATAAACTAAAATAGTCAATTGTACATAGATTTGGAAGTACAAAGGAATGTGTACCTATCCAAAAAAATTGGTTTCAGTGTGCATAGGAGGATTGATTCACCCAAGGGCATATGGGTCCATGTAGGCTACTCCTGCTCTATTTTTGAGTTCCTCTGATGACAAATCTAAGATTTTGATTTCGGTTGCAAAGTTTTCGAAACACAATTGAATAATTATGTAGGTGAGTTTCCATGAGTTGAAAAGGTGTAGGGCTTCAAATGCAACAATGAAAAAAAATTCTTCAAGTTTTCTTCAATACTCTTCAAACCTAAAATCTACACATTCACAAAGAGAAGAGATGTTGTGCCATTTAGGGGCTTGCCTTGGTCAAACCACGTGTTAGTGTTTCCATTTCCACAATGGAAATGTCAAAAATAAATGGATAAACGACAAGAAGGAATGATGAAATCATAAAGTGTTGCAACTCACTACCCTTCAATGGCTTTCTTGAAGGACTGAAGTCATGCACATCACCTCAAGGTCTTGATCTTGCTTGCTTGATTGCTTGAATTTCTCTAGAGACCTACAAAAGTGGTTACGCTTCACAAAAAAATGATAATATGACAACATTAACTTGTGCATACACTTTGACATGATGTTTGGATCTTGAATTGCAGCAAAAAAGCTCTGAAATGCTAGACGCTTGACTTGCTTGATAGTGCTCTTGACAATAATAATTTCTCATAAAATCTCATTAGCGCTTGTTAGATTTCAAATGATGCAATCACTAGGTATTTATAGGAATTTCTCTAATTTCTCAAAGATTAAATCTTAATAGCCAACATTTGTAAGTTGAATTTTGAATGTTAAAATACCAACACCGACATTATCCAAAATTGGTCCTCCAAAAAATAGGGGGTTTCATACGCCCTAGGGTGAATGGGTCTTAGCCCTATTTTCCAAGACATTAAGTGTTAGGGGAAAAATAATAACTAGATGCATTTGTTCAATGCTTGCAATTTCTCAAAAAATGGTACAAATGAGCTATAAAATGCATAATTTGGGAAATTAGGTGCTTAATTAGGCTCTATAATTTAAGGGGGACAAAATATAGTGTGAAATTGTCAAGGGTGACAATTTACAATGCTACACATGCATCTACACATGAGATTGTATATGACATGTAATGAAGGAATAGAAAGTGAAAAGATAAGTCAAAGCAGCCTTTCACGAGGCAGGGGCCTTGACTCAATTAGCTAAAGCATCCTATTGTAGGCAAGAGGCCATGAGGTCCAATCTCCCCCTATCCCTATGGTACCAAAGGGAATTTAATGCTAGCATCACTAGTCATGTGTACAATTTTTACCAAGCACACTATAGTTTATAGAGGGGCTACCCTATTCCTACACTCTAAAAAAGAAAAAAGTGACCTTTCACATTCTAAAGTTGTTTGTCATTTTATAATTTTGAAGGGAATGAATAGTGGTATTCCTATCTAAATTCACCAATTTATTGCTATATGTAACTCATTTTAAGGGATGGAAATGTTGGAAATCAATAGAAACTCATTTAGAAATATAATATAACAAATTTTGCTCTATTTTTTTTATGGTTTTTCATTTTGAAAAATATTTTTTAACTCTAGCTAGTAAAGTGTCTTGTTTTTTAATTTGAATTAGATCAATTAAAAATAAGTTTAAATCTTTCATTTATATTTAGTTCCTTCAAATATTGCATCATCTCATGTTTAGATTGCGGGTAATTGGTCTAGAAAATATTAGTTGTGTTGTTATATTCATTTGTAGAATGATGTGTTGGAGGAATGAAAATAAATTTAAAATTTATTTTTCTTTATCTAGCCCTTTTCTCTACTCCCTTCTTTTTTCCTTTTCTAATCATGGTGTTAGATTAGGATTTTAATGGTTGTAGTGTAGGAAAATGTACTCCTTTACATTTCCACACTTTGTTTGGGTCCCCTCAATTAAATTGGACTTAATTATGCCTTAATAATCCCTACTTTACATCTACAAGCCTAATAAATTACATTTTCCAAAGGGAAAACCCGACAACAATTAATGCCAGCACATAATACTTTACCTTGAGTAATGTGTGTTGTAGGAATAGGGACTTGGAATCCATTCGCCCGTTCTCCCTAGGCCTTTGAACCTAAATTTAAAATATGTTTTTGGTGGTATTTTATTGTCCTCGAATTCAAATTTTAATGTCATCTTGTAATGTTTAATTTTCAAGAAATTAAGGATACATACCTATAAATACAAGGTTATTTCATCAATTTCAAATCCTAAGACACCTAGAAAATTCATGAGAGCATAATTCAAGTTCACAAAAGAAAATATTATGATCAAGGGAATTCAAGAGAATATTTATTGACAATTTATTGCAGCAATCAAGATCTCAAGCATCATGTCAAAGTCTTTTGTAATCATGCATGTTTTTGGAGCTAACATTGTGATGTAGGTTTCAAAGATCAAGTCAAACATTCAAATCATATTTCAAGTATCAATATCCACATCTATTGAAGCCATTTCATGCAAGATCAAGATCAACATTCCAAAGGTTTATTCAAGGGTTTGGTGAGTTTCAACATAGAATTGTTCATTCATCATTCCTTTCATGTTTCATTATTTCAATTCAAGGTTTAATTACCCAAACAGGGTTTGACCAAGGCAAACCCCCATTCACTAAAAAACAAACAATTTTCCCTCTTGTTTTTTTGTTATAGATCTTAGTTTACAGAAGGATTGAAGATCTCTTGAAGAGAAAGATTGGAAAAGTTGTCAAAGTTGCAAAAGTTGTCAAAGTTGTCATCAATTCACGGAATCTCATCTACACATCTTACTTTTGACTTTCTGACACTGAAACCCAAATCAAATGGAAGCTATAGACTAATATTAGAGGCTCCCAAAAGTTGGTTGAAACCTCTACACAAAGACCCATTCACCTATAGGCGAATGAGTCCTAGTTAGCCTCCTAAATCTGCATTTTGGTGACAAGTACACATCACTCTGCCCTTTCTAGATCTGCAGGAATTTTATTGTTTCTATTTGTATTATGCTTTAAATTAATGTTTCAAGTTTGAATGGGCATGATTAAGTTGATTTAATATTTTTAGTTTATCTCCCAAAAGTGCTATTTAGGCTAATACCCCTGTCCTCAATCATAAGGAAATCAATATATTCCCTTATTGAATTGACTCACCTAAGGGTTGTAAGTCAATTATTTGTGTCCAATCTTGTTTCCTAATGAAATAAAGGAAAATAGGTCCATATATAGTTTTTATCATTGTGGTGAACCCCCCTTTGTAACACACCCTATTTTTCTTCATTTCATTTTGGTGAATCTAACATTATTACACTATAAACTTTCTAAATTTGGAGTCCATTCAAACCCTAGATCTAGGATTTTTATTACTTTGCATTGCATTGCATTGATTTTCATCTCATTTAGGGTTTTTAACTTTCATTAGTTTGCATTTCATTTAGGGTTTTAGGTTTGCATTTTGCATTCTTTAAAATCTAAAAAAATTTAAAAAAACATTAATTTTGCATAGTTCTTACATAACATTGCATAATCAGTCACTTAAATAAAAAAAATTAAATCAAAATTGCATCTCAAATTAGGTAGTTTTTCTTTTCATTTAGCATTATTTCACACTTGCATTTAGATCTAATTTGCCTAAAATTTGAAACTGTAATTACTTGTTTGCAACCAAAATCTGAAAACATAAACATTCACTCAAATTTGTAATTTAATTTTTCAAAACCCTGACAGAAGACCCATTCACCCACAGGCGAATGAGTTCCTGATCATACCTATTTTTGAATTTTTGGGCACTAAAAGCCCTCTATTTACATTTTGTGTTTCTACATTCAGTTTTTTGTTTCAGTTTCCAGAATTTATGTTTTTTCTACAATCATTTACAATAAGGTTAATTGATCAATTCAAGTGCATTTCAAACATAAATTGGAATTACAAGACATCATTTTTAGGTTTTTGCATAGTATAATTAAAAAATTATCTTGTTTAAAATATGGAAATTGCTCTCTTTTTACATACTTCCATTGTCCTTCCTATTTTTGAGTGCTTTGTTGCATTTATCTAGCGCCTATTCTCCATTTTGGGTACACCTTAGGTTTGGTGAAACTTGTATGAGCTTCACAACATGGTATCCTATTTCCAATACTCTAGTGAGACATAGCTCTAGACTCATACCATCCTACACTAGCACATTTGTTGTGGATCTTGAATTCTCTAGCTCTTTCACTCATAGTGTTGACACTAGTCAACCCATCATGGACCATACCCTTGACAACTCATTTCCTATGACCTCCTTACCAACAACTAATGTTACTAATGTTGAATCAACGGTTGTTAATGTCCCTCAAGAGAGCCTAAGACAAATGAATGAAGAATTAGATAAATTGCAAAACTTTGTGAGTTTTGACTACATTGTTGGTATTGTGATTCCTTTATGTACATAACATCTTCAATCTTGTAATATTTCATCCATTATCATAGCAAGTTATTCTAGCCATTTTCTCTCTTGTGGAATATATTTTGGTCTAGCAGTTGTTCCTGGGGGTGTTGGGAGACACCATTAACTCCTACATGGTATTAGAGCTCTGGTGTTGTAGATTCCTTCTCAAATATGAGGGATTCATCTTGGCTTGAATATTTTTTTGGGTGCATTTTTTGGTTTCAAGGACCTTACGGTTGAATCTAGGGTGTCAAAGAGAGTTGTCTTTCATTTCCTCAAATTTTGTCATGTTTTGTCAAATCTACAAGGGTTTCAAGTAGGGTTAAAGTTACCAAATCCAAGAGATAGATAATTTTTCAAAGAACTTTGGACCAAAACTAACCCCACCATCATATTCGAAAGGCCCGAAAACCTAAAGATCAACTATCAAATTGTCAAAAATGGACACTTTGTCTCAGAGGCATCAAGCAAAATTTTCATCTGGTCGGCATACTTGTACGACTGAATGGATCTGTACATAGTCATCTTGTATGGTTATTAGTCTAGAGTCTATGCGTCAACAAAGCTTGGCGGAATATTTAGCATATTCCCTTGACCCACGAAAGCCTGGCATCATCGTTTGTACATCGGGTACTCTATGTTGTCGTAAGGTACTTGGTACATTGTATGGTAGGAATTTGTTTTATTTAAAAAAAGAAGGATTTTTTATTAATTAAAAAATGGTTTGTTGATTATTTTAGGCGATGGGGTTCATATGTAGTGCATGGTCACGAGGTTTAAACCCTCACAGCTAACGCTTGGAGAGGAGGGCTTAACCTTGGACCACAGCTTGCCCAACAACGGACCCGCCACCAATGGCATGCAGGAGTCATCACTCTACAGCTAGTTGGCTCTAGATTTTTTTATTTAAACTACCAGTGCCTCAAACCCAACAAACGGTCATATCAAGGAACAAGCACCTACTCCCAAGGGGCTTATATTATGTTCCTGAAGCCCAAATAGGACATTTTTCAAATTGTCATAACTTGCAATCTAAGAGGCCATTTTTCGAAAATGAAATATTTTCATAAAGTTGGATCTATGAATTTTATAGTGGTGTAGGTTATTTTTCAAAATTTGGTTTTTGGTGATAGCAATTTTTTATTGAAGTCAAATCTTGTTTTTTGGCTCCAAAGCTCATAACTTTTTGCCACAATCTTTGATTTTCATGATTCTTGCAGCATTTGAAAGGTATTAAGGAGCTCTATCCAACCATCCATGCACTTTTTTATGTTTTTGTCCCAAGTATATTGTTATTTTAGTTATTTCCTAGTGGGTATCCTAGAAGATTACTTGGATACTTTGGAAATTAGGAGTGTGTTGTTTTGATCAGTATACTTTATTTCAACCTCAGTTCATGTATTGATCTCATATTTTATCGTTTGAGAAGTGTATCATTGTTGTACGCATGGGTTATGCAACTCATCCTTCTGTAATTGTTCTGACTAAGGACAACTATGAGTCTTGGCTAAAAGGCATCCTAACACATTGCAAGTGGCTCAATATTTTTCCTCATCTTTATGGAATCATACCTAATCCAAAGACAACATGAAAGAAATCAGTTTGGGGTAATAAGAATGATCATATCGTAGGATTGATTAGTTCTAGTTTTAGTGCAAGCATCTTCAGAGAGACCTACAATCATATTTTAGGAATCTCATGCCCACACAGTTCGGACCAAGATTTGGGAAATTTTTGGAGATCCACATAATCCTCCATTCCTAGATGATCCTGAATCAAATTGCCTCATCCCACTTAATGATATTAATAATTTGGGCTTTGATGATGAAACCTTAGAGGAGTTTGAATATGATGTAAAACTTGAGCATCTTGATGATCCAAAGACCTCATGCAACTCCTACTTCTCCAATTGAGATCACAAATTCATCTTTTGTTAGTGTTCCATTGAGAACTTACAGTGGTTCATTGCAACAGGTGTATCATTGTCTTCCTAATTGGGATTTCTATTTATTAGACATTGCATCTTTGTTTGTGGAGTTTCATATTTCAAATTTGGAGGATCAATTTGAGGGTTTCTCTCTTAATGATGATAGTCATTACATAACTATTGTCACCTCATCTTTGTCTTTGGATTTATTTCGATATCAATTTCCATTTGTTCTTGCTTTTTCAATTTTTGTTGTGATTGGGCATGTACCCGATTGGATTGTGGCATCATCATCATCTACCAAGAACTTGGAAATACAAGAGAAAATTTCAAAGACAATATTCATACATATGGATTCTTCTTCCTACCAACTCCTATCTAGAATGGGAAGCATTCCTACATTTGTACTTGGTCTATCTTCTTCCCAAGGGGAAAAATATTGTTTGTAAGCATTGGATCATGTTTTGTCTTTAAGCACTTACTATTTTTGCAAGAGATTACACATTGTGGGGGAGATCTTGTCTCTTTTTTTCCGTCTTATGGGGGATTCATTAATTGTATATACATAATGGATGTAGTCCTTGGGTGTATCATTAAGTCCTACATATATCATCCTTATATTTTTTCTCTTTTGGAGAGGATTTTTGTTCCATTGGGTTTTCTCTTTTTCTCCATTGAGATTTCATTTTTACATGGGTACATAACATGGCCTCATAGCTGAAACCCATCCATGCATTTTTGCATCATTAGCATAATAATCTTCTCCCTAAATTGCACTTAAGGGGGGGTGTTGGTGTAAATAGTTGTTTTACCCATCTAGTTCACTTATAGGTCCTATTTACATGTTAAGTTTACTTAGGTCCTAGGTGTTTTTCTAGAAGTCTTAGTTGTCTAGATAATATTTTATCATATCTTCTCTTTTTCTTTTATTTAATGATTGTTACCTAGGTCATTTAATATTGTTGAGGTAGTTCTCTCATTGTACAAGATTAAGACACATGCCATAATCTTGTCTAATCCTATTTCACAATTTGTCTTTATAAGCAAGGCATCGTGTGTACATCACATATTCAATCTTACAACATTATATCCATAATCATAGCAAGTTATTCTTGTCATTTTCTCTCTTGTGGGAGATATTTTGGTCTATCAATTGTTCTTCAAGTTGTTGGGAGTCACCATTAACTCCTAAACCATCCGCTCATCCACAAGTCTTCCATCAACCCATCCATGATCCAATACCCATTTTTCATCTTGTCATCCCTCTTATCCAATCCTTTGCATAGATCCATTTCTCGCTCCATCTTCCCATCCATTCCATCCCCCTTACCACCATTCTACCAATGCCTAGAAGCATACCTCCAATTGCTATGGTCAATTGTAGTACATCTTCAAGGGATACTATCCATGAAACTAAATTCTTGATTCCTTCCTCCATCTCCTCATCATTCACCCACTATCTTTTAAAAATCCACTTATTCACATGCTTATCCTCATCCTTATCGATCCATACTATTCAATATATCCAAAAAACAAAAAAGAACCAAAAAAAATAAAAGAAGTAAAGAGAAAATCATTCATCTAATGGTGAAAACCACTTCTTCTGGCACCTTGGGCAAGTACCATGATGAAAACTTGGCAAACAGGTGTCATATGTAATCCCCCATCCACTTGCACTCTACACTTGGGGGAAAGATTAATCCATATCACATCCTATCCACATCTTTCAGTATCCTTCATCCCCTATCCATCATCCTATCCAAGTCCATTCCCCTTTTCCACTTTTGATCTTGACAAGGCTAAGGATCTTCATTAGCATCACATATCCTACCTATCTTATATCATATCCCTCATCCCATCCAAATCCATCCTCCATTCCCATATTTGATCTTGATAAGGAGTCTCCATGTTATCTATCAATCCATACCTTATCCATATCCTTTATTGTCCACCATCACATATCCCTTATCCTATCTCCATCCCCCCATCCTATCAACTTCATCCTCCCTTTTCAATCTTGATCTTGATAGAGAGCTAGGGGAAAAATATCCATTTTGGACAAGGCAAGCCTTACTCTCCTTTCCATTCATATCCACTATCTTTCCATCTCATGCATATTTTACCATATTAAATCATCCATAATTGCACCACCTCTAGTGTGGGGCATTTGTTTCCTTTCCAACATAGTCCTTCAAACTCCATCCTCTTATCTCCCATCACCTTTCATCCATCCACTAGTCCCCCTTATCTCCTATCCAAGCAATCCATGTATATTTCCATCTTTTACCAATCCTTGGTCATCCCTTGTCATTGGATCCTATCCATTCCTCTATCCTAATCATTCCTATCCTCCATCCAATCCTATCTTATCCTAATCCATTTATCATCCATCTATCGTACCAATCCAAAAATCCCAATCAATCCATCCAAATACAATCAAATCCTAATCCATGCAATCCAATCTTGCAATCTAGTTCATCATCTAAAAGCAATCCATCATTTTGATCCAAATCAACTGAAATCCATTGATCCATTAATCCAATGAATCTGTGTGTTCTTATCGTTAACAACACAATTCTTGGGGTATGGATTGTTCTTATTATTACCATTGATATCCTCATTATCATCAATCAATTTTTAGCTTGACTAGGGGCATTATCCTTGTTTTTTTTTGGTTTGTTGTGCATGCTTTCTTGTTGCTTGTATGTTTTATCATTGTTTGCATTTATCATGGTCTTTGCACTCTCTTGCCACAAAGGCATCATGGTCTTCCATATCATGGTGTCATAAGGCATATATGTTTGAATTTGACCTTTTTAATCATGTACTTGGCACATTGTCACCCTGGTTCCTTATACCTTGGTGCATAACGTCAAGCACAATATCAAATCTAGGTTGCTCATACCACTGCAGCATGATTATTATCCATCATTTCTCTCTATCCATCTATTTAAATTCCATCATCTTTATATCCTTCATCCTCTAGTCCCCCTCTCCATTTCAAGAGCATACCTACGTTCTTATAACCCACTTGTCCTCACGAAGGGGCATACCACTACCTCCTTGTAATCCATCCCCATCTTACCAGTGATTGGGCCATCATGCCACTACTCTTTATCCCCTCCTACCCACTATGTTTAATTCTTATTTGAAATGGTACTTATTTTAGTCGCAACATCATCTCAAAGAGGAGCAAAATGCAGACACCTAAATTTGTCCATGCTTGACCACACTTGACTTTACCCCATTCTATCTGCTAATTAAATTCCTTATCTCACTCTTAATTAAATAAATTTACATTTATTTAATTAAATCATCTTAGCCCCCAAGCCTTCCAACTAAATAATTAATTAATACCTACTTAATTTATTTATTTAGACTAATTAACTTTATTGCCATTTTCTTATTAGTTAATTCCACCTCACCCTCAATCCTTTCACTCAATCCTAGCCCTTGAATCCATCTACATGGATCAAGATCTAAACTTGTTATCATGTGACTCGTGTCCTGACCTGCCTATCCTACCCCTTTCTCAGACATGTAAGGCGACCCTACCTCTTACACATGTCATAGACATGTCACTTTCCCAAGCCACCCTACCTCTTACACATGTCATAGACATGTCTCCTTTGTGTTTTTCTCAATGTGTGCCACACCTTGCTCTTACACCTTTCCTTTTGTGACACTTTCACAAGGCTAAGCCTCTATCATCTCATTCAATCTTGACCCCCATTTAGTCAATGCATCTTGGTCATTGATTTCCCCATCAAAAATCTATAAATTGAGGCATTTGCTCTCAATTTGTAAGATTCTTTCATCATCATATCCTTATGCTATTGTTTTCTTCTATCAATCTTCAATCTCAATATCATGGTGCTTGTCTAAACAACCACATTCCATCCAACTACAATATCAAAAGAGCGCATCAAGTAGACATGGGTGCATCTACTTCAACTCAATCCATGAAGTGAGAAAGGTAAAACGCAAGGTAATTGTGTGTTATTTGCATTTATCTTATGTTTTATACCTTATCATTTTTATCTTCAGTACCAAATAAAGGACCTTCTCATCACTATCAAAAGATGGAATATGATATCAACCACGTTTCTATTCATTCCTATGTAACAAGTTGTTGGATCTAAACTTCAACTACATGTAGTCTACATGATAAGATTAAAGGAGTAGTCATGGCCCCATACAGTTGACATTCCTTTAGGTTAGTCCAAAGACTCTAAAAGATGTAAATAGAGACTTATAATCACCCTGTCTCTACACAGTCATTGACCAATTTGGATGAACTAGAAGAGGCACTTATAATTCTCTCAATTTTATCTAATTACCAAAATATTTGAGCATGAAAAATAATTTGATTTTTTAACACATAAAACATAAATAAAAACATAATTTTAATCTTTTAAATTAAGATGGGAACTTTTGATTTTTATAAACCTTTGTCGGTGCTTTAATTGTCTTTCACAAGTAGTTGCACTTCTGAATTAAGATTAGTGCTTTGTCAAGTGCTTATCGATGTTATTGTGTCATTTGATTGAAAGTTTTGAAAGCCTTTCCTCCAAATCCACTATGCTACAAACACTACAATCATTGCATTCCATAGGACCACATCTTTTTTAGGCTTTCTATCAAACAACTCATGTGCCTTGCCTGCGCCTCCACACTTTGCATGCATTTTTACCATGGCAGCTAGAAAAATCACTTTCAACCATGCTTTGATGGATGCCCTACCTAGTTTCAACACTCAAATTTAGTAGGGGCGCAGGATTTTGAAATTGCACATGCCGGTTGCATTTGTTTGGAAGTTTCTAAAGCCTTTTCAAGAAATCCATTGTGTGTATATCATGCACTCATTGCAGTTCATGAAATTGCATTCCTTTGAGTCACTTTGTCAAACAACGTGCTTGCCTTTATGTAGACTTCTACATCTTCACATGCTTGTGTGCCTACGCATTTCCAATTATCAAAATCCTTTCCTTTATTCCCTAATGAATGCATATTTCAGTCATGGCAGCCTATGGAATGACGTACTCTTAAACTTGCAACTTAACATTGGTTTCTTGAATGGTTAAAATTGTTTATTGTTTTCTTATGCATGTAGGCTTGTCTTTACCGGCACTTTGAGTGTCTTCCACAAGTTTCTCAAAATTTTAACTTCAAATTCTCTTTTCATCGACATTTGAGATCTAACTCATAACTTTACAAGTTGTTAAAAATTAAACCTCAAATTATAACCTTCATGTATAAGTTAGAATAACTACTTTTTCTAACTTACTCATTTTTTTAAATCACTTCACCGCCTCAACTTGTGGGTTGTGGGTTGTAAATCAACCTTTTTCATTTTTGATTTATTTCCATCAACTCTGCTTTTCTCGTTTAGTTACTCATTTCAAGTAATTTTGAAAATTTTGCCATTCAAGAATGGAAGCTTCAACCAGCTTCATGGCAACAACTATGTGGTCAAACATTTTTCAAGCAAACTCCTATGAGTCAAAAATAAAAATAAACAATGAATTTTTAATTTGCAAGATTTATTTCGCAAAGAGACCTTGAAACCCATTCACTAATTTTATAAATTTGTCAACAAAACGAATCATCATAACTTATAATTGGCTCTATATTTTTCTCTAAAAACTTGCCTCATCACTAATAATACCATCATGAGAAAACCCATTAATTCATTTTGTTCTAGCCTCTATGAAATTTTCAATTTAATTAGTTTTTGTAGATCACATTGCAAAAAAATGAACTTTTAATATCTCACCAATCAAGAAGCATTTTCAGCTAAAAAGTTGCCACGTTGTGTGAAATACTATAAACAATGAATGTTTAATTTACAAGATTTGTTTGGCGAAGAGACCTTGAAACCCATTCACTAATTTTATAAATCTGTCAACAAAAGGAATCATCATAACTTTTTATAAGTTCCATATTTTTCTCTAAAAACTTGCCTCATCATTAATAATACCATCATGAGAAAACCCATTAATTCATTTTGTTCTAACCTCTATGAAATTTTCAATTTAATTGTTTATGTAAATCATATTGCAAAAAATTGAACTTTTAATATCTCACAAATCAAGAAGTATTTTGAGCTAAAAAGTTGCCTCATTGTGTGAAATACTACCAAAAACATCCCCATAAAAGGATTTTGCATAATCTCTTAGAGATTTTAATATTTAATTGTTTTCATAAATTGTGACAAGTTGCATCACTACTTATGAGGCTTCTACTACAATAATGGAGATTTTTCTTCAAAATGGTGAGAAACTTAATATTTGAGGATAATTGAGACATTTTCAACTATGAACTAATCAACACAAGGATTCAAACACAACAAATTTAAAATTTGGCAAGTTCAAAAATGGGGTTAACAAACCAAAAAAAAGAACATTTTTTGAAACATACATACTGATTCATGGAGGTCATACGACTTTCTGAGCAAAAATTTTTTAAAAAAAATTGCAAACTTGTCCAAAATCAACAATTTAATAATTGATTTTAAAGTTTTTGAACCTCCTAAGCACAATGGCAAGGTCAAATTTGATCCAAAATGCTTTGAAATGACAGCTCATTGTTGGATCACACAAGGATTCAAATGCAACAAATTTAAAATTTGGCAAGTTCAAAAACAAAGCTAAAAAACCAAAAAATCATTTTTTTTATACATACTAGTTCATGGAGATCATACAACTTTCTAAGCAAAATCAAATTGTTATTTTTTTTTGGTAAACAAAATTGACAATTTAACAATTGATTTTAAAGTTTTTGAACCTCCTAAACACGATGGCAAGGTCAAATTTGACCCAAAATGCTTTGAAATGACAACTCATTGTTGGATCAAGCAACAAACCTCCTGCTTCAAACCTTTACAAATCTAACCTCCAATGTTCAATTTAGACAAAACAAAAGACAAACCTAACTATCTCAACTACTCTAAACTCCATAGTGAGCTCAAAATGTTTCCAACAAGCTTCAAAGGACCTGCAATTGGCAAATTAATATTTAAACCCCCCAAAACTTTTTTTTTTCACATTTTTTTAATTCTCCAAAACATTCAAGGATGCAAAAGAAGAATACTCGTGTTTCAAAAAATACCAACTCTACACTCACAAAAAATTTAAAATATTGTTAACCTACAACTCAATAGCTTTGATACCATGTGACACTTGGCTAAAAAGTCATCCAAAAATACAAATGAATGAAATAAAACAAAGCTAGAAATCAAAAATGAGCAAGAATAAACTATATTCTGCTCAAGCAAATGCAAAATATACAATGAGAATGAAATGCTCATATGAGAGTAATAAGTGGATATATATAGGATATTCCACCCAAGAGACTAAAAACACAACCAATATGGAATGATGAAAAGGTCTCTAAATAAACTTAAACTAGTGTGAAGAGGGCTAGAGTGAGAACTAGCTAGGAAATAAACTAGATACGAAAAGAACCCTATTCACACTAACACTTACAAATGTGGAAGCATGTCTTTAGGGTGTAAGTCTTTGAATTCATGTCTTAACATCCTCTCTCCATTAATTACGTTGATAGAAACATCAAAACATGCTTCATAGACCTTACCTAACTTTTTTTTGTTATCATGTCATGTAATAACTTCTAATTATAACCAATTTACTAACCAGGTGAGACCTCTCCACCCTTACTACTATGACAGAAATCTAGCATCTTATGTCAAATTTTTTGTGGTAATTGTGCTCCGAAAAGAATGCATTAATTTAAAGGTATGGGACCTAAAAAGATACCTTTACATTTGAATTGGAATATTTCTAATTAGTTCACTAAAAACATTCATATAGGTACCAAGAGAAATTTCATCCCGATTGGATGAAATCAAGCATGACGCAAGCCCTAAATGTTTGGTTGATGATAACCCAAGATCGATTCTCCTCCAATGGCCCAACAAAGGATTGTTGGTTAACTATTTGAATACATAATAAACAATGGGGGACAAGCATCTTGAGAGAAATAATAAGTGATAAGATGTATATTAATTGTTAATCCATACAAAACAAATGAACGATGTTTAATGTCTTTAATTTTTTACATACAAGATACATTTAACAATTTCCTACTTAATTTGAGATAAGATTACATGTTTTTTGGTATTAATGAACTCAGTTATTTGCTGAATAAAAAATCCCGAGTTGTTCCTCAAAAGGTTCTAATGTCCAAGTGCTTTAATCTATTGGATTTAGATCTCAAATGTCAATACTTGATTTTCATGATTTTGTTATTTTGACAATTATTTATAAAAGTTACTTTGGACACATTTCTATTTAACATGGATCAGCCTCTGCTATGTCTCGCTGATTCCCAGAAGAAAGCCTCCCCAAGTCCAGGCCAAGTCCACCAAGTCACAAATATGGTGATCCATGTTGGTGCTGCTTAAAAGAAATAAGCGAAAAGAGTAAAAGCAAACATCAGAAAAAGAGTCATGTAATATGTAATTATCTAATCAAGCATTTCAAATCGCTGATCTGCAATGGTTCAACTGAAATCCCTGGGTGCATAGCTACCAGAATTCAGAAGCAAATAATCTTCTCCACAATAAGTTCCCAACTTTCTACCTATGTTCATTTTATTGTAGAACAAGAAAGAGTAGGTGTATCTAGCTGCTAGAACTTTACATGTTTACTGTAACTCTAAACATCAGTATTCAAAATCATTTGTGATTTGAATTCCCCAAAAACAAATATGACAATAGCAAAAATGTTGACTATTCAAAGAGTCTAGTTAAGCAGCCTACCATACAATTTACTCACTGAAACTAGTGTTCCCTAAAGCCATATTTAGGTACCATCTCAGTTAATGGTCAATTTAAAGGAACACAATTCCTAAAATGCAATTTAATAGAACAAATAAATTTTACAAAATAAAGGCCTTTTGCACTCAAAATCAACGCAATATATTGGGACCAGATCAGGACAGTAAACTTTAATGAAAATTCAGAATGCATAGCATTACAAGAAACTTCTGTTGGAATGTAAGAGATCTTTTACTTCCAACTTTTGCATTGAAAAGCAAATGAGAGCAGCTTGGTAATCTAACTCTAAACTTATACCCCCTTGCGTTAAATTTCTACACTCTTTGAACTGCAAAATATACCTTTTTGCATCCCATAGTTGCCACTACACTAAATGACCAGCTCCTGATCATTCCCTTTTTACCCAAATAGCCAATTGTATTTTGCATCTATTTCTTTTTCTTTGACCTGTGCGAGGAAGATAAATGACTTGTAGGCTTTTGTGTAAATGGAGTTCCCTGAAAGCATTTAACAAAGTAAGAGGAAAATTAAGGAACAAGAAACAATTGTAATTAATACGGAACCAGGTGTGCATCCTCCAGTGCAAATATCCCACTCAATGAATACCAAAAAATTGAAACAGCAGTGACAAGCTTCATTTCAGAATACTATTACATTTTCCTTGACATTGAGAAACAGATAGAAACGAACCTTTAACCATTCATTTGCTATGTCAGAATTTTTGGTCCCAACTTCTACTTTTGATGTCTTCTTGGTTTTCTGCATGAATAAATTAGTGTCAAATGATTACCATATGCAATATAATTGAGCCTTGAGTCCCCTAATAAATAATCAAACATATTTCATTAATCTTAGGTTCTACTGGAAAACCTATTTAGACAATAACTTCAACCACAGTAGAGCAATCATTACAAAAAAAGGGAGGATGCTGGATGCCAAGTATTTAAAGGAACATTCAAATATAGCAGGTAACAAACACTCATCCTTTTGTTGGGAACTATTTTGTGATGTATAGATCCCAAGGATGGTATTAGATCTGTTTCCCAGCTAAAGTACAAATTACTATGTTATCCGGTTATTCTGTATTTAACCATTTGAATGGATTGACATTGAAGTTTTGAACTATCGATAGGTACACTACATAAGAAGCAGAGAATTTAGTTCATACCAAATATATTAGTGAAGACATCAGCTAATACAAAATTATTTTTGTTTCGTCACTCTAATCATAATCACAAATCTAGCCTGCAAACTCTGAATTGCAGGAGATATGTTCCCAAATGCTCACTGGGCGTATACTACATATTTGGCAAACAAAATGAATGGGAGGAAGAAGTTCAATGTCAAAGGATTTGGTGCAAGAAAAAAGATAGGTTTTACAAAAACTTATGAGAAATTCAGTGCAGAAATATAGGACTCACATCCAGCTAAAGTACTTCTTAAGAGAGCAACTATATTTTAACAATTAAATTTGGCAGAATTCAAACCAAATGAGCAGTCATCAAGTGACTGTTAATGTTTACATGCAGCGTCGTAGTAACTTCCAGCGATATCATTACTATGGATAAATTAAATAATAGCTCTCAAGCTATTTAATTTATTATGAGTCAAAAGGCACGATTTATAAGGACACTTCGATTTGTTAATAAAGACAAAAATTAAATGAAGAGTCACCATCTTTTGTTAAAGGTTAAATATTTTCTAAAGAGGCACGATTTCTTACAAGGCCGACCTTGCTCTAAATGGCGCGATTTTCAAAGAAGACGTCTTTCCCTTGTGGCCGACCAGCTTGGCAAGAGACACGTCCTTCCCTCTAAAGATGTATATATACTTGATGTTGTTATTCACTATAATCATCAAGTTAGAATTCAAGTTCGATTCATTCAAGCAAGTTCAATTCAGACAAGTGCGAATTGCATTAAGAGCAGATTGCGAATTGTTTCAAGGGCAGAGTTAGATATTGGAAGGTGCAGATTATCATCTGCCATTGCATCTTGTGTAGGTGCTGAAGGTTGGCCTTGTTATTGGCCTCATTGTAAAGAGAATTGTTGCTCTATTTATATATATAAGAGAGATCTTTGTTGCTGGGTTTTTCTCCCTCAAGAGGAGGGTTTTCCCAGGGTATCTGCTGTGTTATTGTGTCTGATTTTTTAGTTAATTTTCTGTGCAATAAATCTGATCATTAAAATTTACATGGTATCAGAGCCGGGTTTGAGAGGATCGTGATCAGATTATTTCTAATCAGCAATACCCTAGTTGTTCATCTATCTACATTAGTCAAGATGGTGAACGGTTTGAAGATCAAGGATAGACTCGAGGGTGCATCCAACTTCACATCATGGAGGTTTAGGATCATGCTTACCTTGCGTGAAAATGACTTGGGTGAGTTCGTTGAGTCTAGCGTTCCTGAACCTGAGGAGGAAGAAGCGAAGTTACAATGGGTGAAGAGAGATGTTAAAGCAATGAAGATATTGGTTGATTCCATCAAGGATCATATTGTGCCTATCGTCTCCAAGTTGAAGACAGCGAGAGATATGTTCAAAACATTGGAAGAGATGTACGAAATCAACAAAACCAGTCGGGCACTTGCACTAAAGCAACAACTTCATCATGTGAAGATGGTGAAAGGTGAATCAGTGATTGCATACTTTATGAGGATTGCAGATTTGAGAGATCAACTCTCAACAATAGGGCATATGGTTGATGACAAAGACCTGACTATGCTTGCTCTCAATGGTCTACGTTTATCTTGGGAATCTTACATTCAGGGAATCAGTGCAAGATCAAAATTGCCTAAGTTTGATCGCCTAAGATCTGATTGCATTCAAGAAGAATCAAGGTTGGTGGCAAGAGGCATTGGTCAAAGTTCAAAGAATGAAGACATTCATGTTCTCGCCTCCCATGCATCAAAAAAGAAAGGAAAAGATGGAAGGAAAGGATTCTTCAAGAGGAATCGGGACAAGGGAAATGATGATGCACCTCCATTTAAGAAGAAGAGGGATATGTCCAAGATTCAATGTTTTAGGTGTGACAAGTTTGGGCACTTCGCCAAGTATTGTCCAACTAGACCTAAGCAACAGGTCACCATTGCAGATGTTGATGATGCCTCTCCTCAAAAGGATTCAAGTGAATATTTGTTCTATTCGGCATTATCAAGCAGTGTACCTTCCGACACCAACACTTGGATAATCGACAGTGGTGCTTCACGACACATCACCGGCTTCAAGGAGCACTTATCAAGTTTGGTGGAAAAGGAGTCTTCTGAACAAGTCATCATTGGAGATGATGCTAGCTACTTCGTGAAAGGAATTGGGACCTCTATACTTCATTTAGATTCCGGCATCTCACTTCAGTTGGGTAATGTTCTTTATGTTCCCGGAATCAAGCGCAATCTTATTTCTATTTCAGCTTTGGAAGATAAAGGATATCAAGTTTCCTTCTCCAAAGGCAAAGTTCTAGTGTGGATGGAGGACTCTAGCTTCAAGGATGCTCATGTAATTGGAGTTAGACATGAAAACCTTTACAAGGTCTGCACACGTTCTTTACAAGCTTTGGTTCATGACTCTTCAAGTCTATGTGATCTTTGGCATCGGAGATTGGCTCACCTACACTTCCAAGCCTTACCTATCATGGAGAAGATGGTGTCAGGCCTTCCTAAGTTCAACCAGGAGCACGAAGGTACTTGCAAGGGCTGCGCATTGGGTAAGAATATAAAAGCCCCTTTTCATAGTAGAGAAAATAGATCTAAGTGTATTTTAGACCTTATTCATTCTGATTTATGTGGTCCTATGTTGTTCCTTCTTCGAGTGGATTCTTGTATTATGTTTTTTATTGATGACCACTCTAGGAAGACTTGGATTTATTTTTTGAAATCTAAAGAGTCCGAGGAAGTATTGGATAGGTTTAAAGAGTTTAAAGCCTTGGTAGAAAATCTTTCTGGTAAAAGAATTAAAGTCCTCAGATCTGACAATGGTGGAGAATACACCTCTGGCAGTTTTCAAAATTTTTGTATTGATGCAGGGATTAAGAGGGAGTTTTGTGTTCCTTATAATCCTCAACAAAACGGTGTTGCAGAAAGAAAGAAACAAATGAAGCGGAGCGAAGCGTAACGAGGAAGCAAAGGCCATGATCCATGATCAAGATTTGCAAACCTTCCTATGGGCGTAAGCTTCCGGACAGGTGTGTATGTTCGCGAAGTCCTCATAAGATCTTGGAGAATATGACTCCAAGAAGCTTTTACAGGGAAGAAGCCTGAAGTCGGTCATTTGAGGATCTTTGGATGTCCTGTCTATATTCATGTTCCCAAGGAAAAGAGAACCAAGTTGGAGCCTTCTGGCAAGAAGGGAATATTTGTGGGTTACAGTGAGACATCAAAAGCCTACGCATTTACATTCCGTGAAAATGATAGAGATCGGTAGGGATGTCACATTCGAGGAAGATGTTGCATTCAGAAGATCCAGGGGATTCATATGGAGATTGATAATGAAGAGTCTCCTCAGGATATGGAAGTTGACCATACTCCTAAGATTCAGAGGGAGACTTCAGAACCAAAAGAAGATATTGATCCTGTTGAACCCTTGGAACCTACTGATGGGCCTATTGACATTGTTATTGGGAGAAAGAGACCTCTATGGGCCAGGCGTACTATGCATGAGGCTGAAAGTTTTGCAGCTCCTAGAGGCACATTCAGAGAAAGCAAAAGGCCACATAAGTTCTCCAGTTATGTTGCCTTGATGAGTCAGATTATAGAATCCGAGCCTACCTGTGTTGAGGAAGCATCTAGTCTTCAAGTTTGGAGAGATGCTATGACAAAGGAGTATCAGTCAATTCTTAAAAATGATGTTTGGGATATTGTTCCTAGACCCGAGGGCAAGTCTGTGGTATCTTCTAAATGGCTATTCAAGATTAAACATGTTGCAAATGGAAGCATAGAGAAGTACAAGGCAAGATTTGTGGCTCGTGGGTTTTCTCAGAAAGAGGGAGTTGATTATGATGAAATATTTGCTCCTGTTGCTCGCTACACTTCAGTCAGAACCATCATTGCTATTGCTGCATCTAGAGGATGGAAGATTCATCAGATGGATGTGAAGACAGCTTTTCTCAATGGAGAAATTGAGGAGGAGGTTTATATAGAGCAACCTGATGGATTTGAGGTTCATGGGAAGGAGTCACATGTTTGCAAGCTGAAGAAGGCCTTGTATGGTCTTAAGCAGGCTCCTCGTGCATGGTACGAAAGGATTGATCGGTACCTATCAAGTTTGGGCTTCTTAAAGAATGATGCTGATTCAAATCTCTACTTCAAGGTAATCAATGGTGATGCATTAATTTTGGTTTTATATGTTGACGATCTGATCCTTACTGGAGAAGATCACCTGATTCTTGAGTGTAAGAAGGAGTTGACTTGGAATTTGAGATGAAGGACCTTGGGCTCATGCATTACTTCCTTGGATTAGAAGTCTGGCACAAACCAGATGAGATGATTCTAAGTCAAGGAAAGTACACCATTGATATACTTAAGAGATTTGGCATGATGGATTGCAAAACCATGTCTACACCTATGGAGACCAATCTACATAAATTGAAGGAGGCTGCAACTAGTTCAGATTTGGTGGATCCTACACTATACAGACAGCTGATTGGATCCTTGATGTATCTAGTTAACACTAGACCTGATATTTGCTATGCAGTGAGTGCACTTAGCCAATTTATGTGTGATCCGAGACATATACATCTTGTTGCAACTAAACATATCCTAAGATACTTGCGTGGCACAGTTGGATATGGGTTGAGGTATACTTCAGATGCAGACTTGGAGTTACATGGTTTCACTGATTCTGATTGGACAGGTTGTGTCACAGATCGGAAGAGCACCTCTGGTTGTTGCTTCAGTTTGGGTTCAGCTATGATTTCCTGGTGTAGCAGGAAGCAGTCATTGTAGCACTGAGTACAGCAGAGGCAGAGTATATTGCAGCTTGTTTGGCAACTCGAGAAGCAATATGGCTTCGTAAGCTCCTTGCAGGATTGTTTGAAAAATCAATGGTGCCTACTATCATTCATTGTGATAATCAGAGTTGTGTGAAGCTTCTATCAATCCTGTGTTTCATGACAGAACCAAGCATGTTGAGATCAAGTACCACTACATCGAGATATGGTACTGAGGAAGGTTGTACAGTTGAGGTACATCAGCACTGATGAGCAGACGGCAGATATTCTCACCAAGCCTCTCGCTAGGATAAAGTTTGTGTACTTCCGAGATAAGCTTGGTATGGTGGAGAATCCAGCCTTGACTGAGTAAGAGTCTCAGTATCAGTGAGCCTTGTTAATGCATTTTCCTCTGAGACGGAGGAATTTGAGGTGCAAGCCCTTGTTAATGCATTTTCCTCTGAGACAGAGGAATTTGAGGTGTAAGCCCTTGTTAATGCATTTTCCTCTGAGACGGAGGAATTTGAGGTGAAAGCCCTTGTTTCCACCCTCTGAGCTGAGTCATGGCGGATGTCATGTGTGAGACTCCATGACATATGTTGTACTTGTGTTTCACCCTCTAAGAGAGTCATGGTGAAAGTCACGTTGAGGTGACAACATCACGCAGGTGATGAACACTTGTACTTACCATAGTATGGTTGTAGCCATTATGGTTGATATCGTGTTGAGGCGATATCTAATATCACGTTGAGGTGATATTCTTCTTTTCACATCTGGTTGTAACCAATGTGATGGACATCATGTTGAGATGATAAGACTTGTGCAACTGGAAGTCTACTCCCTAGCTGAGAGGGAGTGTTAATGTTTACATGCAGCGTCGTAGTAACTTCCAGGGATATCATTACTATGGATAAATTAAATAATAGCTCTCAAGCTATTTAATTTATTATGAGTCAAAAGGCACGATTTATAAGTGATAAAATTAAATGATTTTTGAGTTAATTTTCTGTGCAATAAATCTGATCATTAAAATTTACAGTGACACCCTCCATCCTCAAACTGTTTTGGTAATGTCAAGGCATCCTGGATATCATTTAACAAAAAGGTTACTTTGAAATTTGGAAAAACAAAAAATTAGGTTCTAAAACTAAACCTTAAAAGGGGGCCCAACCCAAAAAACATATAAAAACTTTAGTGCATGCTATAATGCAATCAATAAAAAAGAGGGGTAATAGAGAAGAAAAGGAAAAGAGGAAAAGAAAATAAGACGACAAGGAAGAAGACCAACATCAACTCTTTGAGGTATGTTCTCAATTCCCGTTGATCATTTATCTTCCCATTTTCATATTGCTACTTGAAAGTTCAAATTATATGAAAATCATTCATAAAGCTGTTTTTTTTTGTTTTCATTTTCACAAATACTAATTATTAAATAATGCTAAATGGGATTGCAGCTTATGTGTACCCTCTACTTCTGTGCCTCATGCAACCTGAAGAAAAATACAAGGAAAATTCTTGTGGCTTGAGTCCTCCACTTTTTATACTAGACAGTGAGTTTTACTTTGTTTTTGCAGTGAATATGAGATCCTTCAGCTTACAATTAAGAAAAGTTTGATATGTTGGGGGATAGAGAAATTAACAAAAGAAGTGAGAGAGAATGAGCAGCCAAAGGGAACACTAAAGTGCTAGTTCGGTTGGAAGTGCCATGAATTACAGTTGCCACTCAAAAGAAGACCCCTTATAAACAATTTGCAACAAGATTAGATGCCAACAAAACTGTTAATTCAAGGGGGCTCTATGGAAATGTCATAGTTGTGCCCTTGAATACTATGGCAGCATTACAAGAGTAATACACACCTCCTACACATCACTAGTAAAGCGGTTGGGTTAAGTGATCAGTGTTGTTGGCCAAATGCAATAAATGAAGAACTTTGTAATCAGCAAAACTAAATAGTCATTAGATGTTGTAATCAGGCATTAGTCCCCAACAATTGGTTGTTACTAGGTAGTTGCCGACGGTTGGCTTCTCAACCAATGTTAGCCAGCTATATAATTCATATTTTCACTTGTCTGGGACCATACAATTTCCATATGTTGTACTTATTGCCTATCTGATGAATGAGCATATAATATAGATTTCCTGTGCATTTTCTGTGTAATCAAAATGTTCTACTATTGCTGTCCTATATTTCAGTTTACTCTACATTAATCTGTTAAGTAGCATAAAGGGAGTATACAATCAGCTTTCATTTCAACAGAAGGCTGAGAATGAATTTTTTTAATAGTAACATCTCCACTCCTATTACCTAAGCAGCAACATTGGCACTAGTTCTACTAGTACAGACATTTTTAAGTTTCTAATTTTGCATTGGGCGTAGTAGAGCCTAAGGGAAAACATAAGGCCCCAGATTGTCTCAAACATTGTGGCAAATATGTTCAATGTACAAGCCAAAAATAAGGTAGATGATGCCATTGGCAAATTCTTCTTTGATAAGTAGGAGGTATTTTTCCACAGCGTGTAGTTTCGAGTCAAACTCATTGACCCATGTTTCATGAGTAGTGGTTCACCGGAACCCATCTCTCATGATATCGAATGGTCCACTTAGCACTCATTGCATCTAGGTGATGCTCACAGAGGTGAAGCACTGGTCCGTCCCGGGAGGTCACCCATCCCGGTACTGCTCGAGCTCAAGCGCGCTTAACCAGGGAGTTTTCTCCAAGGTTAAGCCCGCTTGGGCTGTTACCCCATTTGCAAAACCTTCAGCAAGTGTTGTGCCTTATGAACCATTCAATCCTGATAGCAATATCATAAATTCTTCTTTGCCACATTCCATGTTGCTTGCTCTCCTTATTTTAAAGAGTACATGTCCAAGGTTGCACAAGCAAGGCTTTCATATGTAGCACTAGGGGAGACAAAATTGAGGACTACTATCTTGTATAAAAACCATTCCAAGATAAATGATGGAGGAAATAAGGACCACATGGGTCTCACACGGGTGCATCATTATCATAGATGGGTGGATGGACATTAGAAACCATCCACTCATCAAAATCATGGTCACATACAAGGAAGGTCCTTCCTTCCTTCGGATAATTGATTGTTTGAGAAGCTGCAAGCATGCAGAGTTCCACTTTCAAATCTTTAGAGATGTTGGTGAAATTGGCCTTGACAATGTGGTGCAGGTTGTGACAAAAATGTGGCATATATGTGTAGGGCATCCAAGTAGTTGGTTGAAGCTGCCTACAAGCATATTTATTGTACTCCTTGTGTGCATAGCATGAACAATACACTCAAAAACATTAGCAAAAATGAGTGGATCAAACAAGTTGCAGCCGATAAGACAAATGTGTTGATGTTTATCTACAATGACCACACATCACATGCACTATTTCAGTCCTACAAGAAGGAATTTATCAAGCCCACTGAAACCATATATGCATTCACTTTCATTCTATTGGAGAGGCTGATTGAGTTGCAAGAATGTTTGCAACCGATGATATTACACGAGGGGAATTGATGGGCTGCATCAAAGGAAAAGCAAGGCTTGGTGAAGGAAGAGGTGAAGAACAGCACTTTTTGGTCAAATGCCAAATACATAAACTTCATCACATCCCTAGTTTTCACAATGATCAAATATGAGGACTCTAACACTCTTAGCCTTGGACAGGTATATGAGTACATCAAGAGCATACTTGACCAAATGAAGGTTGTTCAATGAGCAGCCCCACCTTGCAATTTTACAATGAACACAGCCTATCATTTAGCAAAGGTCAGAGAAGCTCAACACTGCTTTACACATAGCCACATATGAACTAGCCCACAATGGTAGGCACAGAGGCCTAGTAAACTTCTTCGTATAGATGACATGGAGGTGAAGAGGGACTTAATGATGGCTATTGTAAAGATGTACAACACAAGGAAACCACACAGATCCAACGTGAATGGACAAAATTTTCTGAACTTTGGAGCTACATGAGTTTGGCAAAGATAGATAAGGAAAATTTGGCATAGGAGAACCTAGTAAGTTGTTGGTGCTTGTTTGGGCCTTATCACTAATATGCATATTGGTCATTCAACTCCTATCATAGGTTTGTACTTTGTAGTTCCTCTACTTCTAAGAGAAGCTAGTCTACATAAAACGCCATCATATCTAGTACAAGCTTACCTCTAGGAGAACAAAGTAGCTTGTGGTTGTGGTTGTAGATGGTATCTTGTGTCTCATGGATTGCACGAGGATTGAGTACAAAAACAGTCCCACAATATGGTGAGATGTAGAGCCATGTAGTCGGTGTACAATGTCTATTATTATGCGCCAGTAATATTGGTTATTCAACTAATTATTAATTATTTGTATTAATTGGTTGTCGGTTGTGGGTAGTTATAAGCATCGGTTGGTTGATGTTGTGTTCTTCTTGGCAACCATCAAATCCTTTAAATACATTGTGTATCATCAAGGAGAGTAGTATGATCTAGTTGGATCAACTTTGATCCTTGGCTAACCATCTCTGGTCTTCTTCTGTAATAATTTAATGAGCAAATAAAGATATATTTTACACATGTATCTGGTATGCATTATCATCTCCATTATTAATTCATGTATTTAATTTATCAAATAGAGCAGCAAACATTTGGTGTCGTTGCCTTAGAAAATTGTGTCAGATTTGAGAGATTCATGCCTTAGACCCCAATAAAGGCGGGAAGAGACCACAACATGGTCAAGATCAAGCGATCAAGCAATTTTTAAGGATCATCAAATAGAGAGAACGAAGGAGACGACTGAGGGGTGAAGTTGAAGAAGATGAAGGGTTTCTGAGGAAAAGCTCGAGTCCAACCGAGAGTAGAAGCCGAAGCGTAAGCAAAAGCCGTAGTCGGGAGAGAAAGAGAACCATCGAGACAAGTGAATGCACAAAGGGAGAGTAGGAAGAAATAGCACAACACCTACCGCTCCCCGACAAAGCGTACACAGATCTCACTAACCTTGTTTACCAAGTCAGAGAGTCATTCGTACCATCACTGTCAAACCAAGAACAAAGTGAAGGAGAACCCACCAATCTCGCCATCGGCAAATCGTCCAGACCATCACCATAGGATGAAGGAGGTTCACCGTCGGGCAAAAGGGAAGGCAAGGGAGAACCTGCCAACCTGATTGTCGAAAAACTGCTCATACCATCAAAGTCAGCTGAAGGGGAAGGTGAGGGAGAACCTGCCAACGGTCTAACAAAGACCATACGCCAGATTGAACACTTGGCATTGACGAAAGAATCGGTCATTGGAAGATCAATGCCAAAAACACCAGGACAAAGGGAGCACCAAAAGGACCCCGAAGGCAGCTTGAGGTTAACGGATGCTAAAGAGGGACAAGTAGAGGATTGCGGCGTGTCCGGAGTGTAGGGAACTCACCGAAACATATGAATCAAAACTCTCAAAACAAGTTATCGTCACAAAAGGTGCATCGAAGAGGTAAGAATGTGGAACGGCAGAAACTTTCGAAGTTCATAGGGAACGGGTTGAAGGATCCTGTGAGACATTACAAGACATGTAAGACAATTTGGGTAGCAAAAGGTCAAGATGACAAAGCATATTGGTTGAGAGCATTTCTAGCAACTCTCAAAGGCATAGCAATTGATTGCTATACAGAATTAGACATAGCAAACAAAGCCACATGGGATGCATTAAAAAGAGTGTTCCAAGAAGAATTCAAACTTTTGAGAGAACAACGAAATTGTAGCAAAGATATACAACATGAAGTAGGGAAAACATGAAAATGTATGAGCCTATAATCGTAGGTTGAAGGAGTTATTGCTGAAATTAGAAATCCATCAAGCTGATGGACTAAAGAAAAGATGGTTCATCAAAGGATTGATTCCTTCGCTGAGGAAGAGAATGAAAGTAGTGCCTCCGTCATCATACATCAAAGCCTACAATCGGGCAATGGACATAGAAAGTGAAGATAAAATGTCCTCGCACAGTAAAAGAAAAACAGAGGAAGATGGAAGTTTGGATGACAATAGTGACAATGAATCAAGAACAATACAAGCACTCCAGAGGGACATGCTCTGGATGATAAAAGAATTGAAGGCGGAGAAAGAAACCAACAAAGAAACTAATGAACTGTGGTGTATTGGGTGGAAAATTGAGGGGCACACAAAAGGTAATTGTCCTAAAAAAGGTTTTGTGAGATTTGCCAGGTTATAGGTCATTCAATAAAGGAGTGCCCATACAAAAATTGAAGACCAAGAGTACACAAGTACTCTTTACGCAGGGATAAGAGTTCCACTCCATCAATGCCACAGAATACATCTCCAGGCGGTTATCAAAATCAAAGAGGATGAAGCCAAATACAATATGACCCCAAAGGACGCCCTATCATACAAAGCTGAGAATGTAGCAAATGTGGACACTTTGCGAGAGACTACCAAAACAAGCAAGATAAAGTGCAATTACTGTGCAAATGGTGTGGACCTGCAAACCACAAAGACACTGGATGTCTGAAGCAAAAGTCTAGTGTCAATATGATTGACGTAAGGCATAATGAAGTAATGGCCATTACTCATGCCCAAGCAAAGAAGGTTGTGTATCCGGACCCACATACAGGAAAAGAAAGGCTTCGTGAAGCAAGGGCCAAAGTGGAGAATGCTATGGACTATGAATGATGCCACTCAAATACAAATGAAAGTACAGTAACAAACCAATTACAATTCGAGAAAAATATTGCATTGCAAGTACTTCAAGCTACTGTACCAGTTAAAGTAGTGGATTTATTACAAAGTATTCCTAACTTCAAAATGTTATCAAGGGAGAATGAGACAGTGCATTCTGTGAGCCAATTAGAATCTAGCGAGAAGTGAGAACCAATAACTGAACCTCCGCTCTCAGGCGACCAAGTGATGGATCCAATGTTACTAATAGTTAAGACAAAGAAACTAGCAGTGGTGAATATGGAGATCCTTGGAAGCAATCTCACCAATACAATTATTGATGGTGGGTCGGGCATGAATGTACTTCCAGAAGACACTTGGAGAAGTCTTGGCAAGCCGACCATTTGGCCGCTAACTTTTCAATTGGTGGGTGCAGATCAACAAGGTATTAAGGTACTTGGAGTTAATGGGATAAAAGGTAATTATTGGAACTCGAGCATTTTTATTGAACTTTGTGGTCATTTCATTAAGGAAGAAAGCATACGAAGCATTGTTAGGTCGAGATTGGCTAGTGGCAGCCAAAGTCGATCACAATTGGAAAAAGAATATAATCTCCATTGAGAATAAGGGTCAGAATATATAATTGATTTGAAAAACCAAGCAACCGGTGAGGAAGCACCTTCCTCAGATTCATCATATTCAAACTCCAAAGAAGAATGGACGGAGAGTCAAGGTCCAATGGAACCAAATGACGAAGGAATTTTGGAGTTACAGTCATGTTTGGATGATGAAACGAATTCTCTACGTGACCTATTTCACTGGAAAATGGAAGACTATGAGGTATTCCCGTCAACTTGTAATTTACTTGAAGCTATGACTCTCAATGAAGAGCAACCGATGAAAAATGATTTTGGAAAGTTGGATAGTTTATGTGCACGAGATGCAGTCCATGGTTGGCAAAAGACGAAAGTTGCAACGAAGGTAATTGACTTTGTAGAAGAATGCAAAAATAATGGACGAAGTATAATGTCCCCATGTTAAACTTATCCTAAAAACATAAAAGCATAAGTTAGGACGTATAATTTATTTTACCAACACATCATTATATTTATGTAAAATGGCCTTGAAGACCTGCATACATCATGTATTATCAATTAAGCATAAAATTTCTTGTTCATGGTTAGTTCATTTCAATTTGCACATTTAAAGGATAAGACAAATAGAATGCATTATCTAAGGCATAAACTAACATGATCAAATATGACCTATTAATCTTTGGTTGGAATAGATCTTCGCCTTGTTTCCTCTTTCCTAACCTCTTTGGATGGTAGATTTACTCTGCAAAGGGCGCGTGAACGATCTCAAACTGGACTCCCTCAAGATGTCCCACCCGTCTTGGGACCGTCCATCAATGGATCGGTTTACCAGCCTTTGCCTCCACAAACTCCCTATCCTTGTCGAGTGCTAGCGAAAGGGAATTTTTGGCCCGAAGTCTATTCTTCAAGGTAAAGTCATAATAGCTCAATAAGACAATAATTGTTGTAAGCAACATTATTGTGGCTTGACAACTAACATCCATTAATTTGCATATTGTCCTAAATTGAAACCACAAATAGGTGTGTTTTTAAACATTCATTATTATAAATATGAGTTCAATCTATTGATACATAATTATACATCTACTGATTTGCAATGTGTTATTTATATGCAAAAGCCTATCACATTGTAATGGGTTCAATTCATAAATTAACGCAGATTCGACTGTTTGAAGAAGATATCGGGTTTGTTATTTCACAGTACCAACTGATATGGTTAAATGGTATCGATTTCATGATCTTTCAAAGAACAATTGATGGTAGAGGATACTTACCTCTTGATCAGCCCCCTGTACTGGCCTTCAAACATGTTCTCTATAATCTTCAATGGTCTCTTCTCTTCCACATATGATGATGATCTCCTTTCTAGTGAGAGCACTTAAACCCGAATCTTTCACTCAAGGTATTTCATTTTTCTTGTCAGTAAGTTTTAGTGATAGCATCTAATAAGATCAAGACAATATAAATATTTCATTTTTCTTGTCAATGGATTATTCATTTCTGCCTTATCACTCTTATGAATGGCTCTTCTATATAATTTCATAAGCACCTTAGGCAGACATTAAACGTCTATCAAGATCTCAGAGATCATATTCTACTATACCATTTATCATCGAATAGAATCATTACTACTTACAAGGCTCATTACTTGCTACAAGCATCATTATTGGATAAACATGAATAATATATATATTCTATATAATCACTCCCTTATCTATTAATATTTATATATTTATGTATATCTATTTATTATTACTTATGTTTACGGGTACTCGTATATATACATTTATATAATTATTCTTCATTAATATTCTACTCTTATCTCCCAATAATGCTATGGCTGCAACAGCATTTATGTACAGCAGATATTTCATTATTTATTTCCTTATTTATTTATTGATTACCAATGTCTACGTATTATTGTTCTGATTACCTAAAACACTTTCTAAGTGCCTTTCTCCAAACATTAATATTCTAAACTGTTTATTTCATCTTAGACTACACTTACCTTATTGCTGTCCGTCTATGGAGTCTCTATTTTAATTTCCCTCCAACCACGATTTGATCATTTGATTCAATACATATCTAGGTGTCCGTCAGTCTGCAGAATGTTCCTATCTTTCCCAGCGATAATGGTTCTTTTTGTTCTCTTCCATTCCATAAGGAATCACTAGCTTTATTAAAGTCCTTCCTTTCATTCGAAACCTTTAGGATTTCTTTAAAAGATTCCTTTCAGAATCTCTGACAGAATATATTCTTTCCTCTTATTCTTTTTCTGATGCCCTCCTCCTTGTGTGATTCCCTCTTATATCCTCTTCTTTGGA
This sequence comes from Sequoia sempervirens, assembly GCA_007258455.2. Classification (NCBI taxonomy): domain Eukaryota; kingdom Viridiplantae; phylum Streptophyta; class Pinopsida; order Cupressales; family Cupressaceae; genus Sequoia; species Sequoia sempervirens. Next base: position 740,789,029 of record VDFB02281492.1, on the reverse strand, counting down.
GAGAAGTCGTGCCTCCTTGGAAGGTTGCTGCCTTCCCAATCGCTGCCTCTTAAGTGCTTCTTTTTCTGAGTTTTATCGCTGCCTTTGCAGCTTATTTAGATGTATATTTATTTTATTACTTTATTTTTTGTTGTTTATTATATTCATCTACTTTTTGATGTCTATTATAATATTTTAATCTCTTATTTAAACACTAATAAATTGCCATTATATTATTATTGTTTTATTCTAGTGGATTTACAATTTATAATTTTGATTGTTCTATTTATTGATTATAATTATAATATTATAATAATTATAATTGTAAGAATATTTAGATTGTCATTATTTATATTTATATTTTTGATATTTATATTATTATAATCATAATAATGATGTCAATTACTTATAGTTGTATTTTGATATCTGAATGATTTTGTTATTTGTATTTCAATATCTCATATTTAGCACTACGATTTCGGTAACATGACACGAAGGGACACCGTATGACAAAGAGGACACATCGTACGACTTGCAAAGGGAAAAACAAATTACAACGTACAGCTTGGGCAAGCATTGCACACTATACAGTGGCGAAGAAAATATTTTAGAGTATGGACTTGCATGGTACGATGTAGGAGAGAACATAACGTACAACATCAAGGTGCCAATGTCTACAAGGGGCGACCAAGCAAATTTATCCTTACCGTGCGGTCAAACTAGGAAGACATTGTACGACTCGTGGAAGGACCAAGGCTGATTGTACACTCAACAAGTATTGTATGTGCAGGAAAAAGACAAGGCATTGTACGGCCAAAACAGTCAAAGGAGACCGTACGACAATTGGAAGACCATACGAAAATAGAAAGTTCACATTAGCATCGTACAACACACAGAGGAATTAGTACAAGTAGAAGACAAATTCATATAGTGCACACAGGGATTGGGTACTGTACGGCAAGGTGAAGAGCAAGTTGTATGACGAGGTGAAGATCAGGCCATACGACGAGGTGAGGACTAGATCGTAGGGTGGTTACAAAGATCCTACACAACGCGAGGGAAAACCGTACAAAGGGAGGATGTACACACATCAGAGTTCAACAATGTATGGTGGAAGGTAGTACAAGCGTGCAAAAACGTACGGGGAATCACCATACGACTAAGGCAACCCAATATTTGTAGAAGAAAGTTGCGACACAGAAGGGAACAATTGTCACATTGTACGGACCAACATTCCTTGGAGAGTATGGCCATCAACCATCATACGACATTCCTTCCCTGGTTGACATCATACATCGGTTAAACAGTGAAAAATCTCTAATTTTTGGCTCTGTCAACATTGTTTTATCTCTTAAAAAATCCTAAAAATGAGGTGCGCCATGAAGTTCTTTGTGGTTTCAAAGGTCTTAAATTAGGGACCCCACAAGAGGCGTTGCCCCTCGACCCTGTTGGGGGCACTGCCCCCAAACCCCTACAAGGGGTGCTACCCCTTGACCCCACTGAGGGCGTTGCCCCCAGACCCCCATCGCACTCATTTGAATTGCCAAGTACACTCCAAGTCCAAGTTTGCAAAGTTCACTTCCAAGTTTGGTTACCAATCCTTGTCCACAACATCATTAGTTTGGCAAGTCTTCCCTAATGTTACTTGATGTTTATTTGTCGTTTGGAAGATGACTTTTTCTTTTGGGGGGGATGATGTAGTCAATGTACAATGTCTATTATTATGTGTCGGTAATATTGGTTATTCAACTAATTATTAATTATTTGTATTAATTGGTTGTCAGTTGTGGGTAGTTATAAGCATCGGTTGGTTGACAGTTGTGTTCTTCTTGGCAACCGTTGAGTCCTTTAAATACATTGTGTATCGTCAAGGAGAGTAGTATGATCTAGTTGGATCAACTTTGATCCTTGGCTGACCATCTCCAGTCTTCTTCTCTAATAATTTAATGAGCAAATAAAGATATATTTTACGCATGTATATAATATGCATTATCATCTCCATTATTAATTCATGTATTTAATTTATCAAATAGAGCAGCAAACAAGCCAGAGGAGCCAACATGGATTGATGAGGATCAAGTTGTGTATATAGGGTCAATCAGAGTCCAGTAGCTGCCTGAGCCTAGCTGTTCCAGCAATGAGTATACCACAGCATTTGCATCAGACAATAAGTTAGGTTAGCTATTGTACTTTGTATCTTAAACTTTATGAAGAGTATATATATTTGAACCAGTTGATTGTCAAATTGTCAAACTTTGAATAAATTTCAGCTTCTTTTATTCATATTGTTTACAATGTACATAAATAATTAATTGCAACTACTTTTACTGTTTTTTAATTAAATTTTCAAATATTAAAATGTCTTATTTTAATAGCTCCTAAAATCTGCAAAACAAATTGCCATCCCCAAAATCATTACCCACCCTTGAAACTCAGAGAAATACTACAAATGAATTTCCATACATACAAGCAAATCAAGATCAATCATTAAACAATGAGGCTCCAAGTAAAACAATGGAAAACCCACAGTGATGCAAATAAAACAAGTTAAGCCAAATGGAAGTGCACTCAGTATTAGGTATATATATCGGATATCATATAATTGTTTGTATCAAATTGTGGATGAGGGTGGGGGTAAAGCCAAATGGAAGTTGCTTCTGATGATTGAGGGAAAAAAGAATTTTAACATCAGAATGACTGGCAGAAATAAACTACTTAGAGTTCAGTGTTATGAACATATTGTTTTCAGACATCCAGTATAAGAAAATTCTTCTCATTCCAATTTCTTTCACAGGTTCCATATAAATTTGGTAGAATTGAATTATGATGTAAGAACAATAAAATTTGAAGCTCTGAAAAAAAATTCAAAAATAAATAGTAAATACAGGTGATGTTGGCAAAAAAGCATACATCTCACAACAATATGAACATATTTCCTGGTCGATCAAGCGAAAGTTGACAAACCACATTTTAGAAATGTGGCCAGAGATCATGAAGGTTCCTCACTATTTTACAAGAAATGCCCATAAAACATAGAGTTTGTGATTTTTAAGATTGATAAAGGTAAATATCAAGGCTGCACTTAAATCAGGTGAAACCTGAACCAAATGTAGGAAACTCAATAACAAGAACTTTCATGTGTACCAAACATTCAAGAAACAACAACAAATGAAAAAGCCATTAATAGGCAATTGAGAATTTATGAGTCATAAAAATAAAAGTGATATGTAGCTATTAAAAGCAAAGTAATTTTTTTAAAACATTAGAAATGTTCAAGAAAAAGGTACTCCAATGACTCTACTGTAATCATCAACATAAGGTTATAACTTATAAGTAATGAAAACATGTTATGCACCTAAGAATCCTGATGGTCTTTTTCCAGATTAACCTAACTGTCAAGAATAAACCTAATAGCATATTTAGGAAATAACGAAAGAAAATGATTACTATAATATGTGCATATAAATTATAAAGCATCTAGTCTATGTTACCAGTCCTGGTACTGGTTCAGGTTCAGGTTCGCCAGTTCGATTCGTGGGTTCGACCAAATAAATTTTGGAGGTTGGGTTCATTTTGGGTTCGTCAATATGAAAACATATAAAAATCATTAATATATACATATTTATAGCTTAAAATCAAGAATATTAGAATATTAGACAAATATACAGTTTTTTAATATATAATAATATTTATAAACCTTATACAATATAATAAAGTTCACATATAATATTATAATATAATAATAAAATTATAATGAAAGTTGATACTAATATATATTATTGATTTTAAAATTTAATTTACATAACTATTATTTTTATGGCGAAGGCGAAGTCCTCTGCAATTCATGGCGAAGGTGTGGGTTTGCCGGGTGGTGTGACAGAGAGAAAAGATCAAGTGGAAGGGGCGTTAAAAAATGTTTCCACAGTTCCAATGGTGGACATTTCCAAATTTGTAGAGAACGATGTAAAATATTTGGAACAGCGTGCCGTCATCGGGAGATTCCTGGGAAAACGGTTATCAAGGAAGGTGATAGGGGAATGGGTTCTGGAAAACTGGAAGTTGGATCCTGTCTTGAATTTTCTGCCCAAGGGATTTTTTGTAGCAGTGTTTATTAACGGCTTGGAAAGGGACCAAATTCTGAATGCACCGGTGTGGCGGAATGGTCCTACCTTCTTGTTTCTTCAAAGATGGGAGAAGAACTTCAATCCTCTGGACTATGTTCCCCACAATGGTCCAACTTGGTTATGGCTTTACAACATGCCCTTTGAATACTGGTCTAAAGGTTGCATTTCCACTATTGGGAATTCATTGGGCCGGACCCTAGAAACTGATCTACGAAATGGTGAATCGCTGATTTATGCAAGGATTCTGGTACTTGCTATAAAAGAGATACCTCAATTTATTGACTTAACATCAGGCAAATGTAAGTGGAGGTAGTGTATTGAAGTAGAAATTCAGAAATTTTATTGTACGAAGTGCAGGCGGCGTAATCACAATGAAGATAAATGCAAACAGTTTCCTCCAACGGTCAAGGTGGCTTGGAAGGAGAAACAAAAAATAGTTGCGAAGGATGCCCCAAGGGTTGTTAATCAGCAAGGTGATGCCAGTGTTATGGAACATAACGATCTCCAAGCGTCTTCCCATGTCAAGCATTGGCAAATTGTCCTGGCGGAGTCCCAGGATGATCCAGTGGGGGAAGAAGATTCGCAAACCGAAGAAGGGGAGATTAGACACTTTGAAGACGAAATTGGTTCACCTATTAAAATGCTCGAATGGTACAAAAATGAAGAAGCTGGGGACTCTGAGACTCAATCAGGAAAAGGTTTCCATGAAGAATTGGAGACGTTAGAAAAAAGAAGAATCAAACAATCGGCGAAGTCCGCCTCCTCTTCCAAAGTTGGTAGAAAATCTAACAAACAGAAAAGGGAGGAGGAGGTGCTAAAAGGCAAACAACCTTCCATTAGATCATACATGACGCGATCCAAGGGAGCAGGGGCCTCCCTTGGGAGGCAATGAAAGTCCTATCCTGGAACGTTAGGGGCATAAATGCCCCTAACAAGAGGCGACTGGTGAAGCGTCAGTTGGAAAGCTTGAATCCAGACCTTATTTTCCTTCAGGAAACAAAACTGGAAGGAGATGAAACCACCGCGTTTATCAAATACTGCAAGTTATGGGAAGGTATTTTCGTGGATGCCACTGGTGCTTCTGGAGGATTGGGGGTTCTTTGGCGTCCTGGCAAAATTAAGGTATCTGTGTTAAACTCTAATCCAAACTGGATGAAATGTGAGGTATTAGTTGTACAATCGAAGTTAAAATTTGAATTGCACAATGTCTACGAGCCAATTAAAACTGAAGAGAAAAAACTTCTGTGGGATACCATTTCAAATAATTTAGGCAACTCAAAAGTCATTTTAGGAGGGGACTTTAACGCAATAATGGATTTGCAAGAAAAGTTGGGGGGTTCAAGGAAAATCACTCAAGTTCAAAAAGATTTTTTACATTTCATTGAATCAAATAATCTGTTGGATATTAAAACTTCAAATGGTATCTACACGTGGAACAATAGGCGGAAAGATTTTACTAATATTGCCGAAAGGCTCGATAGATTTCTTGTCTCTGAAGATTGGTTGTAGGATAATTTGTTGCCAAAATCATCAATACACTCGGTTGCAATTTCTGATCACTTCCCAATCATCCTATGGGTTAATGAAGGTTCTAAACCGGCTAAAGGACAGTTCAAGTTTGAGAAAATGTGGTTGCGGGCCCCAGAACTTCCTGATCTATTGAAGCAATGGTGGTTAGAACCAATACAGGTGGCGGGCACCAAAATGTTTGTTTTTCAAAAAAAAAACTGCAAAGGTTGAAGGAGAAACTAAGGGATTGGAATAAAACATGTTTCAAAAATATTTTTGAGGAAAAGTTGCACATTGAAGAAGATCTGCTTTCTTTGGGAGACGTTGTAATAAGGCATGGTATGTCAAACTTTGAATTTGAAAAAGAGAAACAGCTGAAAGAAGAATACAATGAAGTTATGCTCAGAGAGGAATGCTATTGGCGCTCAAAATCCAGGGACACCTAGCTGCAAGATGGTGATTTAAACACAAAAAAATTTCACAGTTCAACAAAAATGAAGCGAAGTTGGAACAGGATAGAGCAGATTGTTGACGTGAATGGGCAAACCAAGACTAAGGAGGAAGAAATCCAGGCCGCAGGCGTAGTTTATTTCTCTTCGCTGCTAGGGGGGATGGAGGAAGCCGAACCTCTTAATTTGAGTATTGTGGATGATCTTGAGCCTAAAATTTCGGAGGCAGATAACAAAATGTTGACAGGTGAAATTTCTCTAGAGAAATTAAATTGGCTCTATTCCAGATGCAACCCGACAAAGCGCCAGGCCCTGATGGCTTTAACGCTTTGTTTTATCAAACATGTTGGGATTTTATTGGCCCGGACCTCCTTGGAGTGGTGGAGGAGTCCAGAAAGAAAGGTGTAATTCTTAAAGATCTGAACAATACGAACATAGCCTTGATTCAGAAGAAAGAAAAATGTGAAACCTTTGATGACTATAGGCCAATTGCATTGTGCAATACCATTTATAAATTGATATCCAAGGTGATGGCGAATCAGTTAAAACCTATTCTTCCAAAGCTGATCTCACAGGAGCAATGTGGTTTCGTCCCGGGCAGAAACATCTCGGATGCCATAGTGGTCGCCCATGAAATAGTGCACTCCCTCAAGCATTCAAAGCAGAAAGGCATGTTGGTGAAAATAGACATGAGTAAAGCTTACGATAGGGTAAGTTGTCGTTTCTTAATGGAAGTAAAGAAGAAACTAGGCTTCAACGAAATTTGGTTAAATTGGGTGTTCAGTTGCATCTCAACCCCGCGATAATCGGTAATCATAAATGGGTCCCCATACGGTTTCTTTTGTGGTGCAAAAGGGTTACGGCAAGGTGACCCAATTTCTCCTTTTTTGTACATTATAATGTCTGAAGCTCTAAGCATCCAGATAAAAAAGGCAGTTCAGGCAGGTCTATGGAAAGGCATTAATGTCGCTACCTCTCTCCCACCCCTAGCCCATCAATTTTTTGCTGATGACACCACATTATTCGGCAATGCTTCAGTGGCGGAAGCCAACATCATCAAGGAGATGCTTAATTGCTCCCAGGCCGGCCAAAAGGTAAATAAGGAGAAATCAAGCGTATTCTTTTTCAACATCTCGGGAGGCTTGCAACGAAGGCTAGCAGACATCCTGGGTTTCAAGACTGATAAGCTGCCAGCGAAGTACTTGGGTATCCCTCTCATAGATGGTCAACCAAAATTTAGCCACTGGGAGGATACGGTCAATAAATTCAGCGCAAAGGTGGATTCTTGGAGGTGCAGATGGTTGACCCTAGCAGGAAGGCTTGTATTGATTAAATCTGTCTTAGCAGCCATTCCAATTTACATGTTTTCCTACCTTGAGGCGCCAAACAAAGTAATAAGGAGGATGACAAGCATTCAAAGGAAAGTGCTTTGGGAGGGGTCACAAGAAAAGAAACGTTTTCCCTTGTTGGCTTGGGATTCAGTGATGAAATCGAAGGATTCAGGGGGTGCAGGCGTCTAAGATCTCAAGATCCAAAATCGGGCGATGGGAGCAAAACTGGTGTGGCAAATTTTTAATTGTTCAGAAGCAGTTTGGTGCAAAGTATTGAGGGCCAAGTACCTTGATTCTCAGGATCCCGATAGGATCTTTACCATTGCAAATCCTCTGAAGGGATCCGCTGTCTGGAACTTCATTTTGAAATCTAGAGAAGTGATCTGTGATCACTTATCCTGGCGCGTGGGGGATGGCAGAAAAGTTTCCTTCTGGGAAGATTCGTGGAACTCCTACCCTACTTTGGGTGAGCTCCCAGGCATTGCCAAAGCAGTGGGGCCTTCTAAAGCTGCATACGGGGAGGAATTAAGAAATTATCTAAATGTATGGCAAGAAAATGGGCGCTGGAAGTGGTCTTGGAAGTCATTCGATTTTCTCCAGGAACAGGTCAAGGGCGCGCTTACAACTGAGCTTTCCAAATGGAGGTTTTTTATTTCGGAATCATCCGATACAATTCTATGGTATGCCTCAAAATCGGGCAAATATTCTGTGAAGTTGGGGTATAAGGTAATCAAGCACGAGCTGGATACGTCGGTGTGGCCCAAGTGGTTGTTTTGGGGCAAGAATGTTCTCCCCAAAGCAGGAGCTTTTGCTTGGATCGCGATGCACGACAGAATTCTCACTGGTGATAGGCTGGAAAAAATTGGAATATGTGGACCTCATTGGTGAGTCCTATGTAAGCGCAGTGCGGAGGATGCTCAACACCTATTGCTAAAGTGTGACATAGCCCAAATGGTTTGGCAGCATTTCTGTGCCAAGCTAAAATGGGTCGGGCCGCTTCCAAACAATTTACAATCACTTTTTGAATCTTGGCCTGATATTTACAAAGGGGCAGCTTTTGGGGGTCTGTGGAATGAAATTCCAGCAATGATTGTGTGGCAATTGTGGCACGAGCGCAATGCCAGGATCTTTAAAGAAAAATCAGACTCTTTGGAGAATATCCTCTTCAAGATTGAATCAGGGGTAAGCGAACATCTGAACAGAAAATTGAAATTGAACAAATTTAAATTCTTCTCAGCGTGGGACAGTAGGATGGCTAGGAATTGGAGGATGATTCAACCGCCATCTGGAAAGCTTCTCAAGAGTAAAGCTTCAAGGGAACAATCTAAGTGGGCCCTTCCTCCGAGTGGTAGGCTCAAATTGAATTTTGACGGGGCCCTTAGGTGCTGGGTTTGTGGTAAGAAATGAAAACGGACAACTACTGGTGGCGGCGTCCCTCAGTATCCAGGAAGGAACGAACAATGATGCGGAGTGTGCTGCTCTGCTCGAAGGTGTGAACTTTTGCATCTCAAAAGAGTGGCACAATGTTGATTTCGAAGGTGACTCTTTGGTAGTCATAAGGGCAGTGGGTTCGGGTCAGGCTCCTAGCTGGAAGTTGAATCAGTGGGTTTCTGAGATAAATTCCGCCTTGAGGCTTGTTCAAAATTTTAGGCTTGCCCATGTGTACAGGGAAGCAAATATGTCAGCTGATTTCCTCTCCAAGCTGGGTGTGGAGCAGGCTGAGGCGAGTTTTTTTTGGAAGACGTGAGCAGGTGGTCGGCTTTGGTAAACTTGTTACATTTAGATTGTCTTCAGTACCAATAATTATTTTTGGTGTGTTTGGTCCTGCAATTTGGATTGGTGCTCCCAGGCGCGTGTGGTATAATTGGGCAAGTTTGCAAAGCGTATTTCTGGTGACAGCTTCAGTTTGGCGTTGTTTTGGTTCGCTTGGGTTGTGCTGTATAACTGGGTTGTTGGGTTGTGATAGTTCTTCTTTCTTTTCAAATGTTTTTCAAATGCTTTATGCAGAATGTATTTTTTTGAATCAATGGAGGAGTGTCACCCTCTCTGGTGACAATTTGCCTATAAAAAAAAAAACTATTATTTTTTATTATTAATAATAATTACTACTAATATTAATAATTTATTTATAATAGCTATTCTTTAATTATATATGATTAGGTCCATAATTGTTATTAATAAAAAAACTAATAACTAGGACACAAATAAATAGAATAATTAACTTTTCATCAATTATAAAAAATACGGCACTTAACTTTATTAACTTTATAAATATTAATAGAATAATTTTTACTTTATTTAATTTTGATATTATATAATTAGGTGTCGTAACATAGAATAATTTTTATTCACTTATTGCACTTAAACTATATGGGAAATACTATTTCAGTATAGAGCAGTTTCGAATCTAGATTTATTATCTGACATTCATATTACTTCAGTGGTCACTGCCTGGGTTTACATTACGAATTCTAGACGACCTTGTTACTGATCCGAGGTTCACTGCACTGTGTATTCGTCCATTTTATTTTGATGTTACTGTGAGTACAGACCAGGCTCCTTACATAAATCGTTATCAAAATAGATTTATGTGTTTTAAAATGAATTAGTTTCTATTTTTTTTGTGATTGTGTATTTTTTGTTTTTTTGCCAAGTTTTGCCAAGTCTGGAGTCCGAATCAAAATTTTGGGTTGCCAGTCCGATTTTTCAAACTATGGTCCCTACACACAAGCATATATATGTATACACACACAACCACAAATATATATAGCAGTTACCAAGGAGACTCGTACCCTCACATATCATATAAGCTACATTGGTCTGTTTTCCTCAAGTCCTGGAATCCAGTTGAAAAGAACTGAAAGAATTAGAAAAAATACAATAATAGACTAATAAGTTTGTATTTCTTGCATGAAAATTTATGAGTTGTTTTGTGGTAAAAAAACAAAAACCTCTCAAAATTTAAGGAGGTACTATAAAGAAGAGAAACAAAAAAAGGCTTAGATGTCTACATGCACTAAAGTTTTATCAATTGATTGAAAAGGGAAAGCAGGATACTCCATGGTAGTAGCTGTGCTAATAAACTATATGTTATGTATGTAACATTAACAAAAATATACATATATATGTATGTATGCATATAGCTATCTCTAAGTACCCCCAGACCATGTTTTTAAAATAATGGTGTTCCCATCCCAGTCCCCTTCTCCTTATAGAGACATCTCTAGCCTCCAAGTAACTATGACATGTACCCATGTGTATGTTTGTGTGTGTGTGTAAGTCAACACCCACATATATGTGCATACATTCACAAAAAACCTATAATGAATCAAACCAAGCTTAATCTTTATGTCAATGAGATAAATAAGAATCATAACCAAAGGCAGTATAGAAGAAGAATACTAAAATACCTGAGAAATGCGTTGTACTTGTCCATGTACCCATACACCAAGAAGACCAATGAGTGAAATTCCAAGAGTGATTAGAAATACACTCTCAATGCTGATGATGCCACTAGCCTCAACTACTTCAATAGTGCCATTGTAGAAGACAGTCTGAAATAGCTGTTCATCTACCTCATACGAGACACTACCAACAAGGTCAAATGAGCCTGGCTATAATGGACATTGAATAAAGACAATTTTAGATGAAACGAGAAACATTTTAGAACAGCCTTTTTTCCACAAAAACCATTAAGTTTGATATATACATATCAACTCATAATTAAGCGAATTGAACCAACTGCATATAGAGAAGACAAAACTTCAAATTGGGAAAGCAAAATTATTGGCAGCCACAACCTGCAAAAACTTGCTCACTGTAAAGGAATACAGGAATGTTGCTTGTACAGATTGAGGCACAGTATCATTTTTAAACTCCTGCAAAATACAATCTAAGGGATCAGCATGTGTGATCAGTATCATTTTTATTGTAATTTGTAACTTAAAAGGTGGTTATGTTGTTGTATGGTCACAATGCTAAGAAGAAACAATATAAAAAAAAAAAAAAATCAGACAATGCTTACAGTTTTCTATAATCATTAATCAGACAATGCTTACAGTCATCAACAATAAAGAACATTAAATGATAATATTAGCACTATAGGGCATAGGAAACAAATACTAGGTGAGATCAGAAATGAATGTAATGTGAAAGTATCTTGACAATATGAGCTCCTCAAACTGTGGAAGTTTCCACTTAACTGTACCAGTGTACTATTTAGTACAGAAACTAAAGACTATGAAAATCTCTACAGAAAAATTCATTTAATAAATCTATAACAATGCCAAATCCTATGAAATGCATATTTTGTATCTTTTTGAAAGTGCTATTTGACAGGTGAAAGACAATACAAAGTTAGTACTGATTTTTTACCAAAAAAGAAATCCTAACATAAACTAGCACTTGCATCATTAGAGGTGCAATGGTTTTGCCAATAGGAAAATGATGATATTATTGACATAGACACATCATTCGGATGGAAATTTAAAGCAAAGGGAAAAAATGAAGACAGTGCAATTAATGGTCCAAGACTTTTTCCTTCCTGATTGAGAGGATCTCCTAGGGATTTGGCAGTCTCATCAGGGCAACAATGCAATGGCACAAGGGCCAGCTTCTTCAAAGCAAGAGGGGGTTTCTACAGATTTGAGGGGAAATTGAAAAGCCCTTGAACAAAAAATTATGTTGTCTTCATGCCTTTTGACCACATAAGGAGATTTGAAATGAACATAGAAAAAAAGCTTGTTATGGCTGGCACCCAACCACAAACAACTTACAAATAGATCCAAAAGTTGAACAAGTCAGTCTGCAACCATTTCCTCCTGCTTCTCAAGGAGATTGTATTGGAAAGAAACCAATCCACTTGAAGACTCTCAAAGGCAAGTATTGTTTGTCTTTGTTTTTCTCTATATAAAGAGACTACGTCTCCATCTGTAATCATTCAATCAGTTAATAATAGAATATCATTACATGGTATCAGAGCAGGTGACGAGCTTTTAGAAAAAAATTCGTGCCCTAGGTACCTGGAATTTATTTCCAGAATTTTTTAATCGATTTTTTATGAAAAATCGTTGGGCATTTTTCAAGAAATTTTTTTCTGAGGGTTGCTGTTTGTTTTTTCGAAGGCCTGGAGCTATGTTTTTTTTTTCTGGGCGTGATTAAACCTTGTTCGTGCGATTAAAATCGTGTTTGGTTTCTTCTTCTGGACGCGGATTCATCCTTGGTCGCGTTTTTCTGCTGGCCACGTGTTTTCTGGCTTTGAGACGCGTTTTGGTGGTCACGTTTCTGAAGACGTTTGCAGAATTTTTCGCCTCCTCCCTGGGCACCGACGTCTACAGATCTTTCGAACCCTTCAGGCGCACGATTTCTGAAAACATTTTTCTTGCCATCTTTCTGGGCGTAGTGCGGATTTTTTTTTACTGCATCTCCTGCCCGCATTTTTTCGTTTACGGATTTTTCCCTCAAAGATTCACATTCTCTGCAATTTCTTGCCCGCGCGACCTAGGGTTTTCGGCGGAAATTTCCGGCATTTTCTGAATTTTTCAGACATCTGGTAGCTGCGTTTTGAATCTGGCTGCAGATTTTCAGTATTTTTCTCATGTTTTTAATGGCGGCCTAGGGTTTATCAGAATTCGTCTAGGGTTTTCCGATTTTCCTCAAAATCGAGGGTTCCAAATTGTCAAGATCATGGTGTTTTTTTTCTGGGTTTGGTGATTTTTTGTTTAAGGGTGGTGTTTTCTGGGTTTTGTACGATTTTTCCATTGTGATTTTTTGTAGACAGTATATCTCGGGATTTGTGCCTTGAGTATTGTGCAACAAGAGTTTTACCGTTTTTCCTCAAAAACGAAGTTTTGTATTTTGAACAGTTTTGTCTTGGGATTCGTGCCAGCTGTTGCTAAAGGTTTTTGCTTGGTTTTCGACAAAAAAAATCAGATTTTTTGAAGCTCGAGTTTGCCTCATTTTTTGTGTATAAGAAAACGGGAGGGATGGCGTCGTTGACCAACATCATGTTGGAGGGCAATCAACGCTTCAACGGCAAGAATTACAATACCTAGAAGCAACGGATGTTGTCAATTTTTGAGTACCAGTGCCTAGATCAGATTGTTCTGGGTAACACTCCTCGTCCTACAGTGGTCGGCAAGGACCAGGACAAGTTTGATGAACGTAACCGTGAAGTGGTTATGTTGCTCAAGTTATCAGTCATCGATGAGATGCTTCCAGAGGTGCCATCTGGCAAGGCTGCTGTGGAGATATGGAAACATCTGAAAGATCTCCATGAAACGTTGGATAAAAGCCGAGCTTTCTTTCTGAAGAACATGTTTTCGATGATGATGGATGAGAAGATGTCCCTGCAGGAGCATCTTATGAAGATAAAGGATATACGTGATCAACTAGAGGCCATTGGTCGCAAGATGGAAGAGGAGGATATGGTAGTGATTACACTGAAGAGTCTACCACGATCCTACGAACATTTTATTGAGATGCTCAACATTACCTCCACTAATGTTGACTTGAAGTTTGATGAGTTGTGCAATAAGTTATTGCAGCAAGCTAGGTGGAGACAACAATTTGGTAGCAACAGTGATATGGTCAGTGCGGAACAATCATTTGTTGCCAAGGACAAAGGCAAAGGCGAGTCTACTCAATAGAAAGGACAACGCACATCTGAGGAGGGTTCCAAGAAGAGTATCACCTGTCACTATTGTGGGAAGCTTGGTCACATCCAAAGGTTCTGCAGAAAGCAATTGGCTGATCAAAAGTCCAACCAAGAGGAGTCTCAGCAGCAGGCTCATGTAGCAGAGCATTCTGAGGAGAAGGCGAAGGAGTCAGCCTTATATGCATTTTAATTTTTTTCTATGTTTAGTTAAAACAATGACCATTAAGGGAGGGTATTAGAGTAATTAATAATATTATTTAATGGTCATCTTTAGTTTATTAGGTAGTTTCTATTTTATACGTCAGTTTAGAGTTTAGTATGTTTCTATTTTCGTTCTTTGTTTTTCTCTATATAAGGAGACTACGTCTCCATCTGTAATCATTCAATCAGTTAATAATAACTTATCATTACAGTCCTCTCTAAAAGGAAGGAATCCTTCAACGGTATTATGTAGCCATGTAAGCTAAGTTACCATTCGGAATCAGGTATGTGTACTTGAGGATGGCATTTTCGGATGGTAGGGAGGGTTGGTTACATTCTGGATACATCCGTATGAAAAGTATATAAAAATCATAAATATATAATAATATTCAAATAATTTAACATAAATAAATAATATTAAAAAAATATTTGGGAAAATGTCGCATTTTGCATTGGCACAGAGTAAAAAAGGTTTGATGCGCAGCAGAGAGAATGTTTCAATTAATTTCATAATTAAAATGGATATCGCCAACCTCTGCAAGCGAGTTGTGATTGCGCAATTCGGGAGCAAATTCCAGAGGAAACAAATTGAATGGATCACAAAATCTTGGTTGGCATGGTCCCCTCCCCGCTTCCTACGGAAGGGTTTTTTCATTGTCAAATTTGAGAGCGGAAGGAGCTGAAATCTTATTCTCCAACACAATCCCTGGATAATGGACAAGTCAACATTATATATACAAAAGTGGATTCCTAACTTTGATCCAACAAAATGCTGCTCTCCAACAGAACCTATATGGATCAAGTTATACAATTTCCCATACGAATATTGGACTCCAAACAAATTGAGGACAATAGGCAATAGTTTCGGGGTCACAATGGAAATTGACAAGGAAACCCTAGAAAGCAACTCTTTCATCTTTGCACAAATCTGAGTAGCATTTATCAAGGCAATTCCAATTGAGATCTACATTGACACTCCAATAGGCAAATGGAGACAACCGATTGATATAGATGAGAAGAAATTCTTCTGCCTTGCACATGGAAACTGAAAACATTGGGAATCAAATTGCATGAAGAAATCCAAAGGCAAAGAAGAAATGTGTTGGGTAGAAAAACCAAAGAACACAACCCTAGAGCCACCCATCAAAAAGGAGCCCATGTCAAAGTCAAATATGGAAAAGGTGGAAACAAAAGGTACTACCCTCATCCCAAATTCCAATCCCTTTGATCCTCCTCAAAACAATTTGGCAATGGGGAAATTGGATGGGGATTGGTGGTTAAAGGAAGAAGAAGCTAACACACACAAAATTGACGTAGTGGATCCCAAGTGTGTAAGCCAATCAACTTTGAAAATCCTACACTACAACATAGGAGTGGAAAAGAAGATGCAATGTCCCCATTTTTATGCCATGTTCTAAGAGCGTTGGCTAGTTTCCAAGGTTTTTTTGTAAGTTTCCAAGAGAGTTGGGAGAACTCCAAAGTTCTTGGAGGATGCAATTCCGGAGTTGTAAGGTTTCTTTTGTTGGCAATGAGCTTTGTGGGCAATATTGATCTAAATGACACTCTTTGAAATGTTTTCTGACTTTTGGGGTGTTCTCCAAACTTCTTGGAAAGCACATCTATTTATAGTAAGTCGCCAAATTGGCTTCTATTATTCACCTACTGCCTCAGTATCATATTGGTGTGGTCAAATTTGGATTCTGATGTGTTTCAGGATTTTCCACAACTCAAATTTGGATTTTGATGTGTTTCGGGATTTTCCACAACTTGGGGTGAAATAATTAAATTATTCACTTAAGTTATAATGTTTTATCATTATTTTTGATAACTTAAGTGTAATATCTTTTCAAAAAGATATTAATTCCCCATTTGGATGCCTAGGATAAATAAAGGGGCTTGCACATGAAAAAGGTTTTATTTTATTTTATTTTAAAAGGGAATTTGATGGAAAAGGTGATTAAATGTTTGCACACAATGAATTATTTAATTTAAAGCAAAAGTGATTTTTTGGGAAAAAAAAAAAGCAAAACCACTTTTGGAAAAAAAAGCAAAAAACACTTTTTTCTAGAAAAGTGGCGAAAAGCAAAAATCGTTTTTTCGCAAAAGTAGCAAAAAACGCTTTTAGAAAAAGCAACAAAAAAAGCTATAAAAGGAGGTCTTGGGGGCTTATTTGGATATGTAGAAGAATGATAATGTTATGCTGCCGAAATGGCTTTGGTTCTCTTCAATCTTTGAGGACGAAATCCCTCATAGATTTCTAGTTTCGCAATTGCAAGATATTCCCTAGCTAGATTGTGGTGTGATTCCAACCAAGAATCACCATTGGAGCTGATTTGAAGTTTCAGTTTGGGTCTTCTAGTATGGACTATTTTGATGTGTTTTAGCATTACATTTGGTGTGATTCCTTTTTCAGATTGCAAGCGTGTTGAGTGTGGATTTTGGAGTGCTTTTAGGGGGTTGTACCATTATTGCTACCTGCTGCAACTGAAGTTTCAAACCTGCAAAAATCTGATATACCCTTTCCAAAATAATGATACTCTTTTCATGAGTTTGAGTGTGAGTTGGCACTGTTGTTTGAGTGCTAATATAGTTGGTGATCATTTTGGCATGTTGGAGGTAGCTGGGTAAGTTTCCTAAGTCATCTATCTCACTGTTCAGACAGCTGCGCAAAGTTTCAAACTTATATCAGACTTCCATTTGCCATATTCTAAGGCCATTTGGGGTGCTTTAATCAGCTTCATATCACAAAAATATTTGTAAATAAATCACAAAATTCAGCAAACATCAACCATGAAATTTAAATTTGGGCGAATTTCAAGTATTTTTATAAAATTCGCCCTATTGTTTGTATGGAAAACACATCACAGTTTTTTCATTTAAATATATTTTTAAGTGTTTTATTAGGGTTTTCGAAGATATTTCAATCTGTTCTTTTATAAAATGCTGCTCGTGGGCCCTGTAAACACATAACGAATCTGTTTCAGTTAGATCTTTGGGCATGAGTTTTTCAATCTGTTTCAGTTTATCTTTGAGCGTGAGGTTGAGAGTTGGCATTTCGCCGTGTGTCTTCATTTCCCTGCGAGGTCGTGGGCTACACATCTTTATTTCCCTCCAAGGTCATGGGTTGCACATCTTCATTTCTGCAACTTGGGTGTGCTTGTGCAGGCTACGCTATTCATTTCCGCCAACTTTGGTGTGCTTGTGTGGGCTGCATGAGGGCTGCTTGTCTTTATTCCACTGCCCCACAATCACTTTGTTTTCCTCTTCTTCGGTTTTCCGTGTGTGTTTTTTAATTTTTGTTTTTATTTGTTTCTTTTAGGGCTTTTACTATGTATAAAATTTTCATATAGTTTATAATTATATTTATTAATATATGTTATAAATTATAAATTAAATTTTATTTAAAAAATGTTATATTTATTATTTATTACTATATGCTTAAATTGTTAATAATATAGAATTATGAGAGTAGTGGGTGGCTGGGTGATATGATCAAATAATCATCTTATAATATAATTAAATTTTATTAAATTAAATTGTTAATGACAAATTTTATTTTATTTAGTTATTAAGAAATTAAACATTTATTATAATTAAATTTGATATTATTTTATTTTTATAATTTTTAGTTTTTAATATTATCATTTAATAAATTAAAATGTTATATTATAAAATATTGAATTTAGATTTTAAGCTATTTAAATTAAATTTAACTAATATGTTAAAAAATTAACATATTTAGTTTAAATGAGATAATATATATTATTTTATATATTCAATATAATATTTTTTTATTTTAAAATTAATATATTTATATATTTATATATTGAGTTATTTTGTTTTTTAGAGTTAAAATAACAATCTAAAATATTTTGTTTTAATGTTTTTTAAACAAAATTTAGTTGCTGTTTTAAATATTAAATAGTATTTTTCTTTATGCAAATTGTAATTTAATGGCTCTGAAACATGTGACCCGCAATGGTGTTAACAACAGTTGTAACAAGTGCCTTAAAAATTTTAGTGGAAGTTTATATTTTACAAATGTGTCATCTTTTTATAATGGTTTCAAATCTGCTTAGCAATGTTAAACTATTTTGACAATTTTGTGGAATATTACTTATATTTAAAAAAAAAAATTATATAAGGTGAATTTAATACCGATTTTTTTTTCGAATTTTTTCCTTGTCGAATTTTGTCTGAAATTGAACTCAAATTCAAATCTTGTGACTTAGTTTGTAACAGCATATATGTATTTGGCTTGGAATGAATTGTAAGAGCTAACATTGTAACACTGGATGGTAGTAGTAGTACCACCAATGATCTTGCTCTTGTTACTTCTTGTTACTCACCCCACTACATAAGTGGCTCTTGTTACTCACCCCACTAAATAAGCGGCCTTTTGGTACTCACTCACCACAAAAGTGGAAGAATTGTTTATTGGTTGTACTCACTCACCACTAAGAAGTGGAAGAGCTTACCTTGCATTTCTTTATTGTATATGCTTTCCCATTGCAAAGTGGATGTGCCTTGCTAACCCCACTAGATAAGTGGATGTTACTTTCAATTGCTCATTTCAAGTATAATTGTAATCCTGTACACTATACGCTCTCACCTCGCCCACATTGGGAACTTGGTGATCAAAAAGTGGAAAGGAAAGTTGTTTAGCATTTTCATTTTGTTGAGCTAACAAGTTTTTTCAAAAAAAAAAAAAAGAAGGGTGGTTATTAGAAAAGAAGGGGAGGAAATCGAACAAGCAAAAAAGCAAGAAAATGGCTAATGAGAAAGGACTAACATCAAAGAATACATGTTGAGATCTAAGGGAGGAAACCTCTCCCTTAGAGAGCCATGAAGACCGTAACATGGAATGTTAGGGGCCTCAATGCCTCCAACAAAAGGCGCCTAACCAAGCACCATTTAGACACTATGTTGGTTGACATAATCCTATCACAGGAAACCAAATTGAAGGCTACAAAAGCCTCCTTATAAACTTTACATTGCAAAGGGTGGATGGGTTTCTTTTAAGCTATGGGTGCGACAAGTGGTTTAGGAATTCTATGGAATCACAAAGAGTTTTGGTGGACATGTGTTGCTCGGAGCCCTACTAAATGCTTTGCAAGGTAAGGTGCCTTTTGTCTAATTTAGACTTTTTTCTATTTAATATTTATGGACCACTCAAATCTAAGGAGAAATCTAGATTATAGGAAATCTTGTCCATGCATATTACAAATCATAGTGGGCATAAGATAATTCTAGGTGGGGATTTCACCATGATTCTAAGCCTAAATGAAAAGAGTGGAGGTCTTACGATTGAATCTCCCGCCCTAAAAGACTTTAGAAACTTTGTGGACTAAACCGGTTTAATAGATATGGCAACTAAAAATGGTGTCTACACCTAGATGAGCAGATGGTTGGGATTTTCCAACATATCAAAGAGATCAGACAAATTCCTTCTATCTGCCAAATGGTTAAATGAGCCCATCTTACTGGAAGCTTCCATTCTCCCCTATTTAGGTTTCAATCATAGTTCCACAGAGTTTCCTAATGGGGGGACACGGGGACATGGAGACGAGTTTCGAGGACGAGGGGACCAAGGGCCTAAGTTTGGGGACGGCGTGCGAACGACAGGGGGACAATGGCAGGATGGCAACAGCGTTGCGACAAGGCATTGAAATACATATAGTACTTGAAAAAATAGTTATAAAAAGATGTATAAGAATTATACACCTTGGAGACAACTAGGAGTCCCCTAGACATCTTGAGGATACCCCGACGTCCTTGAAGTTCTAGCGGCATCTTGGAGACAGTGACACTAGTGGTGAGATGGTGGCGCTGGTGGTGGGCTAATGGGGGGACGTCCCCCCCAAGTCCCCAAGTCTTCGAGACGGGGACATCTAGGAAACGTGGGGTTTTTTGGGGGGACATGTCCCCATGGAACACTAGTTTCAATCACTTCCCTGTCGAACTTTATTTAAAAAAAGACAAGTCTCCAACCAAATGCTACTTTAAGTTTGAAAAAAGGTGGTTTAGATGAGGGGATCTAATTGACCAGATCCAAGTATGGTGGAATTCGGCCCCAATAAAGAATGGCACCAAGAGCTTCAAATTTATGAACAAATTGAGCCATATCAAGGAGAAATTGAAGGAATGGAACAAAGTTTCCTTCAAAAACATTTTCGAAGAAAAAATAAGGATCCACAAGAGCTTTTTGCCCTAAATAAAAGAGTCATACAATTTGGGATGTTCCAATCAAATTTTCTGGAGGGGAAGCGACTATTGGCAGAACAAGCCAAAGTATTGGCACGTGAAGAAATTTATTGGAAAAGCAAATCAAGGGAAGTATGGTTGTTTTATAGGAGACATGAACACAAATTTTTTCCACAACACAACTAAAGTTCGTAGAGCGCAAATCAAAATTGAATCAATTACAAACTCTAGAGGAGAAAG
Organism: Sequoia sempervirens; assembly: GCA_007258455.2. Taxonomy (NCBI): domain Eukaryota; kingdom Viridiplantae; phylum Streptophyta; class Pinopsida; order Cupressales; family Cupressaceae; genus Sequoia; species Sequoia sempervirens. Next base: position 740,768,337 of record VDFB02281492.1, on the reverse strand, counting down.
AATTAATTCCAGCACTTCAATTCAAATAGAGGTGGTCAACTTTTTCCAACATTTTCTTGCCCCATGCGACATTGCGGATCACCTTCGCATAAATGATCTACTAAGTGGGGTTCCTTCCTTAATCACCCCTAAGGATACTGCTATATTATTGGCTCCATTCACCAAAGAGGAAGTAAAAATCATTGCATTCCATCTCCATCCAAATAACTCACCTGGTCCAGACGGGTTCCCAGAATGCTTTTGTCAAAGGTGTTGGCACTTTGTTGGTAATGATGTTTGGGAGATAGCAGAAGATTACAAGAAAAAGAAAAAAAGCGTAAAAAGCGTAAACATTTTAATCGCACTCATCCCAAAGAAATTTGAGTGCTTGTCATTTGCAAAATATTAGCCAATATCTCTGTGCAATACAATTTACAAAATAAAATCCAAGGCGATGGCGAACAGATTGAAACCCATTCTGATGAATATCATCTCCCTCGAATACAACCGATTCACTCCTGGAAGAGATATCACTGATGGTAAAATTATAGCAAATGAAATAATCCATTTGATTGAGAGTTCAAGACAAAAAAGTATGATTCTAAAGTTTGACATAAGCAAGGATTACGACCAGGTAAGTTGGGATTTTCTCATGTCAATAATGAAAAAAATTGGATTCTATGATCTATGGCTGGATTGGATCTATAGATGCCTATCAATAGTGCGTTTCTTCATATTAGTAAATGGATTATCATGCAGTTTTATCAAGAGTTCTTGAGATTTCCCTCAATGGGATCCCTTATCCCCATTCCTATTTGTCATAATGGTAGAAGCACTTGGATGACTGGTAAGTTGAAAGAACAACAAAGGTTTGTGAAGGGGGGTCCATGTAGCATGAAATCTAGCTCTGATAACACATCAACACTTCACAAGCGACACAATGCTCTATGACAAGTCCAATTTATTTGAAACAAAATTTATTAAAGAAACCTTAGACATGTATACTATGGTGTCTGGTCAGCTGATAAATGTGGAAAAATTCACAATATTCTTCTTCAATACCTAAAAACACCTACAAAAGAAGATTGCTAATTTATTGCACTTCTCCATTGGCACGAATCCTAGCAAATATTTGGGGATTCCTTTGTTCCACGGAACGGTTTGAATGAACTTATGGAACAAAGGAACCCCCATTTAGCTCCTTCAAATTTCTCCACAAATTTTTCACCCGTTAGCATTAGATGAAAGCAAAAATAAGCAACCGAATAACAACCCTCCACTTTCTGATCACCCAAATCCCATAGTGGACAAGGTGAGAGCATACAGTGTAAGGGGATCTTTGAAAATACTAAAAGTAACAATGCTAACTAAAATAACACCTGCTTTCTGATCACCCAGATCCTAATATGGGCAAGGTGAGAGCATATGGTGGTTGGCATACAATATTGAGCTTTCACTAAACTACCACTTCAGTGGGGTAAGTAGTAAATAAAAAATGCATGAAATTAAACAAGGAATGCTCTTGGTGGCAAGCCAGCCACTTCCACTTTTCAGCAAGTAACAAGGAAAGTAATGCACTTGGCGGCAAAGCTAGCCACTTCCACTTTTCAAAAGGCAACAAGAAAGAAATATAGAAACTCAACCACTTATTCAGCGAGAGTGTGAAATACATAAAGCAAAGGCTCAACCACCTTTCAGCAGGAGCAATCACTTATGTAGTGGGGTAAGTATCCAAATAACATGAAAGCAAAGAGCTGATTGGTACAACCAAATCAGTGTTACAGTGAAAGTTTGATACAAGATAATATGAAATGAACTAGCCAATATGATAGCCCAATACATCAATAATCAATCCCTGCAACATAAGATCAATTAGGCACCATAGAACATGAAAGGACAAGAGTATATCAGGTCTGATATGACTATTGCAGCAGTCTGATATGCATGAACAGAGAACACGAAACACCAACCACCACCCTTGAAACATTTGTAACTTCTCCCAAACTCATTGAAAACTCCTCAAACCACTAGCAAATAAAAGAGCAAGCCTAGGCATCCAAAATCAAGTACCAAGCCGCCACCAAAAAATCTGTACACCCCTGGCACAAATCCCAAAGCACCTATAGCAAATCGCACAACCTCCTGCAAATCAAGCTCTTCCCCTAAAATCACCAAACTTTGGGCAAGGGGCCGCCCAAACATGAGAAAACCTTAGGAACCATACCCACAAAATGATCTCAACTCCTCCAATCAGTACGAGCAAAACCGTGGGTCAGCTATGCATAAACCAGCAACATCAAAAAACTGATAACACACTCCAAAAAGCCTTCTAATTGCAAACTAACACACACCCACACCAAAATATACTAGAAAACATCAAAGCTAACCAAAACTGAAGCAAATGAGAAAGCCATCACCAATGTTCACTATATTGCAACCACTGAGATGAAGTTGCAACTGTGTTCAGCTAGGCGATATCTCTCAATCTTGAAACTGAAGTTAGCTTGGAGGGTTTTCGTCCTCAAAGCCCCAAGAGTTCATTCTGCATTTCGACGACACTTCATTATATCAAGATAGCATAGCCAAATGAGAGCAAGAAAGGGCATATAAATAGGCTCCAAAACCCAGAAGTTTCAAAAGCATTTCACTCCAAAATGGGACGCCACCTTTTGGAGCAATATAATATTCAATTAAAATCACTTATCCTTCAAACTTTGTCGTCCACTTTGTTAAGCATTTTATCATTGGTGTTAAGTTACTCAGCTACTTGCTTAAGTGCTTGAGCTACTTGGTTGTCTACTGAGCTACCTAGTTGCGTGCTTGAGTTGGTTGCCTATCTGCTTCAGCTACTTGTTAGTCTACTTCGTCAGCATTCTTGCCAACTCAAATTTCCTTATCAGCATGGTTTGAAAAGTCTATCCATCCTTGACAAGTAAGTGTTGAAAAGTCGTGGCATTTTTATTATTTTTCTCATACGTCTTCATGCCTTGTCGTGGGCATTTATGGCCTCATTTTGGTATCAAAATCGTTGTTGAATTTTGCATTTATAGAGGGGTAAAGTTATCGATTCCTTTGTTCTATATTGGGATGGCTTATGGATTTGATGCTGCTCAAAAAGCTATAGCCTATGGAAATGCCAAACTTATTATAAAGTCACGAAAATTAAAAAACCACCATTCTTCATTTTGAAATCTACGGTAAAAAGGAGATGCATTTCATTTTCTCTTTTATGAGAGACAAAGTCTACAGGCAACTTAACTATTATTTCTACCGGGTCTTGCTATTTTTGAATGAGGTGACACAGCATGTGTTTCTACATGGGGCGACTAAACTAAAAATATCATGGTCGTGTTTTGAATACTTCATCATTATTTCTTGGAGGGAGTTATTATGCTGGACGGATTGACTAGAAGTTAATTGCATATACATCTTTGAGATGGTCTGAATATTTTTCTTTATCAGACTGTGCATGTATGGTCGATGGCAGCATTATTATTTTCCAATGTTTGGTTTGCAGATTTAAGTGTTGCTATCTTTCTTTAAGCCAAAGTTTGGTGCCATGCTATGTATATGAAGGTGATGTGAGAGATGTCTTAAGTCTCTACATGAGTTGTTTCAAGTGGTTAGCATTAGTTCAATATTTTGAACTATGATTTATCTATGCTAAGTTTTTGTTCCTTTATATGCTTGGATTCACATCTTTTGATACATCACGACTTAGTGTGAATGAAGGCAATGTACGATTTTTGCGAAGGTATTCTATGCTCTTTATGGTCAATTATGCTCACCTTGGAAGAAAGTGAATTGGCTAAGTTCGTGGAGAGCAAAGTTTCTGAGCTTGTTGATGAGGAAGAGAAGATTCAATGGAAGAAGAAAGATACTAAGACACACAAGACGTTAGTTGATTCTGTGAAGGATCATATTCTTCCGTGAAAATTAAAAACCCGCCATTCTTCATTTTGAAGTCTACGGTAAAAAGGAGATGCATTTCATTTTCTCTTTTATGAGAGACAGAGTCTACAGGCAGCTTAACTATTATTTCTATCGGGTCTTTCTATTTTTGAATGAGGTGACAAAGCATGTGTTTCTACATGGGGGAACTAAACTAAAAATATCATGGTCGTGTTTTGAATGCTTCATCATTTTTTCTTGGAGGGAGTTATATTGCTGGACGGATTGATTAGAAGTTAATTGCATATACATCTTTGAGATGGTCTGAATATTTTTCTATATCAGACTCTGCATCAATGGTCGATGGAATCACTATTATTTTCCAATGTTTGGTTTGCAGATTTAAGTGTTGCTATCTTTCTTTAAGCCAAAGTTTGGTGCCATGCTATGTATACGGAGGTGATGTGAAACATGCCATGCTATTTAATTTATAGAGTCAGCGATTTATCTTGAGGAGGCACTATCTATTGTGGAGGTGCGATTTAATGAAGAGGTCCGACCTCCTTGCTAAGGCCGACATCATGTTTAATGTGGGCACGATTTGTTATGAAGGGGTGTGAGTTTATGTGGCCGACCTCTTGCATTTAAGAGACACGACTTTTGAAGAGGCTGACTTGCTGATAATGAAGAGTCACATCTCTCTCCTCATTGTGTATCTATGTTCAATGAGACTTCTTCATTTGTCATTCAGTTTTTCATTTGATATCCATTCATAGTTCGTCTACTCAAGTGCGAGTTTGTATCAAGTGCAGATCGACTTTTGTGTAGAAGGCTGAGATCATTATCAAAAGATTGAATCACATAGTTTCTGTATTTGGATCTGATTGTGATGCTATTCTTGGCCTCATTATTGGGCTCATTGTAAAGGAGATATTCTTGTTGTGATTCAATATATAAGCGATATATTATTGCTGGGTTATTCTCCCTCAAGAGGAGGGTTTTCCCTGGGTATATGCTGTGTTATTGTGTCTGATTTTGAATTATTAAATCTGATCATAAAATAAACATGGTATCAGACCGGGTTTGAAGAAGATCTTGATCAGATTTAGTCTTAAAGCGATACTCTTTACTCTCTTTCTCATCGTTGTTTACTTCTATCTCTTCGTCAAGATGGTGATCGGTTTTAAGCTTAAGGATAGACTTGAGGGAGCATCTAATTTCACATCTTCGAGATTCAAAATTATGCTCACCTTTGAAGAAAGTGAATTGGCTGAGTTCATGGAGAGCAAAGTTTTCGAGCTTGCTGATGAGGAAGAGAAGATTCAATAGACGAAGAAAGATACTAAGGCAAAGAAGATATTAGTTGATTCTGTGAAGGATCATATTGTTCCCATCATCTCTAAGATGAAAACGGCAAAGTAGATGTTTAAGTCTTTGGAGGAGATGTATGAGATCAACAACACAAGCCGTGCACTTGCATTGAAACAACAACTTCATCATGTTAAGATGGCGGAAGGAGAATCTGTCATCGCTTACTTCATGAAGATTTCCGAATTGAAAGATCAGCTCTCTTCTATTAGTCATTTTGTTGATGTCAAGGATTTGACCATGCTTGCCATTAATGATCTTCCTTCATCTTGGGAGTCTTACATTCAAAGAATCAGTGCAAGATCGAAACTTCCCAAGTTTGATCGTTTGAGGGCAGATTGTATTCAAAAAGAGTCTAGGTTGGCCGCGAGAGGTATTGGTCGAAGCTCTACAAATAAATTCATGTTTTTTCCGCCCAATCCTCAAAGAAGAAAGAGAAAGGTGGAAAGAAAGGAAATTTCAAGAGGAATATAGATAAAGGAGTTGATGGTGCACCCGCATTCAAGAAGAAGTGGGACCTCTCCAAAGTCCAATGTTTTCGTTGTGACAAGTTTGGTCACTATGCAAAAGATTGCCCAACCAGGCCTAATCAGCATGCTTAATTTGCGAATGTGGATGAGATCTCTACTCAGAAGGATTCTAGGGAATTTATATTCTAAGCCATGGGCCTATGTTCAAGCCGTGAAGGTTAAGTGCTGATCTGTGCGTAAGAACAGCGTATATTACTGTGTCCAGTATCTGCATCCATCAGAATATTTAAAGAGATAAGTATTCTTTGTTTCTTGAGTTATATCATTTAGTTGGATCTTGTAATTAGTAAAGAGAGATAGTGGTTTCTCTTCAATTGTGTTCACTACCATAAGATCCTTTGTAGATTTCGTTTATTGCAAGCTATTTTATGCTGATTATGAAGATTTCTGAGAGTGATTCTGAAACAAAAACAGAATTACAATTTCGATCGTGATTAGTTACTCACATCGATATCATTCTCTAATGCATGAACTGTGATAGAGCCTTGAACTCTTGGAGAGAGTTGTTTCTACATGCTAACTGCATAATGCATTCAAGAAATTTGTAGTTGTGCAGATTATCTTTTGTTGTGCTGAGTTTGGCACTCTCGAGAGGAGTAACAGATGGAAGAAAGAGTTATATCTGAATTCAATTAAAGATAAGTTTTTTTATCCCTTTATTTTGATCTTTTGATATATTTCTCTTATAAGTTGATTTATTTACTCATGTTTCAATATTGTTCATAAATTCTTATGTATTCTTGCTATAATCTGAGATAGTAAACCTTGTATGATTCTAGCCTTGATATTTCTTTGGATAGTTATAAATTGTTAGTAATCTCTCTCTAATATGCTTCCAAGACAGATCTAAGAGCAAGAAGGTGATGAGAGATTGCTTAGTGATGAAAGGCTTGAGGCATCTTATGAGGAAGTCATGCCGACCAAAGATATGATCAAGCGTGAAGTCACAACTTGCAGCCATGGGACAGAGTTGGCGACTAGACGGAGTTCTCTTCCAAAAGTCTTCTTTGCAATCACTGAAGCAAGGATCAAGAGGGAGTTATGAAACTCACTGAGAAGAAGTGAAGATTACTGTATTGCAAGGCTAGGTGCTAAATCCTTAGAGGATCCCTTCAGCAGCTAAGATCAAAATTGCTCAACACTGTCATCTGGATTTGTCATTGGTAGCTCCGTAAACCTATTTAGAATAAGAACGATCTGGGATGAAGTCGAGGAGGACAATCCTAAACTCTCTACAGTACCAGAGGTCTATGCTGGAAAACATTTATCTAAGGCAAGCGTTGTAGGCAATCTTGGTCAATGAGGTCAGAAGGTTGATGCAAGTACTTAAAGATTCAGAGGGAGCCTATTGAACCTAAAGAAGATGGAAGTATACTATTGAGATTTGTTATGATTGCAAATCCACGTCTACGCCTATGAAGACCAACTTGCATAAGTTGAAAGAGGCTGCAGCTAGTTCAGATCTGGTGGATCCCACAATGTACAGGCAGTTGATTGGATCGTTGATGTATTTAGTCTATACTAGACTAGATATTTGCTATGCAGTGAGTGCATTTGGTCAGTTCATGTGTGAAGCAAGGCAAATACATCTAGTTGTAGCAAAACATATCCTAAGACACTTGCGTGGCACAGTTGGATATAGCTGAGATATTCTTCAGGTGTGGATTTGAAGTTGCATGGATATACAATTCCGACGGGAAGGTGTGTCACTAATCAGAAGAGCACCTCTGGATGTTGCTTCAGTTTAGGGTTTGCTATGATATCCTGTTACAGCAAGAAGCAGTCATCTGTAGCATTGAGTACAGCAGAGGCAGAGTATATTGCACCTTGTGTGGCAGACATTCTCACCAAGCCTCTCTCCAGGTTGAAGTTTGTGTACTTTCGAGATAAGCTAGGTATGGTGGAGAATACAGCCTTAACTGAGAAAGAGTCTCAGTATCAGTGATCCTCTTTAATCAGTTCTTCTCTGTGAGAGAAGTTCAAGGTGAAATCCCTTGTTAATGCATTCTTCTCTGCAAGAGAAGTTTGAAGTGAAAGCCCTTGTTCAACCCTCTGGGAGAGCCATGGTGGATGTCATGTGTGTGACTCCATGACAGCATCACGTGAGAGAGTCCGTGATGATTTTGTTGTACTTGTGTTTCACCCTCTGGGAGAGCCATGGTGAAAGTCATGTTGAGGTGACAACATCACGCAAGTGATGAACACTTGTACATACCATACATGGTTGTAGCCATTATGGTTGATATCACGTTGAGGTACGTGATATCTGATATCACAATGAGGTGATATCTTTCTTTTCCATACATGGTTGTAGACTTGTAGCCATTATGGTTGATATCACGTTGAGGTGATATCTGATATCACAATGAGTGATATCTTTCTTTTCCATACATGGTTGTAGCCATTATGGTTGATATCACGATGAGGTGATATCGTTTCTTTTCCACACATGGGTGTAGCCATTGTGGTAGACATCACGATGAGGTGATATGTCTTGTGCAACTAAAAGTGTTCTCCCTAGCTGAGAGGGAGTGTTGATGGTTGCAGCATCACTCTCCACTTCCAGCGATCTCCTTGTGACAAGATAATAAATTAAATAATAGCCTAAAGCTCTTTAATTTATAGAGTCAGCAATTTGTCTTGAAGAGGCACTATCTATTGTGGAGGTGCGATTTAATGAAGACGTTCGATCTCCTTGCTAAGGCCGACATCATGTTTAATGTGGGCACGATTTGTTATGAAGGGGTGTGAATTTATGTGGCCGACCTCTTGCATTTAAGAGAGACGACTTTTGGAGAGGTCGACTTGCTGATAATGAAGAGTCACGTCTCTCTCCTCATTGTGTATATATGTTCAATGAGACTTCTTCATTTCTCATTCAGTTTTTCATTTGATATCCATTCATAGTTCGTCTACTCAAGTGCGAGTTTGTATCAAGTGCGGATCGACTTTTGTGTAGAAGGCTGAGATCATTATCAACAGATTGCATCACATAGTTTTGTCTTTGCATCTGATTGTGATGCTATTCTTGGCCTCATTATTGGGCTCATTGTAAAGGAGATATTCTTGTTGCGATTCAATATATAAGCGATATATTGTTGCTGAGTTTTTCTCCCTCAAGAGGAGGGTTTACCCAGGGTATATGCTGTGTTATTGTGTCTGATTTTGAATTAAATTTTTGTGCATTAAATCTGATCATAAAATCAACATGGTATTAGAGCGGGTTTGAAGAAGATCTTGATCAGATTTAGTCTTACAGCGATACTCTCTACTCTCTTTCTCATCGTTGTTTACTTCTATCTCTTCATCAAGATGGTGATCAGTCTTAAGCTTGAGGATAGACTTGAGAGAGCATCTAATTTCACATCTTGGAGATTTAGAATTATGGTCACCTTCCAAGAAAGTGAATTGGCTGAGTTCGTGGGGAGCAAAGTTTTTCAGCCTACTGATGAGTTAGAGAAGATTCAATGGAAGAAGAAAGATACCAAGGCAAAGAAGATATTAGTTGATTCCATGAAGGATCATATTGTTCCCATCATCTCTAAGATGAAAACGGCAAGGAAGATGTTTAAGTCTTTGGAGGAGATGTATGAGATAAACAAAACAAGCCGTGCACTTACATTGAAGCAACAACTTCATCATGTTAAGATGGCGGAAGGAGAATCTGTCATCGCTTACTTCATGAAGATTTCCGAATTGAGAGATAAGCTCTCTTCTATTGGTCATTTTGTTGATGTCAAGGATTTGACCATGCTTGCCATTAATGGTCTTCCTTCATCTTGGGAGTCTTACATTCAAGGAATCAGTGCAAGATCGAAACTTCTCAAGTTTGATAGTTTGAGGGCAGATTGTATTCAAGAAGAGTCTAGGTTGGTTGCGAGAGGTATTGGTCGAAGCTCTACAAATAAAGACATTCATGTTCTTTCCACCCAATCCTCGAAGAAGAAAGAGAAAGGTGGAAAGAAAGGATATTTCAAGAGGAATAGAGATAAAGGAGCTAATGGTGCTTGAAATATGCCCCTTAATTTTTTCTTTTGATTTTCAATATCAATTACAATGCACATGCACCCGTTAAGGTTAGCTCCAAACCAAAACGATGCAGAAAAGTACTCTAACCAAGAATGCGCCCTAAAACCACTTAAGGAAGAGGGGAGGGCATATGGTCAGAGGTTCCCTAGGATCTAATAACTCAACAACTATAGGATGATTACAACTGGAAGTAGAAAATAAACTCACAACCAAGAATGTGCACACAAGATCCCTTTGAAGGCGAGGTGCTAACATATGGCAGAGTAAGTATTACAAAACTAAAAGAACTTAGGCGGTTTGCTGAACCACTTAAACAGTGGGGGGAATACTACAAACAATTCAACTAATTCATCCGCTGCGACGAGCATCCACTCTTGAGTGGGACACCTCCACTTTTCAGTGGGTACAATGAGAGTTACAAAGTTTATTCTCCACACTCGCGGTAAACCATCCAGGGGTAATTAATGTTTTGCATTATAATTCACAAGTAAATGCAGCACTAAAAATGACTGGATTAGTACTACTAATTCACAGCATTACAATGAAATTAATCTGCAATTTACAAGTGTTACAATAACATAACCAATGCAAATACTTGAAAGATGATTCTTCCAACTTTTAATCTTCACAAATATAGAATTACAAGCCAAAATCTGAACTTTGTTCAATCTGATATAATGAACCAGAAAACTGAATTTTCATAACCAGCAAATGCAACATATCAGGAATGTTCAAATCTCTTACCACACTTCACCAAACTTCGATGAGGCAGCAGCTGGTCATCATTAAATTGTTCAAATCTTCTTCCAAAATCCTTCTATCTTCTCCAAATGGAATGCACAGGGAATTAGCAGCATAGATGCCCAAGAAGTATTGCATATCAAGAAAAGAGCTAAGTCTGATATAAAACCAGCAGCCTGTAATTTTTCAACCAGCAACTATGCAACACCCAAATGTTCATAACCTCCACAATACTTCACCATATCACCATAAATTAGAAGCAATTAATCAAAAGAAACATGGCGACCAGCTCACATGAAACTCTAATGCCAAATCAAACACCAAAAAGAAGACACGAATTTCAAAGCTATCTTCTTGAAATGGTACGGCCCTAGGAGAGGGTCGACCTCTCTTTAAAATTCATCCACTTTATTATAAATTATGATCTTGCACAAATAGGGACGCCTCAAGCATACAAACTGAAAGAACCAATACCCATGTGCAATTAAAAATCATTCAAAGAGCTGCATATGAAAATCACCTTCAGCCATGAACGAACCAGCAAGCTCAAAAACTGAAAAATACATCAAATTCTTCAACAATGAAGCTCAATGTGCACTTTTGAATGAAGCACACTCTCAATCCACCATCTAGGGAACCATAGTTTCAGGCCCGAAGAATGGAGTCAATTTGCTAAGCTTCCCCTTAGCCGGGTTCTGAATTCAATCCAGCAGCATTTTGTTATAATTTTCCAAAGATAATCAGCTCTTCAAACAGCAGCAATATATAAGTTTCAATTGGCAAATGAAACACTTCAAATTCCAAGAAGTCGAATCACTTCAACTTCCAAGAGGGACGCCACCTTTAAGCATTTACTTTTTGAAATAATAAAACATTATTCAACTTTCCTTTTAGGCGTCCATTTCCAAATTGCAACAATAAAGCATTTATTTAAATCATTAAATGCTCAACATGACCCCTTAATGACCCCTCTTTAAAACAACATGAAGTTATTAAGCCTAGGCGTGGGGTACAACTGAAAAACATGAAATTGACTAAGTATAAAAACTCAGTCCATGGAGATAACCAAAACCAATGCCAATACTGAAACTGATGGATAGCAAGATGACTTGAGCTGAACTGCTGATGATGCCACTGCCAAAATTAGACTTACTAAAAATAGTCAATAGCTATAAATAGTAAGTTCACATCAAAACAACAAAAACCCAAACTGAACACTGAACTGCAAACGATTGAACTGTTGCTAGACAGATACTACCAAAAGATAGACTTGCTAAAAATAGCAAACTGCTATAAATAGTAAGTCTGCACAACATCCTCTTAACGCCAACTGAGCAGTATCTGAAAGAGGAAACCCTAATTTTGCACAACTGAGTAGCCTACGGATTCTCGAAATAGGCTAAAACCAAAAGAGGAGCGTATAGCCAAAATGGGGACATTACAGTGCTCACGCATTCAAGAAGAAGTGGGACCTCTCCAAAGTCCAATGTTTTCGTTGTGACAAGTTTTGGTCACTATGCAAAAGATTGCCCAACCAGGCCTAATCAGCATGCTTCATTTGCGGATATGGATGAGATCTCTAATCAGAAGGATTCTAGGGAATTTCTCTTCTAAGCCATGGGCCTGTGTTCAAACCGTGAACGTTGTGTGCTGATCTATGTGCAAGAGCAGCGTATCTTACTATTTCTAGTATCTGCATCCATCAGAATATTTAAAGAGATAAGTATTCTTTGTTTGCTGAGTTATTATCATTTAGTTGGATCTTGTAATTAGTAAAGACAGATAGTGGTTTCTCTTGAATTGTGTTCACAATCATAACATCCTTTGTACATTTCGTTTATTGCAAGTTATTTCATGTTGATTGTGAAGATTTTTGAGTGTGACTCTTAAATAAAAAAAGAATTACAATTTCAATGGTGATTAGTTGGTCACATCGATATCATTCTCTAATGCATGAACTGTGATAGAGCCTTGAACTCTTGGAGAGAGTTGGTTCTACATGCTAACTGCATAATGCATTCAAGAAATTTGTAGTTGTGCAGATTATCTTTTGTTGTGCTGAGTTTGGCACTCTCGAGAGGAGTAACAGATGGAAGAAAGAGTTATATCTGAATTCAATTAAAGATAAGTTTCTTTATCCCTTCATTTTGATCTTTTGATATATTTCTCTTATAAGTTGATTTATTTACTCATGTTTCAATATTGTTCATAAATTCTTATGTATTCTTGCTATAATTTGAGATAGTAAACCTTGTATGATTCTAGCCTTGATATTTCTTTGGATAGTTATAAATTGTTAGTAATCTCTCTCTAATATGCTTCCAGAACAGCTCTAACAGCAAGAAGGTGATGAGAGATTGCTTAGTGATGAAAAGCTTGAGGCATCTTATGAGGAAGTCATGCCGACCAAAGAAATGATCAAGCGTGAAGTCATAGCTTGCAGCGATGGGACTGAGTTGGCGACTAGAGGGAGTTCTCTTCCAGAAGTCTTTTTTGCAATCTCTGAAGTAGGGATCAAGAGGGAGTTATGAAACTCACTGAGAAGAAGTGAAGATTACTGTATTGCAAGGCTAGGTGCTAAATCCTTAGAGGATCCCTTCAGCTGCTAAGATCAGAATTGCTCAAGACTGTCATCTGGATTTGTCATTGGTAGCTCTGTAAACCTATTTAGAATAAGAGCGATCTGGGATGAAGTCGAGGAGGACAATCCTAAACTCTCTACAGTACCAGAGGTCTATGCTGGAAAACATTTATCTAAGGCAAGCGTTGCAGGCAATCTTGGTCAATGAGGTCAGAAGGTTGATGCAAGTACTTAAAGATTCAGAGGGAGCCTATGGAACCTAAAGAAGATGGAAGTATACTATTGAGATTTGTTATGATTGCAAATCCACGTCTACGCCTATGAAGACCAACTTGCATAAGTTGAAAGAGGTTGCAGCTAGTTCAGATCTAGTAGATCCTATGATGTACAGGCAGTTGATTGGATCGTTGATGTATCTAGTCTATACTAGACTAGATATTTGCTATGCAGTGAGTGCATTTGGTCAGTTCATGTGTGAACCAAGGCAAATACATCTAGTTGTAGCAAAACATATCCTGAGACACTTGCGTGGAACAGTTGGATATAGCTGAGATATTCTTTTGGTGTGGATTTGAAGTTGCATGGTTATACTAATTGAGCAGGGTGTGTCACTAATCGGAAGAGCACCTCTGGATGTTGCTTCAGTTTAGGGTTTGCTATGATATCCTGTTATAGCAAGAAGCAGTCATCTGTAGCATTGAGTACAGCAGAGGCAGAGTATATTGCACCTTGTGTGGCAGACATTCTCACCAAGCCTCTCTCCAGGATAGAGTTTGTGTACTTTCGAGATAAGCTAGGTATGGTGGAGAATACAGCCTTAACTGAGAAAGAGTCTCAGTATCAGTGACCCTCTTTAATCAGTTCTTCTCTGATAGAGAAGTTCAAGGTGAAATCCCTTGTTAATGCATTCTTCTCTGCAAGAGAAGTTTGAGGTGAAAGCCCTTGTTCCACCCTCTGGGAGAGCCATGGTGGATGTCATGTATGAGACTCCATGACAGCATCACGTGAGAGAGTCCGTGATGATTTTCTTGTACTTGTGTTTCACCCTCTGGGAGAGCCATGGTGAAAGACATGTTGAGGTGACAACATCACGCAAGTGATGAACACTTGTACATACCATACATGGTTGTAGCCACTATGGTTGATATCACGTTGAGGTGATATCTGATATCACAATGTGGTGATATCTTTCTTTTCCATACATGGTTGTAGCCATTATGGTTGATATCACGTTGAGGTGATATTTAATATCACAATGAGGTGATATCTTTCTTTTCCATACATGGTTGTAGCCATTATGTTTGATATCACGTTGAGGTGGTATCTGATATCACGATGAGGTGATATCGTTTCTTTTCCACACATGGGTGTAGCCATTGTGGTAGACATCACGAAGAGGTGATATGTCTTGTGCAGCTAGAAGTGTTCTCCCTAGCTGAGAGGGAGTGCTGATGTTTGCAGCATTGGTCTCCACTTCCAATGATCTCCTTGTGACAAGATAATAAATTAAATAATAGCCTAAAGCTATTTAATTTATAGAGTCAGCGATTTATTTTCAAGAGGCACTATCTATTGTGGAGGTGCGATTTAATGAAGAGGTCCGATCTCCTTGCTAAGGCCGACATCATGTTTAATGTGGGCACGATTTGTTATGAAGGGGTGTGAATTTATGTGGCCGACTTCTTGCATTTAAGAGACACAACTTTTGGAGAGGCCGACTTGCTGATTATGAAGAGTCACGTCTCTCTCCTCATTGTGTATATATGTTCAATGAGACTTCTTCATTTGTCATTCAGTTTTTCATTCGATATCCATTCATAGTTCGTCTACTCAAGTGCGAGTTTGTATCAAGTGCAGGTCGACTTTTGTGTAGAAAGCTGAGATCATTATCAACAGATTGCATCACATAGTTTCTGTATTTGCATCTGATTGTGATGCTATTCTTGGCCTCATTATTGGGCTCATTGTAAAGGAGATATTCTTATTGTGATTCAATATATAAGCAATATATTGTTGCTGGGGTTTTTCTCCCTCAAGAGGAGGGTTTTCCCAGAGTATATGCTGTGTTATTGTGTCTGATTTTGAATTAAATTTTTGTGCATTAAATCTGATTGTAATATCAAACTAATCTCTCTGGTATTTATTTTACTTTCTTGCTGCATGAACAGGTATTATTATTCTTTGCTTGAAGAAAGTTTTTAAATTCAAAAAGGGAAAGGTAGTTACTGGTTTTTTGTTCGATTATGAAAATGCATAAGTGGATTCTTGTTTATCTCTGTCAGAATGGCATGATATGATTTCGGTTATATTATTTTCCCCTATAATGGGCATTCTGAAAGAATCGTTTATTTTGGATATTTAGTTCATCATGATATGGGTTCGGTTACAAATCTTTGTTAGGCCCTTGCAGTGATATTTCGTTGCGTTTATCAGTTTGAAAAATGTGTGAAGAGAAAAGAAAAGATGCTCTGATAAATATCCTTCCTATTTGTCATTGCAGTGAAGGTTTTATTGTCGTTATGTTTGATTTTTCTCAGATTTGGCATATGGGTAATCTTGCATTTTGGAAAAATGCATTTCTTATGTTTGGTTTCTAAAACGGCTATCTGCTCTTAAGTTACAAATAAAAGATGCTCTGGTGAATTTTTGTTTCCATTTGTCACTAATCATTATGGGTTTTTTGAAAAACAGATCATTAAGGGTATTATTGTTCCATCAAAAACATTTTGAAAAAGGAAAGTGATATTATTGGTGCATACGTTATTGTATTTTGGTATTCCTAGAACAGATGATTTTATTGATGCAGATTTTGTTGATTCTAGGGTTTTGAGAACAAAATCATTATTACATTCTGTTTTATCTGAAAAAACCTCTTTGAAGGTTCAAAAAGGAGAGAGTGCACTTTGTAAAATATATATATACACAGTGATTGATCACTGGTTTTGAAGGGTTGTTGATTCCTCTTGGAAAACACATGTGAAATGTTCTAAAATTGTAAATCTGCAAACATAATGTAGAGAGATAGCTTTCTTGATTAATATGTCTAGTATTTTAAAGGTTCGATTGAGAACCTTGAGGATATTAGGGGTATTTGATTGAGAGGCTCTTGTGAGTTGAAATGTAAACAGAGAAATCCTCTGATATATGATTGTACTGAAACTAAAGAGGGGTTGGTGCTCCTTGAAATGGGTGTTTCTAAATGAGGGGTTGGTGCTCCTTGAGTGGGTGCTCAGAAATTAGCCTGTAAGGCATTGTATGTAGTGATTTGAAAATATAAGCCAGAATGGCAGCAATTTAGGAGTGGTTTTTCTACCCCAGGAGGGTTTTCCACTCGGCAATTTCTTTGTCTTATGGTCTCATTGTTTTGATGTCATAATGCTTCTAGACTATGATGATTTTGTGAGTGATTGTTCTTATCAGTCTGAACATTGTTGAATGTTAGTTTCTTCATCTCTGCAAATATTCATTTTAAAATGTCTTGCACAAGTCATTGTTGAAGATTCTAATTCAAAATGAAGCATACAAGTATTCATTTGATTCATAGGTCAGGAATTGTTATGGTGTACTGAAGCTCTTAGTTGTTTCATGCTTATCATATGTCATTCCATTACTCAGTTGTTTTATTATCTCATAAGTCTGCTTTGAAATTTGGTGGTCCTAAAGTGATTAAACAATGTTGGTCTTCATGTACAGTCTTATGAGTTGCACCCATTTTGTCATCATGCACTGATTGTTAAACAATGTCAGTCATCTCTTTTACAAATGCAAGATATCTCACACAAGTTTTAATTGGCATAAGTTGTCAAAAATGATCTAAGTTAATGCTGGCATGAATGCTCTCAAAGCCATTTCTCTGCCCTGTTTTCAAAAGAAAGGGAATCAGAATTAAAAGTCTTGGTCGAAGTTTAAAAAGGTTTAGACACTGATTCACCCCTCCTCCCCCTTCTCAGTGTCTGTCCACACTCCAACATAGAGGACATTTTGAGAGTCTTAGGATGCAGGAAGATGAAAACATTGCTGCTTATTTTTTTGCAAGTTGATGAAGTTGTCAACACCATTAAAGGTTTAGGAGAGAAGATTGAAGAGACCATTGTGGTTCAGAAAATTTTAAGGTTTCTCCCTTTGCGTTTTGATGCAAAGGTTTTAGTGATTGAAGAGATGAAGGAGCTTGACAAGTTGACGGTTGATAAGCGTCATGGTATTCTTACAGCCTACGAAATGAGAACTACTCCTGATCAATCAGTCAAAAAGGAGGCAGCCTTTAAGGTTTTGAAGAAGGGAAAAGATAAGGAGTCTACTACCAGTGATAGTTCTAATGATGATTCAAATTCTAGAGAGGCACATATCATGCGAAAGTTGAAGAAGGGTTCCGGTAGATACAAAGGCAAGTTGTCTTTCAAATGCTTCAATTGTGGTAAGATAGGACGCTTTGCATCCAAATGTCCGTATGAGAAGAACGAGGACAATGATTGTAAGAAGAAATCAAAACATTCCAAGGAGTATCAAGGTAAGAAGAATAAGTATAAGAAATCTGCTAAAAGTTGTTATTCGAATGATCACAATAGTTCATCAGAAGTTAGTGATATGTCTTCAGTAGAAGAAATTTTATTTATGGCTGAAGAAGTAAACTCCCCTGAGAATGAAGATGAAGATATAGATGATGAGCAATATGATGAAGAAGCGGAAGTTGATCTTGAAGCAGAACTAATAAGTGCTCTTAGTGAAATCAAGAGACTTAGAAAGAAAAATCAGAATTTGAAGTTGCTGCTACAAGAAGAGGATGATGCAAAAACGAAGACATCTCAAGCCCTTGAAGAAACAGAAAAATTGATAGTTGATATGAAGTTTCAGGTTAAGAGGCAAAGAGAATAGAAGAAGAAATCGGAAATCAGCTTAAGGTGAAAGAAGAGAATGGAGAGAGACTTGAATCTGAAGTTGTTTCTCTTATAAATTTAAACAAAACATCAACACAGCTGAGTAATGAGAAGATAAATCAGAAAAATACCATGTCTTTGGATAAGATCATTGGTCCACAGAAGTCTTCAGCTGATAAGAGTGGAGTTGGATTTGAAGAAGGTCAATGTTCCAAGCCTGAAAAAGATGAACAGCAAAAGAGTTGCTCTGATTGCACAAAAGATTCGCATTCAAAAATCAGAAATGGCACTTTCAGGAGACCTCTTACTTCAAGACAAGATCACATGACCAGGCTTAATGATTCTTTCTTTTATGGGTATTGTTTTTCATGCAATCATTTTGGTTACAAAGCTGCAAATTGTAGAGTTTATGCAAGAAATGATTTCAAATATATGAATAAGAATTATTTGGCTCCTTGAACGAATTACAATGTTATATGTTACAAATGCAATAACTTTGGTCACACTGCAAGAGTCTGTAGAAGTAGTGTAGCAGATTTTTCTAAGCAAAACAAGAAGGTTGAAAAAGCAAAAGAAGTTGTTAAGAAAGTTTGGAGAAAAAAGAAAGAGGTAGAAAAAGAGAAGTCAGAAGTGACTTCACTTCATCCGTGAGAGGGTGTTTGGACTCAGGGGGAGTTTTCACTATTACATTTTATCTACCTCGTTTCAATTATGAAGGTTGGTTCAGATATGTAGGTTTTTCTTCTTATGTTTTTGAATTTCTGGAAATGAGTTTTGGTGTGAGTTATTTGAGTACCTCTTAGCTTGTAAAGTTGATGATTATTCATCAGATCTTCATTATCTTTTAAGATGATTTTCAGATTTTAATGTCATGTGATCAGAACAATTGTTCTTTATGCCATGACATTGGTTGTTCAGTTTGTCATTGATGTCAAAGGGGGAGTAGTGAGCCAGGGGGAGCAACGTTGTTTCAAGTCAGATTTGGTTTCAGAGATGGTTTTGGTGCAGTATTGGTTTCGTTTTCAGATGTTGTTGTCGTCAATTGACAAAGGGGCAGATTGTTAAACATTTTGTCATTGATGTCAAGTTACTCAGCTACTTTCTTAAGTGTTTGAGCTACTTGGTTGTCTACTTGAGCTACCTAGTTGCATGCTTGAGCTGGTTGCCTATGTGGTTGAGCTGGTTGCCTATCTGCTTCAGCTGCTTGTTAGTCTACTTCGTCAGATTTCCTTATCAGCATGGTTTGAAAAGTCTATCCATCCTTACCAAGTAAGCATTGAAAAGTCTAATCTTTTTAGAGGCTCGATTTCTTTAGTGAGGTGACTGCTCCATTCAGCTTGTTTATGGTCTTTAGGCGGCTTAAATTCAATGAAGGCAATGAAATCTTATTTTAGGCATCGGGTTAATTTAATATGAGGCAGTTTGTTTTTAATAGCAGCGGCTTCAGACTTAGTGAATACGTCTTCCTTAATTCTGTCGGCTCCATTTGTATTTTTTAAAATATGTGCTCAATGCTTGTCTTCTTTAGTGCAACCGTTTTTTATACTTCCTCTATTGTCAGTGGCGGCTCATGCCAACTGTGCAAAGTCAGTAAACACGTCATTAAAAAAAAAAAGTCAAGGCATTTTTATTATTTTCTAGACATCTTCATGCCTTGTCATGGGCATTTATGACCTCATTTTGGTCTCAAAATTGTTGTTGAATTTTGAATTTATAGAGGGGTGAAGTTATTGATGCCTTTGTTTTATATTAGTACGGCTTATGGATTTGATGCTGCTCAAAAGCTACAGCCTATGGAAACATCGGACTTATTATAAAGTTGTGAAAATTAAAAAACCGCCATTCTTCATTTTGAAGTCTACAGTAAAAAGGAGATGCCTTTCGTTTTCTCTTTTATGAGAGTCAGAGTCTACAGGCAGCTTAACTATTATTTCTATCGGGTCTTGCTATTTTTGAATGAGGTGACACAGCATGTGTTTCTACATGGGGCGACTAAACTAAAAATATCAATCGTGTTTTGAATACTTCATCATTTTTTCTTGGAGGGAGTTATTATGCTAGACGGATTGACTAAAAGTTAATTGCATATACATCTTTGAGATGGTCTGAATATTTTTCGTTATCGGACTGTGCATGTATGGTCAATGTCATCACTATTAGTTTCTAGTGTTTGGTTTGTATATTTAAGTGTTGCTATCTTTCTTTAAGCCAAAGTCTGGTGTCATGCTGTGTATATGGAGGTGATGTGAAAGACATCTTAAGTCTTTGCATGAGTTGTTTCAGGTGGTTAGCATCAGTTCAATTTTTTGAACTATGATTTATCTACGCTAAGTTTCAATTCCTTTATATGTTGGGTTTATGATCAATGGGAGCTGAATTAGTCTTGTTCAAGCGTCTGTGTTGTGGCTGAGTAAGGTTATTTAGATGAAGTATGTTGTGTGTGGTATTTATCCAGTGCAAAAATAATGAAGTGGTATAATGCATGGTGTTCCTAATACGTTTTGTTTTTCCTGATGAAGTGGAGTAAGAGGTTTGTGGTTGTTTAGAACAAGTGTTTCCCACACCATACATTTCTTCTGCAAGCATATTGTGACTCAGTTGATGTGCAGATTTTTTATTTAAGTTGAGATTGTGCTCTTGCAAAGTCTGAAGTTGGTGCTTCAACAACACTGGAGTTGGTGCTTCAGTTGGTTCGGAGATGGTGCTTCGAAGGAGAGTTGGTGCTCTCAATGGGTTGGTGCTCACTTGTGTAACTGGGTTGGTGCCCTTTAAAGATAATAAAAGCAATATTTTCCCGTGGTTTTTTACCCAAAAGGGTTTTCCACGTAATCCCGGTGTTCATGGTGTTTATCTTGTTTTATGTTGCTCTTAATGTTCTAATTTCTGATTTATGTGGTTTCAAGTATTAAAAGTTTTGAAATACTGATTCAACCCCCTCCCTCTCAATATTTCCTGTGTGCTCTTCACACTTTTGCTTGGCACAAATTAACCTTTTAAAATGCATAAGTCATTAATCTTGGCATCTAACACATGAGTCCCCCTTTTTAAATAACTTAAGTTGATCAACCTAGGTGTGGGGCCAAAAAGCGACTCAACAATAAAACATTAACTTAAGTTGAAAACCTTCCATTTCCAAACTCCAAGAATGTTGGAGAAGCCACTGCAGAAAATACCAAGACGCCAAACACTGCATCTACTACCATTGCCATAAATAGTAACCACGCTTAGAAATGTTGCCAACACCACTGCCAAAAACAGCACTTACTAAAAATAGCATACTGCTAAAAAAAGTGACTCAAACTCAAAATGAGCACATTCTGGGTAGCCATCACAACTTACTAAAAATAGTAAGTCTAAAAATAAACACTATTAAAAATAATATTCACTAGCCACCAAAGTTCACAGAAAACCTGGAAAGACCCAAAAAGCAAAATGGCAAACTCCTCAAGGAACTCCAAGAAAACTAACATGAAACCTCTAAGAAACATGGAAACCCTAAAATTGCCTCCAAGTAGCCTACGGGTCTCCAAAAATAGGCTAACGATCACATAACTACCTAGGATTGAGAAGCGGGCATTAGAGTCCTCCCTCCCCAAGATTGTTTGTCCTCAAGCAATAGCAATTCTAAATGCTGCAAAATCTGTTCATCCTCCCAAGTAGCATCCTCAACTGGTAGATTCTTCCATTTTACCAAATACTCTCTGATAGTCCTCCTCAAGGGACGCTCTCTGAAATCAATAACTACCTCTGGCACCAAAACCAATTGTCCCTCCTCATCCAATGGAGGTAAATCAGAAGAAGCAACAACATTGTGCCCAAGCACCTTCTTGAGGCGTGACACGTGGAAGACATAGTGAACCTTGCTACTTATCAGTAGCTCCAACTCATAAGCCACCGCCCTGACTCTCCTGGTGATCCTAAAAGGCCCATAGAAACGTGGCTTAAGCTTCTCTGCTCCACTCTTCTTGAGAGTGGACTATCTGTATGGCTAGAGTCTCAGATAGACCATATCCTCAACTTCAAAAGTGTGCTCTATACGCTATTGACTAACATATAATTTCTGTTGATTTTGGGCATGTTGAAGATTATCCTTCAAAGTTCTCAAAATGTCTTGACTTTGCTACAACATATCCCTCGCTTGAGGGGTTCTACTATCACCAAATAACAAATCAATGAAGCTAGGAGTCTCATACCCATACAGAGCCATGAAAGGAGACATTTTGATAGACATGTGGTAAGAAGAGTTATAGCAATACTCTCCCAAATGAAGCCATCTCACCCAAGCCTTCTATTGCCCTAAAACATAATTTATGAGGTAATCTTCAAGCCACTTGTTCACAATCTTTGTTTGCCCATCTGTTTGTAGGTGATAACTAGTGCTTGGAGTGAGCACTGTACCACTCAATTTGAAAATCTAGAGAGCAAATCAGCAACCTGAGTTGTTGTAAGTGAGCAAACTTCATCAATCTATCAACAATGACATAGATGCAATGTCTCCCTTGCACCTTAGGCAAGTTCATGATGAATTCCATGGAAATACTTTCCAATTTTTGGTTGAGAATGGGCAAGGGTTGCAACAAACCAGCAGGAAATGTGTGCTCATTTTTGTGTTGTTGGCGGATTGGACACTCCTTAACATAGTGAAGGACCTCATCCTTGAGCCCCTTCCATGAAAATCCCTCTCGAATCTGCCTATATGTTTTGAAATAACCTTGGTGACCAGCCAAGGGAATATCATGAAATGATTGAAACACCTTTGTTTTTAACTTTGATTCTAGCATCAAGTAGATTATATCCTTGTACAATATCAAATCATTCGCCACTTTGTACTTTTCATTACACAAAATACCTTCAACTATGCTAGAAGAAAAGGAATTCTTAGCATACTTTGCAACAATCTGCTCCTTCCAATCAGAAGCAATCTCCACTAAAGAACTCAAGTGTGGCCTTCTTGACAAGGCATCGGCCACTATGTTATTCTTCCCTTTGACATACTCGATGTCAAAATTGTAAGCTTGGAGCTTACTCACCCACTTCTATTGTCTATCATTGAAATCCTTCTAATACATGAATTGCTTAAGACTATTGTGATCAGTCTTCACAGTGAACTTGCTTCCCACCAAATATTGCTTGAATTTGGCCAAGGCGTGCTTAATAGCATCTCTTTGTCATAGATGGAATATGTCCTCTCGATGCCCCTCAATCTTCTACTCTCAAAGACAATAGGATGCTTGTCTTGCATTAAGACAGCACCAACACCTTCTCCCGAAGCATCACATTGCAACTCAAATGGCTTGGAGAAGTCTGGTATAGCCAAAATGGTACATGAACTCATAAACTGCTTGAACTAATCAAAGGCCTTCTATGATTTTTCTAACCAAGCAAATGCCCCTTTTTTGGCAAGATTTGTGAGAGGAGCAGCCATCTGAGAATAACCCTTCACAAATCTTTTGTAGAATCCACAAAGACCCAAAAAACCCTTCAACTAAGAGATGTTTTCTAGTGGAGGTCAATCCAAAATAGCCTTAATCTTCTCATGATCAATGCTAGCCCCCTTAGAGCTGATCACATGACCAAGATAGAGAAGCTCGATCATTCCAAATTCACATTTGGATTCTTTTGCAAACGACTCAGATTTCAAAATGCTAAGCACCTCCTCCAAGTGCTTCAAATGCTCTTCCCATGTTTTACTGTAGATTAGGATGTCGTCGAAGAAGATAAGCAAAAACTTCCTCAACTGCTTTTGGAACACCCTATTCATGCAATATTGGAAGGTCGCGGGAGCATTAGTCAACCCAAAAGGCATGACTAAGAACTCAAAATGCCCAAAATGGCATCCGAAGGCAATCTTCTCAATATCTACTTCTCTCATTCTAATCTGATGATAGCCTGATCTAAGATCTATCTAAGAGAAGTAAACAGCTCCATGTAGCTCATCAATGAGCTCATCAATCCTCCAGATAGGATACCAGTTTTTGATAATTTTATGGTTGAGGGCCCAATAATCTATGCACATGCACATAGTGCCATCCTTCTTCTTCACCAAAACCACTACAGAAGCGAAACGGCTCTTGCTTGGGCGAATGTCACCCATGTCCAAGAGTTCTTTGATGGCTTTCTCTATCTCATCTCTCTGTCTTTTTGGATATCGATATGGAGTAGTTATGACTGGTTTTGCTCCTTCCTCAAGCTCAATGGCATGCTCAATCCCCCTTTCAGAAGGTCTTCCTAGAGGAATGCCTTCAAACACCTTGCTACACTTGGTAATCAAAGCTTGCATATCAGGATGATAATGTCTCTTATCCTCTAAAGGATCGGAAGGAAAGACCAAACACTCTGCTACCCACTCTACCATGTCATGACGAATCAACCTTTCTATCATATTGAATGAAACAATTTGAGGGCCTCCATTTGACATCCCTCTCAAAACCACCTTCTTCCCTTCTGAAGTGAACCTCAACTCCATAGTCTGAAGATTCAAAGTGATCTCTCCAAGAGATTGCAGCCACCGAATACCAAGGACAACATCCGTATCTCCAATGCTCACAACATAGAAGTCATCTTTGACTTCATAATTACCCAACTGGATAAGCGTGTTAGAAATCTTGCGAATGCAAGTGATTGTGAAGCCATCAGCTACCACGACCTTGAAACCTTCAAATTCTTCTGTCTTAAGGCCTCTCTTTGCAACTATCCCTTCGTCAATGAAATTGTGAGTTGCTCCAGTATCAATTAGAGCAACGATTTGCTGCCCATAAAGCACTCCACGAACTCTAAATGACTCATTCTTTTGAAAACCTAGAAAGTTGGGCAAAAGCACCCCCACTTTCTCGGTCTTCTTCCCTCTCTTCTGAAGCCTCTTCTTCTTCTTTTTCCTCAAAATCAGATTGTTGTTATGATATATCAGATTTTGATCCATCATCAGAATATATGCCTCTTTCGAAGCACTTGTGTCTTGGGGCCCACGGTTCCTTGGAAGTGAAGCATAGTTTCTTCTTTCGGAGCTCATTTTGGAGGTCATCATCCATCTGTGAAGGAAATTTCTTGGTCTGATTTGAATCTTTGTGAAAAGGCTTCTTTCTTATCCTTCCTATGAGAGAAAGGCTTGAATTGAAATTTTGGCCTAGGGGCAGCCAACTCCATACTCCTTGATTTTTTGATTGCTTCTGCAAGAGTTGGTGGATCGAAAGCCTTCACCCACCCCTTCAATGGTTCCATTAGTCCCTATAAGAAAAGGACTACAAACCTTCTTTCAATGATGTTGGGCACCATCACGAAAAGCCTCTGAAATTCAGAAATGTAAGTGTCAAGTGAGCCATGTTGCTTCAGCTATGCAAGCTCACGGAATTTCACCTCAGGATCTTTGGTGTCAAATCTCTTGATGAGTTTGTTAGTGAACTCATCATAGGTAACAATGAGGTTATGGCCAAGAGTGACCAAACCGTGATACCACCATTCATGGGCAGCACCATCCAAATGAAGAGTAGCAAACTTGATGGCATCTCATTTTGGCATTGGCCTCAATGAGAGGTAGTTATCGATCTTTTGGACCCATGATCTAGCAAAACACTTATCACTCCCATCAAAATGAGCTAGGGTCACATTCCCAAGGGCATGTTGGAAATCCCTTGGAGGCATAGGAGCACAATTTTCATATCTTCTGCCTCCTCTCTTCTTTTTCTGGTTCATGAATTGGTCCAAAGTCAAAATCTCACGTATCTCTACAAAGAGGGTAACATACTCCATTAAGCTATTTCTCACTTCATTAGCCATAGGAATTGGCGCTTCTCGTTCTGCAGGAGGTTCCTCCCTTCAAGTGAAGGTCGGTCAAAGAGGTCTAGGAGCAGATCCTCTGGTCACTTCAACAATATGACCACTTTGTCCACCATTGTGGTTGACGTTTGAGGCACTGGTCTCACTATTCTGGCATTGAGGCAAGGAAATTATGTTTTGGTTCATTTTAGCCAGTAGTTGGGACATCATGTCCAACATGTTATCAAACTTCCTCTCTGCTCTAACATCTACACTCTCTTGCTAGGCCGGTCCCTTATCCTTTTCTACCATATTCTCTACTACTTTGTCACAATTTCTAAGAACCTCTGAAAATGTCCCCCTCAACAAGAACTGACGGAGTTTGAAACTATTGTCTCTTCTGCTCTCTATTCCAGTATTTGATTTCTCTATCACTCATAGATATTTTCTGTCAACTGAAGGCACTGATAAGCACTGACTAGCAGGATGGCCAGCTATGATACCATTGTAATATTCACCCCAACTTTTCCACAAATTTTTCACCCGTTAGCGTTAGATCAAAGCAAAGATAAGCAACTGAATAACAACCCTCCACTTTTTGATCACCTAGATCCCAGAGTGGGCAAGGTAAAAGCATACGGTGTAAAGGGATCTTTGCAAATACTGAAAGTAACAATGCTAACTAAAATAACACCTTCCGCTTTCTGATCACCCAAATCCCAATATGGCCAAGGTGAGAGCATACAGTGGTTGGCTTACAATATTGAGCTTTCTCTAAACTACCACTTCTTCAGTGGGGTGAGTAGTAAATAACAAGTGCATGAAAGTAAACAAAGAATGCTCTTGGCGGCAAGCCAACCACTTCCACTTTTCAACGCGTAACAAGGAAAGTAATGCACTTGACGGCAAAGCCAGCCACTTCCACTTTTTAGCAAGCAACAAGAAAAAAATATAAAAACTCAACCACTTATTCATCGGGAGTGTGAAGTACATAAAACAAAGGCTCAACCATTTTTCAACGGGAGCAACCACTTATGCAGTGGGGTAAGTATCCAAATAACATGAAAGCAAAGAGCTGATTGGCGCTACCAAATCAGCGTCACAATGAGAGTTTGATACAAGATAATATGAAATGAACTAGTGAATATGATAGCCCAATACATCAATAATCAATCCCTGCAACATAAGATCAGTTAAGCATCGTAGAACATGAAAGGACAAAAGTATATCAGGTCTGATATGATTGGTGCAGCAGTCTGATATGCATGAAAGCAAACATGAAACACCAACCAGTACCCTTCAAACATTCCTAACTTCTCCCAAACTTATCGAAAACTCCTCAAACCACTAGCAAATGAAAGAGCAGGCCTAGGTGTCCAAAACCAAGTACCAAGCTGCCACCAAACAAGTTGTACAACCCTAGCATGAATCCCAATGCACCTGCAGCAAATGGTATGACCTCCTAGATAGGTCGACCTCTTCTCAAAAATCAAGCTCTTCACCTAAAATCACCAAACTTTTGGCAAGGGTTTGCCCAAGCATGAGAAAACCTTAGAAACAATACCCACAAAATGATCTCAACTCCTCCGATCAATACGAACAAAAGCGTGGGTCAGCTATGCATAAACCAGCAACATCAGAAAACTGATAACACACTCCAAAAAGCCTTCTAACTGCAAACTAACACACACCCACACCAAAATATACTAGAAAACATCAAAGCTAACAAAAACCGAAGCAAATGAGAAATCCATCACCAATGTTCACTCTATTGCAACCCCTGAGATGAAGTTGCAACTATGTTCAACTAGGCAATATCTCTCAATCTCGAAACTGAAGTTAGCTTGGAGGGATTTCGTCCTCAAAGCCCCAAGAGTTCATTTTGCATTTCGGCAACACTTCATTATATCAAGATAGCATAACCAAATGAGAGCAAGAGAGGGCATATAAATAGGCTCCAAAACCCAAAAGATTGAAAAGCATTTCCCTCCAAAATGGGACGCCACCTTTTGGAGCAATATAATATTCAATTAAAATCACTTATCCTTCAAAGTTTGGCATCCACTTTTGCTCGGCATAAATTAACCTTTTAAAATGCATGTCATTAATCTTGGCGTCCAACAGATGAGTCCCCCTTTTTAAAATAACTTAAGTTGATCAACCTAGGCGTGGGGGCCAAAAAGCAATTCAACAATAAAACATTAACTTAAGTTGCAAACCTTCCATTTCCGAACTCCAAGAACGTTGGAGAAGCCACTGCAAAAAATACCAAGACGCCAAACACTACATCTGCCACCATTGCCAGAAATAGTACCCCTACTCAGAAATGTTGTCAACACCACTGTCGAAAATAGCACTTAGTAAAAATAGCATACTGTTAAAAATAGTGACTCCAAATTCAAATGAGCACATTCCAGGTAGCTGTCATAACTTACTAAAAATAGCAATGGTTGCCCACCAAGTTTCTCAAAAAACCCAGAAAGACCCAAAAAGCAAACTGGCAAACTCCTGCAAGGTACTCCAAAAAAACCGACATGAAACCTTCAAGAAACATGGAAACCCTAAAATTGCCTCTAAGTAACCTACAGGTCTCCAGAAATAGGCTAACGGTCACAAAACTACCTAGGACTGAGAAGGGGACATTACACAGCCACCGTGAAAAAGTGAATCTCCAAAACTCTTGAAATGCATATCAAACCTCTAAAAATGAGTTCCAACACCTCCAATACACTCCAAAAAGAAACTAATCATCTAACACACCAAAACCTCTGATCCCACATCAAAATATGGTGAAAATCTTCATTCTAAAACCTCCAAAATGATGAAAATCAGAAACTCTATGATAGCAAAGGTGATCCCTGAAGTAGAATCACTCCTTCCGACTAGGGTGGGTCTCTCACCACCGAAACTAGCAACTAGAGATGAAGGTTTTTGTCCTCAACCAGCAAAAATGCAAACCTGGAGACAATCCAACAACATCACGTTATGTTGCCAAAATAGAGATAATGAAATGAGAGCCCAAGAGGTGAATATATAGAAGAGGAGAGGAAATTAGGGCAACACATTCAAATTCACTTTTCCCTCCAAATATGCTACCCGCTCCCTCTGCCCCACTTCATGAGCCTTTGATTTATTCTTTAATTTCCCTTATGCCTCCCTCAAACTTGGTGTCCACTTTTGGAGGCTATTATTTTGCTTTTAAAAACAACTTAATTCACCTTTTAACTAGGTGTGAGACAAGGGATGAACACATAACCCTCACTTAAGTTATAAAGTAACTTTATAACAAAACTTAAGTGACGGAATTACCCTTAGAACTCACCAACACCAAACATGAAATATTGCACTGTTGGAGAAACAGAGGCCGGGGCCAGCTGCTAAAAATAACACTTACTAAAAGTAGTAAGTATGCCCAAACACCAAATTGACATAATCTGAGATACATTGAAACTTACTATAAAATTATAAATAGTACTAAAAATGGCCACTACTATAAATAGTAACCCCTACCAAAAAAAACGAAAACCGCCACAAAGCCCAACACAAACCCTGAGTCCCCTAACCAACTCCACTTAGCCTACGAGAACCCTGGAATAGGCTAATGGAACTCCCAAAATGATCAAGTGCAAGAAGGGGACATTACATTTTGTCTTTGAAATAACTTTGCTTTGCATTTTCATTTAGGATAGACACTTCTATCTTGATCTAGTTCCACGAGATAGTACAAATTTTATAATCTCATTAACTGCTTTTGTGGAGATTAATATACCTTCTTTCTTGGTTACTTGCAGGTGGTTTTTTGCTTACTAAGGGGAGAGGATTTTCAAGACCTTCATGCTTTAAAAGTTTCATGTCCCTCCTCTTTGTTAGTTTTTTGTAGAGAAAAATTATGAAATGGATAGAAATCCCTTGGAAATTGACTGTTGGATAAGAAATGCCCAAGGAATGAGTGAAGGATAAGAAATGCATCATTAATGGTCTCCTCATATCTTGACTATTTTTCTTTCTTTCAATTTTGTCTTTGAAGGTAAAAGCTCGATCATTTGCATTGTATCTCTTTGTCCCCATCCCTGTGGGAATGGTGAAATATGTTCCCCACCCTTAGAGTGCATCATTTAATAATATTGGTTAAAAGAGAGATAAAATAAAATCAATTGTTTTCTTAAAGATGCAATGGAAATGTGATAACAAGGATTGTACTCTGCACAGTAACACATATTTGTATGAAGAATCTACAAATAAAACTGCAAACAAAAAATGGTAAGACAGAACCCATGGATAGAAAATATAGAAAGACGTGATACAAAAAATAATGTAGTCCACAAGAACAGGAATTTACCTTTACTGTAAGGTTCTGAACAAATAGCTTGTGATCAAATGGCCAATGAATGCTGGCTTTTATAGAATGCACCTTTAAAGGTGCTTCGCCTGTATTTTTTAACAAAAGAAAAGATAGATTTGATAATTCCACAAATACAAATATAGCAAAAATTAATAAGAAACTGCATCAAGCTTGCTGAGAAGGTATCAAATAGATGTAATGGTGTATCCACTTGCCTAATACGATCACCAAGACATTTCCTTCTACGTGAATTTTGAAAAAATTACAAAAAGATTTAGAAACAAAAATGTCAGATAGGCAAATATTTATCTCTGAACCATGAGGAAAAAACAAGTAAAATAAAAATCTTCGAGCAAAGGACATAAACATAGTAAACAAAAAAGAAATCTGGGTTGATCACTCAAGAAAGCAAAGTTAAATCCATAGGACCACCACTTGTGAGGTAAGCTTACCATCATTATTTACTCCAACAAGTAACTCTGTTTCTTCTCCTGCTGGAATTGCTGCAAGACAGACTTGGATCTCAGGATTTTCAATAAGTGACAATGATACAAAATGTAAGTTTTATGAGCATAAAGTACAAATAATTCATTCAAATTCAACTGAAATATTGGAGCAAAGTGTTGTGTCCAGAAAGATCCATTCATCAGTGTACATTTATCAGAGCTCTTTGGGAAAAAACAAACTGTAACTACTCCAGGCGCCGTTCCAAGGACTGGATCCCCAAAGTCTTGGACACCATCTCCAACAATCCCAAGCTCCCCTCCGTCATCTGTGACATCAGTCCCTTCTACTTCGGTAGATGACACCACCTGCCATATGCCAACTATACATTCAAAAGTTAGCTTAGATGTAATACAACAAGATCAAAGTTTAAAGACTCTCTGGACCGTTAAGTACCAAAATCTAAAGATTATTATTTCTGTCCATTGAAAGTAAAACAAGATAATCAGTCATATTAAATTGGTTCAAATGACTTATCAAATGCTTAGAACACTTTCCTGTTACAACTACATTGATAAACTTCAATCACTCCCATTCTACTATTCTATTTACAGCAATTGGTCAAAGTCCATCAAACATTACAGACCAATCAATACCAGTCCTTATAGTTCAAAAAAGAGTACAACACTAACACACCGGAGGAGAAGAACTGAATAGAAATGATTTAGTTGCTAAAACAGAAAATAGAATCCTCAGCATCATCAAAAATAAAATTTTACATTGCAAGTACTGAACATGCAAACAAACGGTTTTTCCATGGTATGCTCCCTTCTAAATAATATAAGGACTGTTTTGTATGGACAATATCTCTGAATGGATGATATTAGTCCCCAACATGATAAACAGTAGTCTTCTCATTTTAAGGTATTGTGTAACCTATCATATACGTAAGAAAATGCAATGCAACTAGGGCTTTAGTCATGATAGAAAATCTTACATTAAAATTAATTATGTTTAATTATTTTACAAGGGATGTAGCAGTTAGATGCATTCATTAGGAATGGTCATCATTTCATTTTACATGGTATATATTTTCTTCCCTCAATTTTGCAAACAAAGGTAGATATCTGAAGAAGAAACATAATAGGAATAACTCTGTTCATAAGGTTTATTTATGTCTTAGGACTTAATTAATCACAATGCCTTGTTGCCTATTGAGTTGGAAGATTTTATTCAAAAATGCCTCAAGAACTTCAGTAGATCAGGTCATATGCACTAGATACTTCACAACAGCAAACCATTGCATTGATAACTTCATTTGGCAACTTCCCAACAACTTCACAAAATCCAAAACCTGACAATGTCACCCTAGAAAACCAAGCAGCAACAAGTTCAAGTCTATATAATTAATGCTCAGATTTCAGTTAAAGCACTAAATTTTGGTAGAAGCAATAGTTGCTTCAAAATCAACCAAAGATAGACATATCTTCTACTGATGTCTCAGAAGTGAATTTGGCCAATGAAACAATCTACTGGTTAATACAGCAGTCAAAATGATTAATACAGCAGTCAAAATGATTAATACAGCAGTCAAAATCATAATAAATCCTTGCTGACATCACCAGATCAGTTATTGATGTCAGCATCTCCATTCCCAATGTCTGCCTCACTGTGCACCTAATCCCATATGCTAATGTTGAAACACAATGCTCCCTTGATGGTCATTAATGATGACAATCAAAGGAACTTACATTTGTTAATTTGCATTTATTGTGCAGCTGAGATATACTGTTGCAAACAGATTTATCGCTGCTTTCACTGTTTTTACAATATTTGACTCGCCCAAAGGGTAGTGGCAAATATACTAACAGATGGAAAAGTTGTTATGGATGAACAACTTTCCTATGCTTTGAGAGGAGCAGCTCCTTTATATGATAAATTTTAAGATTTTCTGGTGTATGCTTTCCGCCAAAAAGCAGGAAAGGTAAACTACTAAAACTAAGAAAAAGGAGGATAGATATACAGTGTATGAGCACAAAGTCTAGCAACATATACAATTTATGGAAGGGAAACTGTAAACTTACGAAAAATATTCAACAGATGTTGCATAAACTTAAGAATAAGAACATCTGCATAAAGAATTCAATATAAAATTCAAGAGAACTGTTCATATCACACACACTATTCATAAAAGGAATGATAGAGATACTGCTGGAAACTTAACATTGGAAAAATTTACAACCACAGAGCCAAAGACACAAAGTCCATTGACAACTTCTGGCATCCAAAATCTAGAGCTCAAAGTCTCTTCTTTTGTTCTTCTTACAAATATTTGGGCCAATATTTCACAGTTTGAACAGAAAATAACCCTACAGCAAGACTGAAAACTACAAATAGAAAATGTCTGGTTCCTCTCCCAAGAAGATCCTTTATCCTCCTTCTATTCTAACTTATATAGCATTACAAATAAAACAGTTTTTGACTTGTAATTGCTTCTTGAAAAAGGGAAAATATTAGTAAAATAAACTTTATCCTTTTTGCTTTTCTATTGTTATAAGAATAAAGTATACTTTATAATTACAAAATATTACAAAAAGTGACTTTTGTGAAATAAAAGGTGGATAAATCAATTTTGAACTTCTTTTTTATTCTCTTTTTGTTCTCAGGGATCTTGTTCACTAGTTAACTCATTAGCTGGAGATTTTGTTCAAGCAAAAGTTATTCTAGCCTTGTAACTCCTGAATCTAGTCACCATTGGTGCTATACCTTTCCCATTTGAGATCGTCATAGTGTTGAGGTGTATCTTCCATGTAGATAATATTTCACTAACTTCTACTTCTTTGAGAAAATTAAGAATTTCTTTTCAGAAGGAAGATAGGGAAGAAGTTACACTACACAGCTTCTCCATTGTATTTCCATCCACTATATCTTCTTGAACAATTCTTCTGATTTTAATTCTTGAAAGTCTTTTTTCACTGCTTCAACTTCAGCTAAATTAACTTCATTTTCATCCAATATATCAGCTTCTGTGAAAAGGCAATTCGCTCGGAGAACCAGCAAGATTGAATCACAAGTTTTAATCAGCAATTTGCATTCAGTTAATATTTACTTAATCACTAGAATTTTCCATTCAATTCCTTTGAACCACTTAACAGTTTCATTCATCAAAAGTTTGTCGATAATTTTAAATTTTCTCAACAATCATGATATTCACATTGACCTTAATCATCTCTTGTAGGTCCCTGATGATGATCATTACAAATTCTTCCTTTTTGGCAATCTGAATGTCATTATTGATTTCCTTTTTCTTTGTCATAATCATTTCATATAATTTCATAGCTTCTTCAATATAGAGTAACACACTTAAAGTTAAGTTACCTTTTCCACCCACATTTCTGCTGCTCTTCCATAAGCTTGATATTTGCCAATTTTGTCTGTAACTTCTCAATTTATCTCTTTGGGCAAGATCTTAGTGGGGTCATGGTGGTTGCATCAAAGGGTTGAGTAGTTGTATCGACAAAGGATTTGATATATGTGGTTAAGGTGCTCAACTACTCTTCTCATTGTTCCCTCATCTTTTTTTCATCTTCCACTCTTTTAATTAGTATCTCCATGGACATCTTAGTGTTATGAATATCGCCTTCATGAGTGGATGGACTAAGATCTACCTTGCTGATATTAAAATCTACTTCAAATGCTTCTTCGTCACTCTTCTCTGTGATTGGTTCTGCAATTTCAACATATTAATGACATGTAGAAGAGGCAATCATCATCGTAGACATTTTCTTAATCTTCTTTGGTTGATGAGTTGCTTGGAACATTTTTGCTATGGCATCAAAATCAGAATCCATTAACTGAGAACGTTTTCCCTTCTTTTCTATTGTTTCCTTCAGCCATGGGGGAGAAAATAATCTTGTTTGGGCATTAGGTGACAGAGGAGGAAGAGTGGTCCTTGGATTGGAATCAACCAGAGGATTATTTGTTGCTCATTGTGGAGAAGAACATGAGAAGACAGAGTTGGTGATGTAGGAGGGAGAGGAGATGAAGTTGGATTATCCTGCTAGTGCTCTTCTGCATGATCTTGAGTATCATCATCACTTCTTTGTACTTGAGGAGGTCTTCTTATCTCCAGTTTCTTTCTTGTCCCCTTATCTTCTACTTCACACTAAGCTATCAACTTTGCAGCTTTATTTGGATCTTTGTCATCATCATTTCCTTTAGGAGTGGATCTTGATCTGGTAGTGTAAGTTAATGGGAGGTGACTGTGAAGTGGATGTTGTAGTTTATTTATGTCCTTTGGATGCCTGATTCTTTGGTGGAGACCCAGAATTAGTGCATTCCCCCGTTTTTGAGTTCAACCATTTCTTGCTCCTTTCTAACACAAGCAAAGACCTTAGTCTTATATCAGTGACTTTCTTTTATGACCAGTTAATCTAAGGAAGTGGTTGTAACTGAATAGAAGGAAATACTTCATCAGCAAGCTCTGTACCATCATCTACCATATCAGGAACGTCCCATCCCAACTTATAGGCTCTCATTTGATCAGCTGTTAACCTCATCCAATCCCTTTTCCTAACTTCAAATTCATCAGCACAATTTTCCCAATAATCCTCTAAATGAGGGTCATGATCATAAGGTGCTCCAATATATAACTTATCTTTGACATAATTCTTACAATCATAAGACAACCTAGTTGTGAAAGGATGAAAATTAAACTTGGATAGTATTCGATCTACATTTTGAGCATTTGCAGCTGATTTGCAAGTGTAATAGGCTAAATACATAGGGAATGGATAACCTCCCTTCTCCTTTCCATTGCACTTCTTACTTCCCCCATTTGCCTGCAAGCTTCAAGAAATATGAAGTAATTGCTAACATATCAAGATAATTTCCAAGGACCACCTTCAAAGCCTCCAAATCTCACATATGTGACCTTGTTGTACTGAATAAAATAACTGCCATATTATGTAATTAATTGAGCAGCTTCTGAGAAAATTCTTAATCCAAGATCTCCTTCCAATATTCTTACATTCAACATACAAAAGGCGTGATTCACTCTTCTATAATCTTTGTTCCCTACCTGCATTTGTAGTTGCAGGTAGAAGTCCTATATCTATGTAGCATTATCAAATACTCCCATAGTTTGCAAGCCTAGCCACATGTTCATGCTAGCAATGGCGTAAATCAAATAAGAAGACATATATAAGAATTGGTTCTTCTGAAAATTAATCAATTGATCATGGAGCTGACCACTTATCATTTAAGCCTAGTTTACAAACTAAAAAGCACATCTAATGGCAAGGATAAATCAACACATCCAATGTTCAAAGGTAATTGTGTCTTTATCTCCAACCACCCTATGCAATAAAGTGATAATATCTGAAATGTTTTCTTTGAAATGAGCTCTCTGTGAGTTCTTCGGTAGTTGAGATTTCCCTTTTTAGGTACCTTCAACCAATGTTTAGCAGTTTTGGTGAGGCACAACTCTTTCTTATCCTGAAAATAATTGTAATGTCCCCTTCCGATGCCTAAGCAAAAGTGTTTAATTAGCCTATTTTATTCCCGTAGGCTAATATCAGAGCTAAGGGAATATTTTAATTAAATTATTTAATAATATCCATTCCAGCATATCTCAAGAATAATATTATTTAATTAATTTAATTAAGTTCATAAAGTGACCTTGTAGATATTTAATGAAGTTTTTAAAAGGTCGCTTTATTATTCTTGAGTTTATTTTTAAAAATCAAAAAGCGGGAATTTAAAAAGTTAGGGTGGAGACGGATACAAAAGTGAAAAAGAAAGCTCATTTTGTTATGATTGAATATTATTCTATTGTGTGATTTTGGAGAGCTTTTCGAAGTTCAAAACCCTAGGATGAAAACCCTGAGGGTGACTAGTTTCGATGGTACAACTCTACTCTAGCCAGTTGTTGGAGAGATTGTTCAAATTTCTCACATTGGTTCTACAGGAAAATATCGAAATTTGTGAAGTCTCTTTCAAAGACAAATTTCAGTGATAGATATTGGGTTATATGCAGGAGGAGATTTCAGGTGATAATTATTTTATATCTGTAGTGACACAGCTCATACATTCCTAGCTGATTTTATCAGCTGTATCATTTATTATTAAATAATGTAATATTTCTTTAATGATCATCTTAGTTAGGTTAGATAGTTTCTAATTTCATCTTTTGTTAACGATTGTTTCATTTAGAAACATCGTCTTTGTAAATCCATTTAAGGAGCCTTTGTCTCCTTTGTTTAATACATCGAATATTTACCAATCTTCTTTGTTATATGGTATTAGAGCGGGTCGATGGGATTTCCTAAAATTTGGCGAATTTTTTAATTTTTAACAAAAATTCGTAGCCTCTTCCTACCTGGAATTTATTTCCAAAAATTTTTGAATGGTTTGTTGCAAAAATTTATTGAGTTGAATTTCAAAGGGTTTCAAGAGGAATTGTGACACCTTTCTGAGGATTTTCGTGACAATTTTTTGGAAAATTCGCGATCTTCTAAAGGGCGTCCATTTCCTGAATATTTTTGCCGAGATTTTTTTTCCTTGTTCATGGGTCTCTTTGCTTGTTATTTCTAGCAGACGTTATTTTTTTTGGCGCGCGACTAAAGAATTTCACGGCGTTTTTTTCTTCTCTTTTCCACACAGATTTTTTTCAGTTCACAAGTTTTTTGTGTCTTACGGATTTTTTCGCGTTTTTTGAGCCTCATTTCCTCCCACGCGTCCCTGATTTTCACGGGTTCATGTGTTTCTGACGGATTTTTTCAGCTCAAAAGTTTTTTTTCTGAGCAATTTTCAAAATTGCGAACTTCTACAGCATGGATTTTTGTTTCGTGGGCCTTTTTTGGTTTTCCTGAATCGCATTTTGAGGGCTTTCTACTTGCGACCTGGCCTTCTGTTCGTGCTGCAAATTTCTCTTGTTAAAAATTGTGTGGGTTCTTTTGCGCGAATTTGAGCGTGGTTTGTCACCATTACTGAGAGTTTTATGGGCATTTTGTGATTTCTTCTGAAGCGGATCTGCTTGGGTTTTGAAGTTTCTGCAAAGTTTTTTCAGCAACCTAGGTTTCTTGCTATTCTTTTCTGGAATTTTGGAAATCGCAATCTGGGTGTTTTTAGATGTGATCTTTTGAAGATTCATGGACATTTACCTGATTTTCTGGTTTTTCTAGGTTTTAGTAATTTTTTCTAGAAAAATTATTTCTAGGTTTTCTAATTTTTTGCCTTAAAAAATTAGTGATGGGTTTTCTAATTTTTTTCCATAAAAAATTAGTGTTGAGTTTTAATAATTTTTCCTTAAAAATTTTGTTGGGTTTTTATAATTTTTCCTCAAAAATTATATCTAGGTTTTGTGCAATTTTATCCCAAAAATCGTTTTGTACAAGGGTTTTACCGTTTTTTTCTCAAAAACGAAGTTTTGTATGCTGATCCATGTCTCAGATTTTGTGCCAGCTACTCACTGATGTTTCAATGTTTGGGTTTTCACTATTTTTTCCTAAAAAATTGTCTGTGGGTTTTGATCAATTTTTCTCCTTAAAAATCATGTCTGGTTTTGATCGATTTTTCTCCTCAAAAAATCGTGTTTGGTTTCTTTTGGGGCATCATGCTCATCCGCAAAAGTTTGTGGTTGTTTTTCTAAAGCAGTGGAGGGTTTGTCGATTTTTCCTCAAAATCGTGGTTTCAATTTGTGCAGTTGTTTTCGATGTCTTTGGCTACAGGGAGGGACAGCTTTGTTACCCAACATCATGTTGGATGATTTGTGATGATTTTTGGTTATATCCAGAAGTTCTGCAGATTTTGGGAGGGTCAGTGGCAAGCTCATGTTGCAGAACATTCTGAAGAGAAGGGGGCAGCCTTCTTTGTTTATGTGGGTAGTTAGAACGATGACCATTAAGGGAGGGTATTAAATAATGTAATGTTTATTTAATGGTCATCTTAGTTAGGTTAGATAGTTTCTAATTTCGTCTTTTGTTAACGATTGTTTCATTTAGAAACATCGTCTTTGTAAATCTATTTAAGGAGCCTTCATCTCCTTTGTTTAATACATCGAATATTTACCAATCTTCTTTGTTATATTTATTGTGTGAAATTATTTAAATATTCAAAGAGCCAAGGCCCTTATTCATATCGTACCATCTCTTGAAATATATTATAAGGGGGAGCCTACACATTAAAATAAATCGCAGCTTGTCATGAAGGTGTTGTACATCATAAAGAGTTCAAAGGAGGATGACATGGATACATGGAATGGTCAAAAAGGAGGCGTAAGACATTTGACTGCTCATTCATTACCTTAGCTGCCGCTGTACAAATTTATGAAGGAAGCCACCAAGCTAAGAAGGGAAATTGTATATTTGGAAGCTGCTCATATAATAGGTGTTGTTGTACCAAGAAGGAGGCATCGTACCACTTGGATCATATTAAATATAATTAATTCTCCTTGAAAGTTTTAGGTCGGCACTACCATAATATGATTTATTGTCTGTAGTGAGAAGTTTGTGTAATGTTCCCTCCTAGCCTCTGAGCAATGCATATGACCTTTAGCCTATTTTAGAGTTCCTGCAGGCTAAACGGTTTTGGTAAGGGAACTCAGTGTCAATTCTTTGTGTTGGGTTTTTGGAGATCAAGGGGACTTTCTATTTTTAGCAGGGGACCAGTACTGTGCTTACTGTCTTCAGTGAGCCCTTTGAGCATATCAGTATCTCTCCAACTTGAGTCTTTGGTATTACTTACTAGTTTTGGTACTTTTTAAAAATAGTAAGTCTATTTGTGCTAAGCTGGACTTGGTCAGGCTACTCTCAGCAGCATTATTTCAGTGAGGTCCTTGGTTTGCTAAAATTGGAATATTTTAATATTTGCTTTTCCCTTCGAAAAAATGGATTAATATACAGTTACTTTATAACTTTAAGTTGAGGGTAAAAAGGAGACATAAAAAGTACCATGACGCCTAAGTCAATGACTTAAGGTTGTTTTAAAAGCAACAAAAGCGTTTTAGAAGGCAAAATAGGAGTTGGACACCCAAGCTAAGGAGGAGTCAAAAATTAAATTAAAATCAAAAGCTTTTGGAATGGGCATGGTTTTTAGAGGGGTTTTAGGGTTTCCAAAAGGCTGGTTGCCCTAATTTGACATTGAGACTTTTAAAAGTTCATTGGGAGGCCTCATTTGGACATGTTGATTTTGGTTGCATAAGGAGATGCTGCTGGATTTACTCCAAAAGGTCTGAACGTGAGTGTTGAGGACGAAAACCCTTGACATCTTGGACTATTTTCGGTAGTGCAAGACCTGCCCTAACCTGTGAAGGCATGGTTCCAACCAGGGATCACATTCTGAGCTTCGAAGTTGCAGTTTCAGTCATCAGAATGAAGATTTTGAGTATTTTTGATGTGAGATCAGTTTGGTTTTGGTTTTTGATTGCATAAACTCTTTTTGGCATGGATTTCTAAGTGTTTGGGAGTGGTTTTGTCATTTTCTGGGCACATTAGCATCTGGAACTGAACCTGGTTATTTGCTTATATCTTCCAAATGGTTTAAGGTTTCATCGTGGGTATTGGTTCTATTGAGAGCTCTCATCTTGGCGCCAACATCAAGGGTTTATTTGCATTTTTTGGAGAAGAACTGGATTTTCTAGGCCAAGTCGACCTATTGCACCTACAACCCATTTCTGGGTGTTTTCATTGATTCTGGTCGGCCTTTCTGAGTGGTGCATATGACGTTTTTGGAAGCTGTTGGAGTGGAGACTATGGCGTGTTTGCTTAGGTATTGAAGGCTCTTCTCATTGGTGAAAGGTGTGTCATGAAGGAGACTTATATCTGCTGTTGGGAGCTTAAAAACCAGGTCTGAAAGTGATTTTCCTGAGTTTGTAATGAACTAGTAATGACTGTAATTTTCTGATATTGTATACTGAGCAATTAAGTCTGAAAGTGTTTGGTTTCAAGCTAGTTTTTATATGTTATTATCTGCATATTATTATCTTTCAATTGCAATGTCAAAATGATGTATGGCACATGAAATACCAAGCAAAAACATACACAGCAAACCCTCAAACAGCAAATCAGAACATCAGAAAATTGAAAAAAAA
The DNA here is from genome assembly GCA_007258455.2 of Sequoia sempervirens. Taxonomy (NCBI): domain Eukaryota; kingdom Viridiplantae; phylum Streptophyta; class Pinopsida; order Cupressales; family Cupressaceae; genus Sequoia; species Sequoia sempervirens. Next base: position 740,727,716 of record VDFB02281492.1, on the reverse strand, counting down.
ATTGGGGTCTCACATTACAGTTTGGATAATAATTTCTGGGTTGTTTTATATATCAGTTGAACATTTATGAATGAATATTGCTGCAACAAATCATTCTATTGCCTTGTTATTTATAAGTGTTGCCCTATATAATTGGAATTTCATGAGAAATTGTATTATGGATGACCTGTTCCAAGGAAATCTCTTTCTTTGTAAAACAAACTGATTATGAGTTAAAACCAGCAAGTCTCCAAACTGCTTGTCAAAATGTCTGTGCACCCAAAGTGGTAGAAGTGAAAAGAAAATTGTGTACAAAATTGCCTTGGGATATTGCAATAATTCCATCCTGTTTGCACAGTCACATCTGAATATTTATCCCTTGCTAGCAATCTAAGAGTAATTCCTAGTAAAGGGCCATCCAATCTTGCGATCACCCTACCTTTTGGTGTTCTTACTTAATGTGATTCTGGGTGATAATTCTTTAGACATGCCAACACAAACTCAGGGTTTTGAATGGCCACTGGAAATCCACCTGCGTGAGCAAGTCCACTGTCAAAAGTTGCTTGTGCTATCAAGGCTCTTGGATCTGCATTCATTCACTGCCAAAAAATCCACCAGATCAATGTGACTTAGGTCACTATCTTTAACTTCTGCTATACTATTTTGAATGATAGAAGAATGGTTTTATCCTTTGCACTTATATTTCATTTTGTACGGCTTAAACAACAACCAGAGTAAACACTCTAAAGCTCGAAGTAAATTCTGATGTGTAGCAAAAGGAACAATTTTGCTTTGGGGAAGAAAAATCCGTGGGCGTACAGAGCTCATGAAATTCTCTCAAATTCAGATGGGGCTTACGGTAAGCAATGGGAAAACATGATGCAGAAGAAAAGCGAGTGACTTACCTTGTTTCATAGGACTGATGAACTTGCAGTGGGCAGAAATTCATTTGCGACAGTGGCAGCAGCATAGCTTGCAATAGGAGATGAACGGTAATGTTGTCCTAACCGTCTTTTAATAGTTGGAACAAGGAATTCACAATTTTTAAAATCTTCCGAAACATTTTGACTATATTTTGGTGATTTGAGGCTCTTTTTAACTGGCAAACTTCTTTTTCAACAAATTTTCAAGTTCACAAACTCAACTTTGTTCCAAAGTTTGTCATCTTTTGAACTTTCAGGAAATTTGCAAGCTTTCAAACAACTGTTCCTTTCGATCTTTTGGCACTTTTCAGAACTCTTTAACTTTGTTTTGGTGTTTCAAGATTTACTCAAACTTTCAAACTTCCCTCCTTTTCAGCTTTTTGATGTTTCTTCAAACTTCCTAACTTCCTTTTCAGCTTTTGTAGGTGTTTGTAAACCATCAGTTTCACTGAAAGCCTTTGTCTTTTACAATTCTCCAAAATGTGTTCCGTTGTAAAGTTTAGTTTTTGGGAGATTCGCTAACTAGCAAACTTTCTGAAAGTGTATTTTTCAAGAGAAATTAAGGTTTGTATGTTGAGGAAACTCCCAAAAAACATAAGGACAACATTTCAACTTTTGGGATGACTGTTTACTTTTAGGAATGTCTAGAACTTCAAGGGGAAATACTTGAGTTTTTTTATGACCTTCATTAAGTTTTGAATAATGTTAGGGATGGGAATAACATAAGGATGTTCTCACAAGAAAAATGACATATGATACAAATTTTGAAAATAGACTGTGTCAAAATTTGGGGTAATGCATACATAATCCCAATTAGATTTTAATGGTCATTTAGTGTTGCAATGAATGCTAGGTTGGCCGGGAGATTAAAACCGCATGTTTACATTTAAAAATCATAAATGTCACTTAAGTCCTATCTAATGTGAGAAAAGAGTTTCATGATAGCCATAAGTTGCAATGTTGTCATATATGATATCATTTGCTCTTTCTCCATCCAATTTTTTATTTTTAATACATTATCTTTCTAAGTCTATGCTCTAATCATGTCTTTATAGATAAGCACATCATTGCATTATCCTTTTCATTACACTCATTTGTCTTTTATGCACTAACCATCATTGCAGGTCATCATCGGACCAAACTAAAATGCTTTCTTAAACCTTCATCTTTACACTTTCATCTTTCAAATTGCTTCATAAAGCTTAGGTTTTTCTTGCACATGTTAGATAGATCCTTGTTTTAAACAGATTAGAACAACTGGCTAAGAGAGACCTCCTTAGTGCATACAAGTGAGTGTTACAACTGTTGGAATGACCCAATTCACACCCCTTAAGGGGAAAAAAAAACCTGCAAGGCGCTGGTAGCTTAGTGGCAGCTTCTATAAAATCTAACTTAATTAAACTTCTGTAAGATAAAACCTGACAGTAATAAATCTTATCCCCAAACAATTGAATCAGAGCCTAAAGATTTTCAGTACCATTTTGACTGCCAGCTACTCCTGAAATTACTGTGCAGCACCTGACCCACTTCTTAGAGTATCTTTTATATTTTTTCCATTTTTAGTTACTACATCTCTTTATGGGATGTCCACTAAAGAGCAATACTTTTCGTCCAAACTAATGAAGACTTACACTAAGAACTTGCAAGTGGATTTGATAAGACATTCACCATTTATATATGAAATCTATAATATGACTTCGGAATACAAATCTCAACTATAAAAACCGCAATAATTTACTACTTCTGTTCGTCCCATTAGCAGAGTTAAATCAATCATTGTAAGACTTACTTGCATTTCTAAACAAAGCAAATTACTTGCTGGAAGAATTTGTACCAAACAATTTGGCTACCGCAGAAAACCCAAGAAAAAAATAACTTATAAGATACATTAAAGAACCATTTCTTGATTGCTTATTCTCTCTTAGCAAGGAATAATTTCATAACTACTATAAAGACTGTGTTCCACCTCATAAATTCAGCCATAACTCTTCAAGAAGTTTCTTTAACAATTTAAAAATCTCAAGAAAATTGGATTCTAAATTTAGAAATAACTAATTCTCAACGATGGCAAACATAAATATAAACAAATTGAAAAAACTAGATCGTTTAGCATAAATGAAATAAACCTACCAAACAGCATGGAGATGAGTAAAAACGTTAAAAGTCGGGGAGTCGCCATGGCCGAAATCAATTAAAACCCTTCTTCCCTTCTTTACTTCGATATTTATTCTTCTTTCGTTATTTCTGCAAATTTGGGATTTTGGTAGAGACTTTGGATTTTATTGGCGGTCAAACGTAACTACCTACTCTGCTCGTTTATTTATTTTCACAGCAGAGCTTCTTTAATTGCGTCATATTTCGTCATATGCCACACACGAGGTCAAGTACGAATTTCCAATTTATTTTACTTGTTTTTGAGTAATTAGGGGAAAGGGCTCATAGTGGAGAACCCTATCTTTGGAGGTCTAAGTGGTGTGTTACATGGATCAGACATAAAAAAAAAAAATTGTTTTACATCAAAAGACCTTTCGTGGATCCGTCAAATGTCCAGTTTGTCACATTAATCATGTGTCACCCCTTAAGTCCCTTCCATTCAGCAACATGCACTACGCGTCCCTTCCCATTTACTCCCCCTGAATGGCACGTAATTCCAAGGACTCGGATCACTCAATGCTCCAAAACCTCACACATCCCACTCATTTTTACTCCTTTCCTACGTGTTTCTTCTAGAGTCTTCATTTGGTTAGGCATCGATGCATATTCGGTTTTGCACTATGTTTGGTTTTGCACTCTACAATTGAGTTTGGCACCGATACATATTGGGCTTGCCCATTGTTGGGCCTCTGTTGAATGCAAGTGAGATATTTTACCTCACTAAGGTTGTACCATTGTCTTTGCTTCTTGGATTACTTTGCATGTCTTTGGTAAGTTTGAGGGTTTCATAAAATTTTAGTGAAGTGATTTTTTAATGGCTATTCTTTGGTTCATTAGTGTTGTGAAATGATATGTTATGTGCATGTTAAATGAAGGTTTTGCTAAACTTTCGTTGGCTTTAGGGTGCTTCACAAACTTTCATTATGGCTTTTCAATAATTTGGTTTTTTATTTGTTTTAACAATGGGGTTTTGATATTATAAAATATGAAAGACTAGGTTTCATTGGTTTTCATTTCCACAATTTTGTGGCATGCAGTTCTATTATTTTGGTCTTCATTGCCCAAATATTCATTAAGTAGTCTTGTATTTCATAAATTTTTAGTGTAGAGTTTATTTGGTGTTTGGTTTGACAATTACCCTTAATCTATCTTGTCTCAGTGTTCAACCAATTTCACTCCTATTCTGGTGTATTTGATGATGTATACAGAGATAACATATATACATGTACAAAAAAACCACATGTATTTGATTTTATGTGTTCTTCATTTCAATCATAAACATATGTCTATATATTGAGTCTTTTATCATTTATGCAAAATGGGTATATAACTTAAATGAGGAACAAACTAAAACAAAAAGATTATTTTTTTAATAATATATATATGATTGAAACGAAGAACATATTAAAATTAACATATATATATATATAATTTTGCCTATGTAATTATATATGTATACCAACATATGTATATGTTTGAAATGAAGAACAAATTAAAATAAACAGATTACTTTTTTTGTAATATATACATATATACATATATATTCTTTCACCTACGTAACTATATGTATAACAACAAATGTATATAACTGAAATGAAGAACAAATTAAAACAAACACAATTTTATTTATGAAATATATCTATATATGTTTGTATATGTATATATGACCAAACAAATATATGCATATACATATATATATAGATAAAAAGATATATAGATACATACATTGATAAATAGATTGATATTTAATTAGATTTATAGGAATAGATTGAAATATAGATATGTAGTTTTCTAGATAGATAGATAGGTAGATAGATAAATTTGTATATAACTATGTGACCTAAAAAATTGAATGAAGACAGATTTTGGCTAACTAGAAGACAAGAAAAATAAGAACTTAAACTCACTAAAGTCATAGTGATGCTTGAACAGAACAATAATTTTTCTTGAAAAAGTGACTGTGTTTAACACAAAAATTGGAAGTGTTCATAAACACCCTAGATGTCATATACTTCATCGGGCACATTGTGGATGCACCATGAAAGCAAGAGAACATTCAAATATGGGGTAAAAGCACAAAGTCATGTCACACCTTATAAAGGAAACGGTCAACACTAATCCAACTTTTAAACTTGAATCACTAAAAAGTGGCATATATGTTTTCAAATTTTATTTTTTTTGTATTAAAGATAGTTAATATTCATAAAAAAGGATTTGTTACAACTTAATCACTGCCCTTGCGCTGCTAGCAGTATATCACTTACATCTTAAACTCTGACTCATTTTCAACATACCAAAAGTATCATTGATTGTCTAACAACTTTATTTACAAATTAGGCACTTTGATTGGAGTAATACAAAATTTTGCACGAAAGCAAGCTATTATACTATCAATCCTGAATGAGATTCTTGTAATAGAACTGCTAGCAGGCCTTAAACTCGCTTCCGAAGCTTGGTTTAAAACTAGACAATCTGCTAGATTAAGCTGCCAGGATCTTTGCATAAATGACTTCACCCTCTTTTACTGCCACTCTCTATGTTGTTACTGCCGCACAAAATTGCTCAGATCTAAAGGGCTGCATCATTGAATTGTCCACTAATCATGCTTCCCCCAGCCCCCTCCTCCACACCAGCATCATTGAACACCTTTTGAAACCTTCCTAAAGCTTGGAGAAAAATCCCTGATTCAATGTATTCATAATTCCAGTTATGCACTCTTTTCACTTATGTTTTGTGAGCCACCTCATCAGTTAACAGCTTCCTGAATTTAGCCATGTTAGCCTCCATCACCATTGTAACCTGCATAGCCACATTGAAAAAAATGAGTCATTTATTGGACTCAATAAGCCCTCTAGCACTTCCTTGAAATTTTTCCTCATTCCTATCCCTCCAAATGAACCAAAGGATCTCAGTAGTGAGACAATCCCATAAAGCATTAGCTTCCTTATTAAGCTTTTTATCACAAAACATAATATCACAGTATCTAACATTACCATTGCTATTCCAAATTAATAAATGATTATAGAAAATATTCCAGACCTCCTTTGCATAGAAACGGTTAAAGAAAATGTGCATTATACTTTCAGGAAACCTGCAGATAGTGCAAATATCAACATCATTATGAGTATGTTTATAAGGTAGCTTGTGCAGCAGTAATTGCCATCTGAAACAAGCTTTTTTTGGCTCCTCTAAATTCTGCCAAATTGTTGTGAGAGTTTTCCTCCACCTGCATTCTGAAAGTCTCACATCCCAACAAAGATTAACATGCTCAAAAATAGACTCTTGCTTGGTAAGCTCTTTATATAAATTTTTGGCCTTAATATCACATAAAAGCGAACCATCAAACCAAACAATATCATCATTAAAATCACAACTATCCTTCACATTGTTAGAAACAGAAATATCTTTGCAAGCATCAACAAGAATGTTGTAAGTTCTATTGCTAGGATTGTCGAAGCTAAATTCCCCAACCAACTTGTTCATAGACTTTAACCGACCCTTATCAAGGATGTCATGGAAAGTCAGAATGCCCGATTGCCACCACTTTTTAGCCGAACATCCCTGTAACAAGGCCAGGGGCTTATTACGGTGCTCTAGGTTCCACCATAAGGACGAATACTCATGAAACACAATCCCATTACAGAGGTCAACATTGCCATTTTTGAAGGAAAGCTTGTGCTTAACCATTTCCCAAGCCTTCCACAGGCTAGTAAAGACAGGAGAACCCGCAGGTGACATGGGATGCTTGTTAAGAAGGATGTCACAAAGAGGCAGATTCTTCCAAGACTTGGCTTTCTTAGGCACAGCCTTACTGATATTCCATCTAATCAGAACCTTCCAGGGTTTCGTACCTTCCATAGCATGGACAATCCATTTAATAGCAAGAGTGATGCCCTAGATTCTTAAATCCTTGAGCCCCAGACCACCTTCCATCTTCCCCATACAACACCAATCCCACTTCACTAAATGCTTCTTCTTTTGACCTTTACCATCAGACCATAAAAAAGCCCTGATCCTCTTTTGAATTTCGTTGATTTGATAACTATTAAAGAACTAGACCGAAGTGAAATATATGCTATAAGAAGAGAGAATTTTTTGACAAATTTGGAGCCTACCAGCAAAGGACAGATACTGTTTGTCCCAACTGCCAAGCTTCTTATCAATTTTACCACTTATCCACTCCCACATCTCCTTTAAATTAGGACTGATGGCAAACGGAATACCCAAATACCTTACCAACTTATTGGGTCCTCCCCACTGGAAGTTATACTTTTGCAGCCAATTGGGCAGATTTTCCTTCCACCCAAGAAAACTGGACTTAGGAAAAGAAATTCTAGCTCCAAAAGCCTGATAGAATAACTGAAGCTTTTCCATTAGCCTTTCAAGGTTTCTTTCCTCCATTTCAATAAAGATTCTAGAATCATCTGCAAACTGGATATTAATTAACTCAGACTGATCCGGGAGGCAAATCCCTCTTACTTGGGGAGAAATAGTTTGATCTCTGAGCAAATAGTGAAGAGCGTCAGAGGCAATAACAAAAAGAGAGGGAGCAAGGGGGCACCCTTGCCTTATAGATCGACCAAGGGAGATTTCCTTAGACAAATCTCCGTTCACATCAACCTGAGCCACCGCGTCCCTCAGCAAAATATTCACAGCTTTGCAAAAATAGTCAGGAAACCCGAAGGCTTCCAACATAATTCTCAGGAAAGCCCACTCAATTCTGTCATAGCCTTTTTCAAAGTCTAACAGCAACATTGCTGAGTTTTGATTAGAGTTCCTTGACCAGTTCATGGCCTCCCAGCTTGTAATCAAATTCTCTAAAATGTATCTCCCTTTAATGAACCCAGTCTGGGTACTATTAATGAAGCTTGGGAGGATATCCACCAACCTAAGAGCAAGAATTTTAGCAAGAATTTTATAAGACACATTCAACAGGGTTATGGGCCTCCAATTTTTAACCAGGGTCTTGTCACCCCCTTTAGGAAGGAGCTTAATAAAACCCTTATTGATACATCTTCCCAAAGAACCTCTATCCAAGGCCTCTTGATAGACTTGTAACAAATCCTCACTTATCCAGTCACTGAAGGTCTTGTAGAATTCAACGGGCAACCCATCACAACCTAGGGACTTATCATTTTGCATAGATTGAATAGCCTTCTGCACTTCTTCTTTGGTGATGGCAGCATTTAACCTGGCCGCTTGGGTAATATTGATTTTTTTGGGGATAATGTTCCTTATGCACTCTCTAGCCCTCACGTTACACTCTTGAAAATCTTCTGAGGTAAAGAGCTTTTGATAAAAAGCATGGAAAATAGCAAGAATATCTTCCTGAGAGCTCAAGATCCTACCATCCTCCCAGATTTGCCCGATCTGCTCTTTCCAGGATTTCTCTTTTATGTAATTGAAAAAGAATTTGGACCCCTTATCTCCATGGTGGATCCAGTTCAGCTTGGCTCGAACCTTGAGGCCTTTGGACTTGTAGGTTTGAATCTTTCTAAGATCATTCTTTGTTCTTGCCAGATCTTCACTTAAATAAGGATTTGAGGGATCCTCTTGCATCCTTGCCTTGGTCATGAAAAGAGCCTTCTGGAGCTCATGCTCTTCTTTCCTTCTGTCCATGGCCTTCTTTTTACCAATTGTTTGAAGAAGATTCTGCCAGGCATCCACATTTTGGTTCCACCTATTAATGGCACTGCCACCTTTTAAGACCCACTTATTTATTTCCCTAATGGACCTTATGCCATCCCTGCAATCCTCATCTTGAAGAAGCTGAGTATTTAGGATGAATTTAGGCTTCTTGGGAGTTTCCAGTCTACTATCTTGGGTCAAGGAAATCGCAGCTTTGATGGGATGATGGTCTGAGAGGGTGTAAGGAAAAACACACACATGCTGCCCAGAATTAATAGGAAAGAAGTTGATGACATTTTTACTTGCATAAAACCTATCCAGCCGAGAGTAGATCCTATTATTCCCTTGCTGAGCATTGCACCAAGTAAACCAAATGTCTTTGAATTCTCTCTTTTTGTTTTCCAGAGGATCAAAAAGCCCAGGCTTGTTTTTAAACCTTTGCTAGAAATGTCTTTTTGAACCCTTCCAGGCAGCATTAATTCCCCCCCACTTATCTTCCATTTGCTCCACCATATTGAAGTCCCCCCCAAAACCCAGGGCCCTTTAGGCAAATGCGACTCCAACCATTGCCACAGTTGGATTCTCTCTCTATGGTCATTAGGAGCATAAACCGCTCCAATCCCCATTCTCGCACCCTCTTTTTCCAAGACAATCCAAACCACCCTGTTACAGGGTGAGATGCCATTACCCACCACGAACTGTTTCCATTTATTAGCAAGGAGAATTGTCACACCTCCTTTCCCTTTCTCATGCTGGGTGGAGAAATGGTAAGAATCTTTCCATATGAATCTCATGTTTACCTCCAAAGTGAACCCTGTAGCTTTTGTCTCTTGTAAAAGGACAATATCTTTTTTAGGTTCTAGATTTAAGAACCTTCTCACAATATACTTTCTGTCGGGGGACTCAAGACCCCGAATGTTCCAAGATATAATATTAAGATTCATGCTCATTTGCTATAGGGGTGTCCTCTTGGCAGTTTTTGAACTGCTCAAAACATTTAGGAAGCTTTTCCTCAACCTCTGTCTTCTTGGCTATAGGAGATTGAATAACAAGACTGGTCTTTTTTCTTTTATTTTTTATTCGCTGGCTGTTGGAGTTTCTGGAGGCTGGGGCATCATATTTCCTTGGTCTCCCAGGCCCCTTTTTAGGTTTAGAGCTTATTATAGACCTCTCCTTTTTGTTATCCTCCTCAACATCATCCCCAGAGTCACCTGTGGCCTCACCCGCTATGGGTGGTATGGGGTTAGACATAGAAAGCGTAACACCCGGCACGGGGTCGAGATTGTCATGAAGTCTATGATCAAGTTGGTTGGAATCTGGTTGGACAACCTTAGCAATAGTATCAGACAAGTCATTAGAAATTTCTCCATTCAGATGATCTTCAACCTTAAGGCTATTGCACAAAGTGTCACCCGTTTCAGATTGCAGCTTTGATGCTATCCCCATACCTGAGGATTTGGAGGAATCACTCCCAGCAATAGACCAAGCTTGAAGATCCCCTGAATGGTGTATTTCTAAATCAATTGTCCTCTCAGTTCTATTGATTTGTTTCAGGTTAGTCTGCTCAGGTTTGTGCTTAGGGGGACCACACTTATTTAGTAAATTTTCCTCAATTCTTTCCCAATTTTTTTGCGTAACAAGCTGCTGAGCATTAAGTTTCTCAATTTGCTCCTTGCTCCAATTAATTGAAGAAGCAGGGTTTGTGATGGATTTGGGTCCAACAACAAATTCAATTTTCTCATTTTTATCTATTTCTCCCTCCTTGACAAGGACATCAAACGAATTCTTGGTTGGGAGCGAATTTTGAATAGGGAAGGGCTTCCCCAGGGTTTGAACACCCTAGTTCACCGAATTCGGTGTGTTTATAACCACCACATGATCACAATCCTGCCAGGGATGAGATAACTCCTCAACAGATTCGGGACCAGCCGGGTGGGTTTCGACAGCACCCCCCATGGGTTTCACCATATTGGCGCCATCATTCTGATTTTCCTTAGCCCCCTTAGCGGGTTTTCCTGTCTCCCTATTCTCTTTCTTTTTAATTAGAGGACAGTTCTTTCAAATATGGCCTTCACGGCGACACAGGTAACAAGCATTTAAATTGCCCAGAATTTCAAGAGGGCAACTAACAATTCTACCTTCATCTTCTATGAGGAGCCCGGGAGGGAATTTAATCCTAGGTATCAGAGAAACAAGAACCCTAGCATCGAGGTTCGGCAGAGAGGCCTTTGCCTCGTCCATTCTGAGCACCTTACCAAATGGAGCCAGAATGGACGGGACAAGCTTCCAAAATTCTGGGGGCACATTCTTCACAACAACCCACCGCAGGCAGGAGAGAGCAAGCACTTCCTCCGCAATGGCAACAGGGTTCCAAGCCATCGCTCGAAACACGCAGCCACTGACATTCCAGAAGGACCTAGCAAGGGCTTTGCCCTGCATCTCATGGTTTCTAAAGAAAATAACAAATAATCCCTTTTGCAACATTCTACAGTAGTTTATTTGAATTCCGAATTTAGAAAGCCATGCCGGAAAACCATGAATCCAAAAATTTCCTAGATAGGAGTTTATTACTATTAGTAGCAGCAAAGAAAATAGCAATCTCTTTAATTCTAGACTTCTCATTTCTGATGACCTCTTTCATTTCAGGGTTAGGCATGAGCAAAGAAAAACTGGAAGTGCAGGAGGGCTTACCTTGATCTCCAGAAATGCCATCAGAACCCACCACTAACTATTGACCTGATACAGAAAATTGTGCGCCGGTTGGGAGCACCATTTCCTTGCCCGCAACTGCATCTTTGAAACTTTTTCCACTTGTTGCGCCCTCACTGTTCACAGGGGGAACGAGGATGGTCTTATCTTCCTCCATAAAAGCCCCCAGGGGGTAGAGTCGCAAGGAGCCCTCAGAGCCGAGTCGCCACGGCACGAGGACCAGGAAGATACAAGGCAAAGCCAAAAAAAAAACATCGGAAACAAAAACAAAGAAAATGAAAACATAAAGCCGCACAAGAGGAAATTAATCCAAACTACGGCCTCAGCCACGCAAACAAACCTTCGTGGGGGAGAGCCCTGCCTCCCCCACACGTCACCACTCTAGGTACCAGGCACACCGAACGAGGCGCAACTTCGCTTGGTTTTCGTTTTCTCCACCGTCTAAGTTTGATTTGTGTTTTCAATTTTAAAATGATGTAAACTAAGAAAATATTTTTAGTATATTTTATGTTTATATTTAAAAAAAAAAATTAAAAAATTATTTTAAACTAGTTTTTAATAAATTAACACTATAACTTAGTTGTTGATAAAATGCTGAAAAATGAAGTTGCATGGGACGTCAAACTTTTTATAGTAAAATTTTATTTTTCTTTCAAATTTTTTGTGTGTATTTATAACTTCAAACTTTAGTGCATGGATGTATTTTTTCCAATTTTTATAAATGTATATTTTTAAAAATATTAAAATGTGAGTGAATTAAAAAATAGTTGTTTCCATGGGACATCAACTTTCATATTAAATATTTATTTAAAATGGAAAAAAAATAATACCATCTTGAAATAGATTCTTTTATCTAGTGCATCATATTTTTTTCAAATTTTTTTAATATTTTTTAGTATTTTTCCTTGGCATGGTAATCAATCTAATATTTTGTGTTGATAACCTACTTTTAGTAAAAAAATAAAAATAAAATATAAATATTAATTAAACTATTAAAATAAATATATTTTTGAAAACTACATTTATGAATCTACAAAAGGGTATTTTTATATTTTTTTTTAAATATTATTTACATTAGTAGGAGTTATTAAACTTCAAGTTTTTCAAATAATTTTATTTTTTTGGTAAATTAGACTCAAAGTGGTGCTCCATTTATTTTTAGCCTACAATTTTAGTTGGGAAAGTTGTCGAATTATCTAACTTAGATGGAATAAATCTTACTAGATCATATGTTTGACCAAAATTGATTTTTAGTTAGAAATACTTAAATTAAGTTGGTTGAAAGTGTGACACAACTTTGTGCTTTTACCCTATGAAAAACCACAAAAACACTTTAAATATTCTATTCAAAATCACCGACACAAAAATAGAACCTTCAACTTATGAAACACAACACACCCATTACAAATCAAATAAATAATACGAAAAAAAAGCGAAAACTAACAGGAGACAATGGTACAACCATTGTGAGGTTAAAAACCTCGCCTCTATAGTATGGATTTGGTTGATGGTGTGGCTTGATGCAGTCACCTATACGTTGAATTTCTCCAACTCAATCCTGTAAGATCAAATAAAAGGAGACATCAATCAAAGACATGTAGCAATGTTTAGCTCAATACAAAAAGAATAGTAAATAAAGTGTATACCTTTCAATTGCAAGTCACCATTAGTGAGTCATAGAAGGAAAGTGGGTTGAGCCAAACATTTATTGAAATTGTGCACCGATCAAGCAAAGTGAACAAGACACAAAATGTCTAAGTGTCAGCCAAATATACCATAATCTTTATAAGACTGAAACGAAGAATGCATTTAAAGAAACATATATTCAAAGAAAAAACAATGATATATCTATTGCATGTGTAACTACAAATGTATACCAACAAATGTATGTCTAAAATGAATTTCTAATTAAAAGAATTAGAATAGTGTATCTGAAGTATATATATATAGCAACATTTGTATATGAGTTAAATGAAGAAATTGAAGAACAACTTAAGAGTGGATTAGACAATAACATCCTTTAGAAGAGATAAGCATTGCTAGGCATTAAGAATTGAACATTTACATCGCATACAATAGATTGGTATTCTCAGGCATAAAGAATATAAATGAAAAATTCTATGTAAACAGTATCAAGTTGAAACCCCAGATATCCAATTGTAAAATGGTAAAATCAAATTATAGAGTTAATGTTTGTGCAAAATGGGCCCATCAGGAACACTGTGGACCATTCGATGTGTGACAAGTAGCAAAGTGGTGAAATTTTAAAAAATAAAATTAGCAAATGCACAAGTGGCATGGTGATAAGGTTGGCAATTTTTTTAAGGTTTTTGGTCCATGTGGAACTCCACGTGGACCTCCAAACATAGGGTGTATAGGAGCACCTTAACATCCAATTTTAAAATAATTTGTATCCATAAAGAAAACAAAAATAGTTGAATCAATGTACCGATAGAAATTGTTTTATAATTGGTTTATATTTATCCCAAACACAAATAATTATTAAGTCTTACATGTCATAGAATATTCAAAGCCCATCTGACACCACCAACATACAATCCAAATTGCTTTTCAATGGCCTATAGCATAAAAACATACAACCAAAATAAAATTAGTATAGCTTGTAATATAAAAACATGCATACAACAGATTGGCATTCATAGGCATAAAGAATTAATAGTAGTAGAATACCTGTAACTTTATAGTGTGATGATGTTGTTGCTTCTACTCTTTCTTCCACTCCTCCAAGAAAATGCAGATATGATTATGGAAGTGAGACGTGGTTAATGGAAATTGGAAAAGATTGAGTAATGCATTTTTGAATTTGTAAATCTTTTTATATGTCCAATGTTGGTTTGGTATGGAGTATTTAATTTTTGTCCTTTTTCAAATTTGAAAACTTGTTTCGATGCCTTCAATTGTAGAGTTTGTAAGTATTTATGGCATGCAATCCTTTTTTTCTTCTCAGGCTATTATGGTGGCCTTAACACATTGTTGTTTGGTGGTTCCAGGTGGCAAAAGAGGAGAAAGCAACAATAGTTATGTGTTGGAATTTGATTGATGGAACACATCTGAACAATTTATTTTCCTTGAGTGTTGTGTTGCTAGGAAAGTGGGACACATCTGAATGGTTGATTTTCCTTGACTAGTGGTAGGCAATAAGAATTGAAGTCATGCCATGTACATATGTTGGCATATATATAGGGAAGAGAGCAAAGAATATATATATATATATATATATATATATATATATATATATATATATATATATATATATATATATATATTTCTCCCCCTCTCTATATATCCCTCTATTTGTCCATCGCTATCTGATTCTATGTCTCTATCTCTCCCTCTATCTCTTTCTATATCTCTCCCTCCCCCCTCTCTCTCTCCCCCACTCTCTTTTTATCCTTCCCCCTCTTCCTCTCCATCTCTCCCCTTCTCTATATTAATATCTCCACCTCTTCATCTATATCCAGCTCTCTATCCTCTCTCTACCTATGTCTATATCTATCTCTCTCTCTCCCTATCTAAAACTATCTCTAGATCCTCTATATCTCTCCACCTTTCCATATATTTTTATTTCTCTTACTATTTCCATCTCTATCTCTCTTCCTCCCTCTCCCTCTCCCTCTCCCTCTCCCTCTCCCTCTCCCTCTCTATCTCTTTATATATGCCTTTATCTCTCCCTCTCCCTCTCCCTCTCTATCTCTTTATATATGCCTTTGTCTCTCCCTCTCCCTCTCTCTAACCATAACCAAGAAATATACAAAGAATAATATGCATACATAGATTAAAAGTATAATCATATAGTTATTTTAGGCTTTGAGAGTAGTTCTAATGGACATAGGGGCAAGTACAAGCTTACATGTGACCTAAAGTTAATCTAGCAATTCGTAATTGGATAAATTTTTTGTTGTAACTAACAAATTAATGAAAATTATAAAACCCATACCATGCATGAAAAGAAAAGTCAAAATAAAATCCTTGTTGTATGGGTGATTTGTAGAGAATTAAATAGATCCATGAATTGTTGCAGAGTTAATGTTTGTGCAATGATGAACACATGAATAGAAGTGCATGGCAGAGAACCCTCTAAATGAGAACCAATCAAACCCTTTCCATATTTCATAGTAATAATGAAATATAAAAAGAAAATTGTAGAGTGAATTATTGTGCAATGAAGAACCAAATAATACATGTGCATGGCAGAATATATTTGAAATGAAAACCAGTGAAACCATTTTCATATTTAAAATATATATATATATATATAAAGAAAATTGCAAATTAAAGTTTGTGCAACGATTAACACACAAATATAAATGCATGTCATAAAACCCTCGAAATGAGAACCAATCAAACCCTTTTCCATATTTTGTAGTAACAATCAAAATAAATGACAAATCAATGAAACCCTTATCATAGTACAATGATAAACAAAATATTACAAATGCATGACAAAATATTGTCGAAATGATAACCAGTGGAACCCTTTTCATATTTTGTAGTAGCAAGCAAATATTAAAAGCAAAATGTAGAGTAAAACTTCGTACAATGAAGAAACAAAAGAGTATAAGTGCATGGAGGACTATACACGAAATCAAAACTAGTGGAACTCCTCCCATATTTCATAGTAGCAATCAAATATAAAGAGAAATTTGCACAGTGAAAGTTTGTGCAATGAAGAAGAAAATGATATAAGTGCATGGAAAAATACTGTTGAAATGAAAGACAATGGTACAGGCCTAGTGAGGTAAAAAACCTCACCTGAAAGAGAAAAGGGAGCTTTGGACAGTGTGGAGCTGAACAATGAATCGTGCAGAGCCAAACAATGAATGTGGAGAGTTGAACATGTGTGGGTGCCTAACCAAATGAATAATATAGAATAAACGCAAACAAAAGGAATGACAATGAGTGGGATATGTGAGAATTTGGAGCACTGAATGAACCTTGATCTCCAAATTATGCGATTGTTAGGCTAAGCAACTATGAGACACGTAATTTTCCAAATGGAGGTAATGAACGAGGCAGTGTGTGATTAATGCTCTTAACTAGACACTTGGTGTGGTGAAGTGTTCGCACGACACACATCTGTTCAACCCAACACATAGTTTTTTGTGTTGCCTCAAGAGGTGGACCCACTCCACTATCGGGCGAACCCCAAAATGGGCCCGTCAGGAACACCGTGGACCAATCAGTTTGTGACAGGTGGTGGGGTGGTAGAAATTTAAAAAAAAAAAACAAAATTGGCAGATGCACAATTGGAAGGGTGACATGATAGGCAAAGTTTTTTAGGTTTTTGGTCCATGTGGTCCTCCAAACATAGGGTACACCACTATGGGAACCTCTCCCCCAGTACCCATAGTGTGTACCCAAAAGTATCTATCCAACTATGTATCACTTAACATACTTCTATCTCTTTCCTTTGGTTCATCCTTTCTACAACCCCATTTTGTTGAGGTGTGTAAAGATTAGTATTTTTCCTTATGATACCTATATGTTTACAAATATTGTTAGATTACTTAGAAGTATATTCCCCTTCATATAATCATATATATCAAAATCTTTATCTTATGTTTTGATTGAATTTTCATTGAGAGTTTAAATATTTTTAACTTAGTGAAAAATTTAGATTTCTATCTAATAAAATTAATTTAGGTAAACCTTGAAACATCATTAATCAAGTATACAAAATATAGATATTTAGCAATAAAACTAATTTCTATAGGACCGCACATATCCATATTAATAATTAATAATTTACTCTTTGCTTTATTACTTTCGAAAGGAATTTATGCTCTATTTTATTTCTCAAACACACAATACTCACAAAAGTCAAAATATTTATCAAAATAAAATAAAATGCCAAATGACTTTTTTTTTATTTGTAAATATGCTTATATTGATTTTTTTTAAAGATATTACATTTCAGTTCAATTTGTTGTCAAAAAACACCAAAACATCCCCATACCCACCCACAAACTACCAAGACCAGACGTAGCTACCTTGCCAAACAAACCAAAACCAGACTACATCTACCAAACCCCCCATACATTTTACTAGCCCAAACCACTAGAGAAACCTTTACAAACATCAAAATGACTAAGCATCTAAACACATCACCGAAGATCAAAAGAACCAATTACTCCACCATTAACACGTCATCGACAATCAAGAAGTCCCTGAAGAGACGATGCCAATCCACCCCTCCTGACGGCTCCAGAAATAAATGGTGCTTTAAGAAGATCAGCCTACAATGCACCCATTCACAATGCCTTCGTAGAGCCTCTCCTTTAATGTCCAAGATGAAAGGATATCGTTTTACCCTCACACCGGGAAGAAGAGCTCGCTCCAAGTCTCGAGACCGAGGAATCCCTACACCCAGCTCAATGATGATTACCACATCCATAGCTCCCTCCAGAAAATTGTCTCAGAACAACTTCCTTTCCATAAGCAACACCATGGCCTTTGGCACCTCTAGGTCCAAAAGCACAGCAAGAAATCATGTTGTGATATCTGCATTCATTCGCCATCGTTTTGTCGAGTTCATAAATTCCTCACCCAAAAGAAATTCTGCCGCTCCCAAGACCAATTCATCCTAATCCTTGAAACCCGAATTCAGGCGCCCATGTCGGATTCTCCCATAGAAAGCCCACAACTTTCTAGCAGACGGCAAGCAAACTAGTGTCTCCATCATTTTGGATGGTGAGAATGAGGGACACTGAAAGTATTAAGGTAATATAACACCGTTTCTAGAGTAGGCATCCCATCAACTTTGATAGCTCACTCCACCCCGTCCTTCGACAGGACGTCCCACTAATGCAACCAAATGGATGTCTTGTAAACTCCCCCCACCACCTTCCAACATTTAATTCCTCTCGTTGCCACCCTACTTCACCATGCCAGCCAAGCCTATGTCATCGTCCATGTTCCCACGACGACACCAAAACTGAGGCCACCCACTTGGCAGCTGTAGAGGGGAGGGACAAGATGTTAGCCACCATCCTTCCCCAGATCCCATATCTGAAACATTTGTTCCCCGTCAACACCCAGATTTTCCAACCTATCCGCCGACTCATTTGCTTCTCTGTAGATATGTCTGATAGTATATTCTGGAATACTCCTTACCAATTCACAAGCCCTTTCTAGTAAGGCCCGTAGCTTCCAGTTTTCCATTCTTCCCTTCTTAAAGGCTTGGACATCCACCATCAAGTCCCCTTCTAATTTGACCTTTTTTAGTTTCAAACTCTTGCACAACTTTAGGCCACAAATAAGAGCACACAAATTTTCCTCTGTATTTGTCATTATCGGTAAATGCTCAGATTTTTCTGTTACCAATATTCCCTTCTCATTACTTATGCAACATCCCATCCCTGAAATCCCTAGATTGCCCCAAGATGCACCATCAAAATTCATTTTAAACCAGCCTTTCCTCAGAGGCACCCACTTTGCATTCCTTTTGGCTTCTTTCCTACCATCCATGGTACAGACTCTAGGATTTGGAGTCTCTAGGAAAACCCATGCTTGCCTCATGCTTGCATCCCATTCTAAAAAACTCCACTCACCTTCTTTCTTCAGCTTCACTTTCCCATTTATCACTTCCACAATTGCTGCTTCCAGTTGATTAATAAAAAGCAAGAAAGAACCTAGCCTTCTCTGAGAACAACCTACAATTTCGTTCTTTCCAGATCTCCCAGATAACCAAGGAAGGACTAACCACCCATAGCTCATGATAAAGAGACTCCCATTTCAAAACCAGCCAAGCAGCAAAAGGGCATCAAATATCATTGGGCAAAGCACTGCTCCACTCCAATATAGCACATAACTATCTCCAACATCCTTGAGCAAAGGGGAAGCCTACAAGAAGATGATCCACATCCTCCTCTACCCTTTTACACATGATACATCTTGAGGGACCCGCATACCCCAAAGATTTGAACCTATTAGCTGTGAAAATTCTTATTTTCACTGTCGCCCACGTAAATGTCCCAGCCTTCAGAAGACAAGCGTTGTTCCAACATAAATGTAATGGTAACGCAGAGGAAATCTCCTCTGCTAGTTGACCCTTATAGCCCTCTTTAGCTAAGTATTTACTAGATGAGGAACCAACCCACACTAATCTATCTGCCCCAGCCCGAACCACCACAAATATTCTCTCCAACTCCATTTGTAGCAGCTTCGCCTCCTCTGTAGGGATAAAGCCTGGCTCAAACCATCTCCACACAAATTTTGACTCTCCTCCAATCACTACCTCTTCCAAATAATCATGCACAAACACACCCCAGGATTGAAAAAGAATAGCCTTTGAATGCTCCAGACCCAAACTATTATCCAAGCTCGGATACCCACACCACGAATCTTCCCAGAATTTCGCTTTCCTCCCATCATGAAAATCCCAAGTAAGACTATCCAAAAGGAGAGGACAAAAAACCTTTATAAAATTCCACACTCTCGATCCATTAGGAAGATTTGTCGTCGTCAAAATATATTTAGCATTATCCTCACTCAAATATTTGCACTGAAGAATCCTTGCCCATTTTGCTTGATTACGCATGTACATTACCCAAACCAATTTAGCACCAAGGACCTTATTTTGCTTCAGTAAGTCATAAATCCCTATTCCACCCGCACTCTTTGACTTACATATCGTATCCCAAGATATCAGAGGGAATTTTCTCTGATTTGATGTTCCTTTCCAGAAAAAACTCTACATAATTTGATTCATTTGAGATGCTTTAGGAAAGAAGAAAAATCGGGAGAGCCGCAATTACCACTTTCAACATCACAATTCTCCCTGCCCAAGAGAGCCACTTGCCACTCCACAAGGACAACCAATTATTAACTTTATTTATCAAATTATCCTACAGTTGGCCAGTCCTCACCCCTTTAGCAACAGGGGGACCCAAATATGTCATAGGAAGCTTCCCTATTTTGAAATTCAAAACCATCGCCACTTGCTCCACCAAACTAGGATCAGTATTTAGAAAGAAAATATAATATTTTTCCTCACTCGCCTGTTGGCCTAAAGTAAGCTCATAACAGTGCAATATTCTTTTCAGGGCAACAACTTCATGCCTACTTGGGAACACAAAACATAATGTATCATCAACAAATTGCTAATGTGAGAGTGTCGGGAGCCTGATAGTAACCTGAATGCCTTTAAGAGCCCCACTCCCAATAGCCTGATTCTATGATCTCCCGAAAGCTTCTTCCATAAAAATATATAAAAAAGGAGATAACGGGTCTCCTTGCTACAGACCCCTTGAAGCCTGAAAAAAACCAGAAGGCTCTCCATTCACCAAGATCAAAAAGCGTGACGTAGATATACAAGAAAAAATCTAGGAAACCCAAGACCTATCAAAACCAAAAGCTTCCAGTACCTTGCAAAGAAAATGCTAGTCAACCAAGTCATAGGCTTTTCAAATATCCAACTTCACTAGCATTCCCAAACGTCCACTAACCATGTATGTTCCTTAGAGATGAGTCCTGGAATGATATTCTTCAAGCAATTTTCCATCACCTTAGCCTGGATTTTATAGAGCATATTGCACAGGGCAATTGACCTAAACTCATCCAAAGATGTCAACTTCTCCTTCTTAGGAACTAGGGCCAAAAAAGTGTTATTCACTTCCCTCAACAACATACCAAAAGCTCGAGATTCTTCCAATGCCTCGGCAACATCCTGACCAATTACATCCCAAAAATCTTGAAAGAAGCACACAGGAAAACTATCAGGCCCAGGTGCTTTGTCCATATGAAGTTGAAATATGGCCTTGCACACTTCATCTAGTGAGAAAGGACTCATTAATATCCTATTTTTTTCTTGAGATACCAAAGACAAAACCCCAAGCAAAAGCTCCCTTTGTTGAACTATGTTTGAACCTTCCCAATTATTAAGGATTTTCTGAAAAAATTCCACTGCCATTTTCGCAACCTCTTCCTAACTATCCACCACTACACCATCCCCCTCTACAAACAAGAAATCCTATTTTTTTCCCTCTCGACTCGAGTTGAATTATGAAATAATTTTGAATTCTGATCTCCATCTCTAATCCATGTATTGCGAGATTTGTGACACCAAAACAGTTCCTTCTTAGCAATAACTTCTTCCCAATCCTTCAAAAGTTGTTTTTCTTTTAAAAAAAAAGCCTCTCCCATACCTACTGACATGACCTGGTCATTTACCTCTGCAAGTTCAGCTTCAAGATGACGCTTCTCTTCAAAGATATTGCCAAAACAATCTTGATTCCATGCTCGAATCCTCTGCTTTAGACCCTTTAGTTTACTCACAACCCTAAACAAGCCATTCCCTATCACTTGTTGCTCTTGCCACCACTACTTGACTTTTTGTAGGAAGAGGGGGTCTCTAAGCCACATCTTTTCAAATCTAAAAGGGCAATGCAAAGCTTTTCACTCCCACAACCTCCAAGAGAATTAGAAAATGATTTGAGCCAGAGAATAGAAAAATGTTGCCTTCCAAAGTATAAGGGAAAGCCGCAAGATCTCCACAAAACAAAAACCTATCTAATTTCTTTGCTATCCCACTGAAAGCGACATCCTATTTGTCCATGTATAGAATCCATTTGCCAATTGGATATCCATCAAAGTATTTGAGTTTACAAACTCCTCAAAATTCGTTTGAGATTGAAATTTTCTCCCAACCCCACCACGCTTATCTTCTGCCTTCAAGATCACATTAAAATCTCCACCTAAGATGCAAATTGAGTCCTTTTGGGAATGAAGAAAAGCTCCAATATCCCGCCATACCAACCTCTTTTGTACACAATTTACAGGCCCATAAACATTTATCAAAATAAAATCAAGGTTCGAATTTAAACTCTTTACTTTGCTCGGCAACCACCATCTCCTTGCTACCACCTCCTCCAACTGTACCAACTGGGCCCACCACATCATGATAATTCCCCCTGAGGATCCTTGTGAATCGACAACAAAGAAACTCCATGCCTTCATTTTTGCTTTCAAACTCCCTAGCTCCTCACTATTCAACTTTGTCTTTTGAATGAGAACTATATCCACCATTTTATCTTCTAATAGGGGACTAAGTAGATATCGCTTGTTAGGGGCATTTAAGCCCCTAACATTCCAACTTAAGACCCTCATTACCCCCCAGGAAGGGGTCCACCCTTCCCTAATCTAAGATGCATTGTTATTTTCTGTTGTCCAACCGCCTCCCCAGCTACAAACCTTTTTTCTTCATTCATCTTTTGTCCCACTCTCTTCCTATCTCCATAATACGGAGTAGCTTTCCCACCACCCTGCTGATGAACCCCTAATTTCTTCTTCGCACTTAGCTTAGCATTCTCTGGTTCCTGGGCTTATGCTTCTATTGTTTGAACCTGAACCACCTCCACAACTTTCTCCTCCAACACCGAGTCCTCAACCACATCTAAATCTTTCACCATCGAATGGTTCTCCTCCCATGGCACCTCACCATAAAAAAATCAGTTGGAGATTTTTTTCTTCCTCCCAATCCAAATCTTGCACAACATTCTTCTCCTCAACATTCGCTTCTTTTTGATCCCCTACCATATTCCTAAGTTCATTCCCTACTTCCAAAATTGTTTCCCATTCGTTTAACTCATGTTCCAGTCTTAAGTCCTCTTCCTTCAATGCTTCATTAGCATCGCCCTCCAGTTGACTCTTCTCCGAAGGGACCAAACCAATTGG
>VDFB02281492.1:740669291-740704529 GCA_007258455.2 Sequoia sempervirens | reverse complement strand
CACCAAAAGAATATCTCAGCTATATCCAACTGTTCCACGCAAGTGTCTCAGGATATGTTTTGCTACAACTAGATGTATTTGCCTTGGTTCACACATGAACTGACCAAATGCACTCACTGCATAGCAAATATCTAGTCTAGTATAGACTAGATACATCAACGATCCAATCAACTGCCTGTACATCATAGGATCTACTAGATCTGAACTAGCTGCAACCTCTTTCAACTTATGCAAGTTGGTCTTCATAGGCGTAGACGTGGATTTGCAATCATAACAAATCTCAATAGTATACTTCCATCTTCTTTAGGTTCCATAGGCTCCCTCTGAATCTTTAAGTACTTGCATCAACCTTCTGACCTCATTGACCAAGATTGCCTGCAACGCTTGCCTTAGATAAATGTTTTCCAGCATAGACCTCTGGTACTGTAGAGAGTTTAGGATTGTCCTCCTCGACTTCATCCCAGATCGCTCTTATTCTAAATAGGTTTACAGAGCTACCAATGACAAATCCAGATGACAGTCTTGAGCAATTCTGATCTTAGCAGCTGAAGGGATCCTCTAAGGATTTAGCACCTAGCCTTGCAATACAGTAATCTTCACTTCTTCTCAGTGAGTTTCATAACTCCCTCTTGATCCCTACTTCAGAGATTGCAAAAAAGACTTCTGGAAGAGAACTCCCTCTAGTCGCCAACTCAGTCCCATCGCTGCAAGCTATGACTTCACGCTTGATCATTTCTTTGGTCGGCATGACTTCCTCATAAGATGCCTCAAGCTTTTCATCACTAAGCAATCTCTCATCACCTTCTTGCTGTTAGAGCTGTTCTGGAAGCATATTAGAGAGAGATTACTAACAATTTATAACTATCCAAAGAAATATCAAGGCTAGAATCATACAAGGTTTACTATCTCAAATTATAGCAAGAATACATAAGAATTTATGAACAATATTGAAACATGAGTAAATAAATCAACTTATAAGAGAAATATATCAAAAGATCAAAATGAAGGGATAAAGAAACTTATCTTTAATTGAATTCAGATATAACTCTTTCTTCCATCTGTTACTCCTCTCGAGAGTGCCAAACTCAGCACAACAAAAGATAATCTGCACAACTACAAATTTCTTGAATGCATTATGCAGTTAGCATGTAGAACCAACTCTCTCCAAGAGTTCAAGGCTCTATCACAGTTCATGCATTAGAGAATGATATCGATGTGACCAACTAATCACCATTGAAATTGTAATTCTTTTTTTATTTAAGAGTCACACTCAAAAATCTTCACAATCAACATGAAATAACTTGCAATAAACGAAATGTACAAAGGATGTTATGATTGTGAACACAATTCAAGAGAAACCACTATCTCTTTAAGTACTACAAGATCCAACCAAATGATAACAAATCACGCAAACAAAGTATACTTATTCCTTTGGGGCCATTTTGGATGGATGCAGCATACCTGACACAAGAAGATACCGCCTTGCACCATAGATCACAGCCACTTGCTTGAACACAGACCCATGGCTTAGAATAGAAATTCTCTAGAATCCTTCTGAGAGATCTCATCCACATCCACAAATGAAGCATGCTGATTAGGCCTGGTTGGGCAATCCTTAGTATAGTGACCAAACTTGTCACAATCTAAAACATTGGACCTCCTTTGAGAGGTCCCACTTCTTCTTGGAATGCTAAAGGAGAATTCTGTAGAATGTCCCCATTTTGGCCATACGCTTCTTCTTTGGTTTTAGCCTCATTCTCAGAACTGTGAGGCTACTTAGTTGTGCAAACAGGGTTTCTCGGAGCATCACAACATGCTAAGAGCGGATAAGCCAGTGTGACTTACATTATTTATAGCAGTGCCTAAGGCTTTTTAGCAAGTCTATCTTTTTGGTAGTATCCTCGCCTAGCAACAGCCACTGCTTAGCTCGTTCACAATGGCTTTTTGTTGTTTTGATGTGAACTTACTATTTATAGCAGCTGACTATTTTAGTAAGTCTAATTTTACAGTGGCATCATCAACAACAAATGTCATCTTGCTATCTCATCACTTCTTATTTGGCATTGGTTTTGGTTATCTCCATGGATTGAGTTTTTATACATGGATTGAGTTTTTATACTTAGTCAATTTCATGTTTTTCAGTTGTACCCCACACCTAGGCTTAATAACTTCATGTTGTTTTAAAGAGGGGTCATTAAGGGGTCATGTTGAGCATTTAATGATTTAAATAAATGCTTGATTGTTGCAATTTGGAAATGGACGCCTAAAAGGAAAGTTGAATAATGTTTTATTATTTCAAAAAGTAAATGCTTAAAGGTGGCGTCCCTCTTGGAAGTTGAAGTGATTCGACTTCTTGGAATTTAAAGTGTTTCATTTGCCAATTGAAACTTATATATTGCTGCTGTTTGAAGAGCTGATTATCTTTGGAAAATATTGTAAAGTTATGCTGCTGGTTTGAAATCTAGAATCCGGCTAAGGGAAAGCTTAGCAAATTTACTACATTCTTCGGGCTTGAAACTATGGTTCCCTAGATGGTGGATTGAGAGTGTGCTTCATTCAGAAGTGCACATTGAGCTTCATTGTTGGAGAAATTGATGTTATTTTCAGTTTAGAGCTTGCTGGTTCGTTCATGGCTGAAGGTGATTTTCATATGCAGCTCTTTGACTGATTTTTAATTGCACATGGGTATTGGTTCTTTCAGTTTGTATGCTTGAGGCGTCCCTATTTGTGCAAGATCAAAATTTATAATAAAGTGGATGAATTTTAAAGAGAGGTCGACCCTCTCCTAGGGCTGTACCATTTCAAGAAGATAGCTTTGAAATTCGTGTCTTCTTTTTGGTGTTTGATTTGGCATTAGAGTTTCATGTGAGCTGGTCACCATGTTTCTTGTGATTAATTGCTTCTAATTTAAGGTGATATGGTGAAGTATTGTGGAGGTTATGAACATTTGGGTGTTGCATAGTTGCTGGTTGAAAAATTACAGGCTGCTGGTTTTATATCAGACTTAGCTCTTTTCTTGATATGCAATACTTCTTGGGCATCTATGCTGCTAATTCCCTGTGCATTCCATTTGGAGAAGATAGAAGGATTTTGGAAGAAGATTTGAACAATTTAATGATGACCAGCTGCTGCCTCATCGAAGTTTGGTGAAGTGTGGTAAGAGATTTGAACATTCCTGATATGTTGCATTTGCTGGTTATGAAAATTCAGTTTTCTGGTTCATTATATCAGATTGAACAAAGTTCAGATTTTGGCTTGTAATTCTATATTTGTGAAGATTAAAAGTTGGAAGAATCATCTTTCAAGTATTTGCATTGGTTATGTTATTGTAACACTTGTAAATTGCAGATTAATTTCATTGTAATGCTGTGAATTAGTAGTACTAATCCAGTCATTTTTAGTGCTGCATTTACTTGTGAATTATAATGCAAAACATTAATTACCCCTGGATGGTTTACCGCGAGTGTGGAGAATAAACTTTGTAACTCTCATTGTACCCACTGAAAAGTGGAGGTGTCCCACTCAAGAGTGGATGCTCGTCGCAGCGGATGAATTAGTTGAATTGTTTGTAGTATTCCCCCCACTGTTTAAGTGGTTCAGCAAACCGCCTAAGTTCTTTTAGTTTTGTAATACTTACTCTGCCATATGTTAGCACCTCGCCTTCAAAGGGATCTTGTGTGCACATTCTTGGTTGTGAGTTTATTTTCTACTTCCAGTTGTAATCATCCTATAGTTGTTGAGTTATTAGATCCTAGGGAACCTCTGACCATATGCCCTCCCCTCTTCCTTAAGTGGTTTTAGGGCGCATTCTTGGTTAGAGTACTTTTCTGCATCGTTTTGGTTTGGAGCTAACCTTAACGGGTGCATGTGCATTGTAATTGATATTGAAAATCAAAAGAAAAAATTAAGGGGCATATTTCAAGCACCATTAGCTCCTTTATCTCTATTCCTCTTGAAATATCCTTTCTTTCCACCTTTCTCTTTCTTCTTCGAGGATTGGGTGGAAAGAACATGAATGTCTTTATTTGTAGAGCTTCGACCAATACCTCTCGCAACCAACCTAGACTCTTCTTGAATACAATCTGCCCTCAAACTATCAAACTTGAGAAGTTTCGATCTTGCACTGATTCCTTGAATGTAAGACTCCCAAGATGAAGGAAGACCATTAATGGCAAGCATGGTCAAATCCTTGACATCAACAAAATGACCAATAGAAGAGAGCTTATCTCTCAATTCGGAAATCTTCATGAAGTAAGCGATGACAGATTCTCCTTCCGCCATCTTAACATGATGAAGTTGTTGCTTCAATGTAAGTGCACGGCTTGTTTTGTTTATCTCATACATCTCCTCCAAAGACTTAAACATCTTCCTTGCCGTTTTCATCTTAGAGATGATGGGAACAATATGATCCTTCATGGAATCAACTAATATCTTCTTTGCCTTGGTATCTTTCTTCTTCCATTGAATCTTCTCTAACTCATCAGTAGGCTGAAAAACTTTGCTCCCCACGAACTCAGCCAATTCACTTTCTTGGAAGGTGACCATAATTCTAAATCTCCAAGATGTGAAATTAGATGCTCTCTCAAGTCTATCCTCAAGCTTAAGACTGATCACCATCTTGATGAAGAGATAGAAGTAAACAACGATGAGAAAGAGAGTAGAGAGTATCGCTGTAAGACTAAATCTGATCAAGATCTTCTTCAAACCCGCTCTAATACCATGTTGATTTTATGATCAGATTTAATGCACAAAAATTTAATTCAAAATCAGACACAATAACACAGCATATGCCTAGGAGAAAACCCTCCTCTTGAGGGAGAAGGCAACGACAATATGTATATGTTGAATCACAACAAGAATAGCATCTGTCCAGGATGCAAATCACGAGAAACTATGTGATGCAATCGTTGATAATGATCTCGACCTTCTACACAAAGTCGATCTGCGCTTGATGCAAACTTCGCTTGAGTAGGCAGACTATGAATGGATATCAAAATGAAAAACTGAATGACAAATGAAGAAGTCTCATTGAACATATATACACAATGAGGGAGAGTAGCGACTCTTCATAATCCAAAGTCGGCCTCTCAAAAGTCATTATCTCTTAAATGCAAAGTTGGTACATAAATTCACACGGCTTCATAACAAATTGTACATTAAACATGATGTGGAAGCAAAGGAGATCATATGTCTTCATTAAATGTACCTCCACAATGAATAGTGCCTCTTCAAGACCGATGTTGACTCTATAAATTAAATGGCTTTGGGCTATTATTTGAATTTATTATCTTGTCAAGGATAAGCTAGAAGTGGAAGCGATGCTCAACCATCAACACTCCTCTTTCGGCTAGGAGAACACTTGGTACCGGACATATCACTTGCTCATCATGATGTCTGCAATGGCTACACCCGTATTGTGGAAAATAAGCGATATCACCTCAGCCGATGCTCCGGATATCACCTCATCACCTCAGCCGTGATGTCGGATATCACCTCATCGTGATATCAACCATAATGGCTACAACCATGTATGGAAAGAAGATATCCTCATGGTGATATCAGATATCACCTCAAAGTGATATCAACCATAATGGCTACAAGTCTACAACCATGTATGGAAAAGAAAGATATCACCTCATTGTGATATCAGATATCACGTTGTCACCTCAACGTGATATCAACCATAATGGCTACAACCATGTATGGTATGTGCAAGTGTTCATCACTTGCGTGATGTTGTCACCTCAACATGACTTTCACCATGGCTCTCGGTGGGAGTTAGGGCTTTCACCTCGAAGCTTCTCTTGCAAAAGAATGCATTAACAAAGGGATTTCACCTCGAACTTCTCTCACAAGAGAACTCATTAAAGAGGATCAAGCGTCTGACTCCTCAATTAAGGCTTTATTCTCCACCATACCAAGCTTATCTCAAAAGTACACAAACTTTATCTTGGAGAGGAGCAGGTGAAGTCTGCCACACAATGTGTAATATAGTACGCCTCTGTTGTACTCAATGCTATAGATGGCTACTTCTGCCCATTACGAGGGATATCATAGCGGACTAGTGAAGCAACATCAAAGGTGCTCTTCCAATGGTGACACACCTGCTCAATTTGAATCAGTATAACCATGCAACTTCAAATCCACACCAAAAGAATATCTCAGCTATATCCAACTGTTCCACGCAAGTGTCTCAGGATATGTTTTGCTACAACTAGATGTATTTGCCTTGGTTCACACATGAACTGACCAAATGCACTCACTGCATAGCAAATATCTAGTCTAGTATAGACTAGATACATCAACGATCCAATCAACTGCCTGTACATCATAGGATCTACTAGATCTGAACTAGCTGCAACCTCTTTCAACTTATGCAAGTTGGTCTTCATAGGCGTAGACGTGGATTTGCAATCATAACAAATCTCAATAGTATACTTCCATCTTCTTTAGGTTCCATAGGCTCCCTCTGAATCTTTAAGTACTTGCATCAACCTTCTGACCTCATTGACCAAGATTGCCTGCAACGCTTGCCTTAGATAAATGTTTTCCAGCATAGACCTCTGGTACTGTAGAGAGTTTAGGATTGTCCTCCTCGACTTCATCCCAGATCGCTCTTATTCTAAATAGGTTTTCTGAGCTACCAATGACATGGAAATCGGATAGCGGAGTCTTGAGCAATTATGATCTTAGTAGCTGAAGGGATCCTTTAAGGGTTTAGCACCTAGCCTTGCAATACAATAATCTTCACTTCTTCTCAGTGAGTTACAAAACTCCCTCTTGATCCTTGCTTTAGAGATTGCAAAGAAGATTTCTAGAAGTGAACTCCCTCTAGCCACCAACTCAGTCCCATGACTGCAAGTTGTGACTTCACGCTTGATCATTTCTTTGGTCGGTATGACTTCCTCACAAGATTCCTCAAGCTTTTCATCACTAAACAATCTCTTACATTTCTCCTTGAAGCATATTAGAGAGATTACAAACAGTTTATAACTATCCAAAGAAATACCAAGGCGAGAATCATACAAGGTTTACTATGACAAGTTATAGCATGAACACATAAGAGTGTTATGAACAATGTTAAAGAGCATATTAAATAAATCAACTTATAGAAGTATATCAAAAGATCAAAATAAAGGGATAAAAGGCATGTACTTGTTGAATTGAGATGTAATACTTCCATCACATTGCTTTTCTCGGGGAGTGCCAAACTCAACCTGTGAAAGATAATCCTGCTGCTTCTAAATTTTTTGAATGCATTATCACGGTTAGCATGTAAGAACCAACTCTCTCAAAGAGTTCAAGGCTCTATCCACGGTTTTAAATACCATTAGAGGAATGATATCGTCCAGGCCAACTAATCACCATCGAAATTATGAATTCTCTTTTTGTTGAGAATCACACTCATAAACCTTCATAATCAGCATAAAATAACTTGTAATAAACGAAATCTACAAAGGATCTTATGCTAGTGAACACAATTCAAGAGAAACCACTATCTCTCTTTACTAATTACAAGATCCAACTAAATGATAATAACTCAGCAAACAAAAAATACTTCTCTCTTTAAATAGTTTGATGGATGCAAATACTGTACATAGTAAGATACGTTGCCTGTTGTGCACAGATCAACACACAACCTTCACGGCTTGAACACAGGCCCATGGCTTAGAATAGAAATTCCCTAGAGTCCTTCGGAGTAGAGATCTCATCCACATTCGCAAATGAAGCATGCTGATTAGGCCTGGTTGGGAATCTTTTGCATAGTGACCAAACTTGTCACAAAGAAAACATTGGACTTTGGAGAGGTCCCACTTCTTCTTGAATGCGGGAGCACCATCAGCTCCTTTATCTCTATTCCTCTTGAAATATCCTTTCTTTCCACCTTTCTCTTTCTTCTTCAAAGATTGGGCGGAAAGAACATGAATGTCTTTATTTTTAGAGCTTCGACCAATACCTCTCGCGGCCAACCTAGACTCTTCTTGAATACAATCTACCCTCAAATGATCAAACTTGGGAAGTTTCGATCTTGTACTGATTCCTTGAATGTAAGACTCCCAAGATGAAGGAAGACCATTAATGGCAAGCATGGTCAAATCCTTGACATCAACAAAATGACCAATAGAAGAGAGCTTATCTCTCAATTCGGAAATCTTCATGAAGTAAGCAATGACAAATTCTCCTTCCGTCATCTTAACATGATGAAGTTGTTGCTTCAATGTAAGTGCACGGCTTGTTTTGTTTATCTCATACATCTCCTCCAAAGACTTAAACAACTTCCTTGCCGTTTTCATCTTAGAGATGTTGGGAACAATATGATCCTTCACAGAATCAACTAATATCTTCTTTGCCTTGGTATCTTTCTTCTTCCATTGAATCTTCTCTAACTCATCAGTAGGCTGAAAAACTTTGCTCTCCACGAACTTAGCCAATTCACTTTCTTCGAAGGCGACCATAATTCTGAATCTCCAAGATGTGAAATTAGATGCTCTCTCAAGTCTATCCTCAAGCTTATGACTGATCACCATCTTGATGAAGAGATAGAAGTAAACAACGATGAGAAAGAGAGTAGAGAGTATCGCTGTAAGACTAAATCTGATCAAGATCTTCTTTAAACCCGCTCTGATACCATGTTGATTTTATGATCAGATTTAATGCATAGAAATTTAATTCAAAATCAGACACAATAACACAGCATATACCCTGGGAAAACCCTCCTCTTGAGGGAGAAAAACCCAGCAACAATATATCGCTTATATATTGAATCGCAACAAGAATATCTCATTTACAATGAGCCCAATAATGAGGCCAAGAATAGCATCACAATCAGATGCAAATACATAAACTATGTGATGCAATCTGTTGATAATGATCTCAGCCTTCTACACAAAAGTCGATCCGCATTTGATACAAACTCGCACTTGAGTAGACGAACTATGAATGGATATCAAATGAAAAACTGAATGAGAAATGAAGAAGTCTCATTGAACATATATACACAATGAGGAGAGAGACTTGACTCTTCATAATCAGCAAGTCGGCCTCTCCAAAAGTCGTGTCTCTTAAATGCAAGAGGTCGGCCACATTAATTCACACCCTTTCATAACAAATTGTGCCCACATTAAACATGATGTTGGCCTTAGCAAGGAGATCGGACCTCTTCATTAAATCACACCTCCACAATAGATAGTGCCTCTTCAGGATAAATCGCTGACTGTATAAATTAAATAGCTTTAGGCTATTATTTAATTTCTTATCTTGTCACAAGGAGATCACTGGAAGTGGAGATCAACGCTGCAAACATCAACACTCCCTCTCAGCTAGGGAGAACACTTCCAGTTGCACAAGAGATATCACCTAATCGTGATGTCTACCACAATGGCTACACCCATGTGTAGAAAAGAAACGATATCACCATATCGTGATATCAGATATCACCTCAATGTGAGGAAAAGAAAGATATCACCTCATCGTGATAACAGATATCACCTCAACATGATATCAACCATAATGGCTACAAGTCTACAAATATGTATGGAAAATAAAGATATCACCTCATTGTGATATTAGATATGACCTCAACGTGATATCAACCATAATGGCTACAACCATGTATGGTATGTACAAGTGTTCATCACTTGCGTGATGTTGTCACCTCAACATGACTTTCACCATGGCTCTCCCAGAGGGTGAAACACAAGTACAACAAAATCATCACGGACTCTCTCACGTGATGCTGTCATGGAGTCACACACATGACATCCACCATGGCTCTCCCAGAGGGTTGAACAAGGGCTTTCACTTCAAACTTCTCTTGCAAAGAAGAATGCATTAACAAGGGATTTCACCTTGAACTTCTCTCACAGAGAAGAACTGATTAAAGAGGATCACTGATGCTGAGACTCTTTCTCAGTTAAGGCTGTATTCTCCACCATACCTAGCTTATCTCGAAAGTACACAAACTTTAACCTAGAGAGGCTTGGTGAGAATGTCTGCCACACAAGGTGCAATATATTCTACCTCTGCGTACTCAATGCTACGGATGGCTTCTTGCTGAACCGGGGATATCATAGCAAACCCAAATGAAGCAACATCTAGAGGTGCTCTTCCGATTAGTGACACACCTTGCCCAATCGAATTAGTATAACCATGAAACTTCAAATCCACACTGAAGAATATCTCAGCTATATCAACTATGCACAAGTGTCTTAGGATATGTTTTGCTACAACTAGATGTATTTGCCTTGCTTCACACATGAACTGACCAAATGCACTCACTGCATAGCAAATATCTAGTCTAGTATAGACTAAATACATCAACGATCCAATCAACTGCCTGTACATCGTGGGATCCACCAGATCTGAACTAGCTGCAGCCTCTTTCAACTTATGCAAGTTGGTCTTCACAGGCGTAGACGTGGATTTGCAATCATAACAAATCTCAATAGTATACTTCCATCTTCTTTAGGTTCAATAGGCTCCCTCTGAATCTTTAAGTACTTGCATCAACCTTCTGACCTCATTGACCAAGATTGCCTACAACGCTTGCCTTAGATAAATGTTTTCCAGCATAGACCTCTGGTACTGTAGAGAGTTTAGGATTGTCCTCCTCGACTTCATCCCAGATCGTTCTTATTCTAAATAGGTTTACGGAGCTACCAATGACAAATCCAGATGACAGTGTTGAGCAATTTTGATCTTAGCTGCTGAAGGGATCCTCTAAGGATTTAGCACCTAGCCTTGCAATACAGTAATCTTCACTTCTTCTCAGTGAGTTTCATAACTCCCTCTTGATCCTTGCTTCAGTGATTGCAAAGAAGACTTTTGGAAGAGAACTCCGTCTAGTCGCCAACTCTGTCCCATGGCTGCAAGTTGTGACTTCACGCTTGATCATATCTTTGGTCGGCATGACTTCCTCATAAGATGCCTCAAGCCTTTCATCACTAAGCAATCTCTCATCACCTTCTTGCTCTTAGATCTGTCTTGGAAGCATATTAGAGAGAGATTACTAACAATTTATAACTATCCAAAGAAATATCAAGGCTAGAATCATACAAGGTTTACTATCTCAGATTATAGCAAGAATACATAAGAATTTATGAACAATATTGAAACATGAGTAAATAAATCAACTTATAAGAGAAATATATCAAAAGATCAAAATAAAGGGATAAAAAAACTTATCTTTAATTGAATTCAGATATAACTCTTTCTTCCATCTGTTACTCCTCTCGAGAGTGCCAAACTCAGCACAACAAAAGATAATCTGCACAACTACAAATTTCTTGAATGCATTATGCAGTTAGCATGTAGAAACAACTCTCTCCAAGAGTTCAAGGCTCTATCACAGTTCATGCATTAGAGAATGATATCGATGTGAGTAACTAATCACGATCGAAATTGTAATTCTGTTTTTGTTTCAGAATCACTCTCAGAAATCTTCATAATCAGCATAAAATAGCTTGCAATAAACGAAATCTACAAAGGATCTTATGGTAGTGAACACAATTGAAGAGAAACCACTATCTCTCTTTACTAATTACAAGATCCAACTAAATGATATAACTCAAGAAACAAAGAATACTTATCTCTTTAAATATTCTGATGGATGCAGATACTGGACACAGTAATATACGCTGTTCTTACGCACAGATCAGCACTTAACCTTCACGGCTTGAACATAGGCCCATGGCTTAGAATATAAATTCCCTAGAATCCTTCTGAGTAGAGATCTCATCCACATTCGCAAATTAAGCATGCTGATTAGGCCTGGTTGGGCAATCTTTTGCATAGTGACCAAACTTGTCACAACGAAAACATTGGACTTTGGAGAGGTCCCACTTCTTCTTGAATGCGGGTGCACCATCAACTCCTTTATCTATATTCCTCTTGAAATTTCCTTTCTTTCCACCTTTCTCTTTCTTCTTTGAGGATTGGGCGGAAAAAACATGAATTTATTTGTAGAGCTTCGACCAATACCTCTCGCGGCCAACCTAGACTCTTTTTGAATACAATCTGCCCTCAAACGATCAAACTTGGGAAGTTTCGATCTTGCACTGATTCTTTGAATGTAAGACTCCCAAGATGAAGGAAGATCATTAATGGCAAGCATGGTCAAATCCTTGACATCAACAAAATGACTAATAGAAGAGAGCTGATCTTTCAATTCGGAAATCTTCATGAAGTAAGCGATGACAGATTCTCCTTCCGCCATCTTAACATGATGAAGTTGTTGTTTCAATGCAAGTGCACGGCTTGTGTTGTTGATCTCATACATCTCCTCCAAAGACTTAAACATCTACTTTGCCGTTTTCATCTTAGAGATGATGGGAACAATATGATCCTTCACAGAATCAACTAATATCTTCTTTGCCTTAGTATCTTTCTTCGTCTATTGAATCTTCTCTTCCTCATCAGCAAGCTCGAAAACTTTGCTCTCCATGAACTCAGCCAATTCACTTTCTTCAAAGGTGAGCATAATTTTGAATCTCGAAGATGTGAAATTAGATGCTCCCTCAAGTCTATCCTTAAGCTTAAAACCGATCACCATCTTGACGAAGAGATAGAAGTAAACAACGATGAGAAAGAGAGTAAAGAGTATCGCTTTAAGACTAAATCTGATCAAGATCTTCTTCAAACCCGGTCTGATACCATGTTTATTTTATGATCAGATTTAATAATTCAAAATCAGACACAATAACACAGCATATACCCAGGGAAAACCCTCCTCTTGAGGGAGAATAACCCAGCAATAATATATCGCTTATATATTGAATCACAACAAGAATATCTCCTTTACAATGAGCCCAATAATGAGGCCAAGAATAGCATCACAATCAGATCCAAATACAGAAACTATGTGATTCAATCTTTTGATAATGATCTCAGCCTTCTACACAAAAGTCGATCTGCACTTGATACAAACTCGCACTTGAGTAGACGAACTATGAATGGATATCAAATGAAAAACTGAATGACAAATGAAGAAGTCTCATTGAACATAGATACACAATGAGGAGAGAGATGTGACTCTTCATTATCAGCAAGTCAGCCTCTTCAAAAGTCGTGTCTCTTAAATGCAAGAGGTCGGCCACATAAACTCACACCCCTTCATAACAAATCGTGCCCACATTAAACATGATGTCGGCCTTAGCAAGGAGGTCGGACCTCTTCATTAAATCGCACCTCCACAATAGATAGTGCCTCCTCAAGATAAATCGCTGACTCTATAAATTAAATAGCATGGCATGTTTCACATCACCTCCGTATACATAGCATGGCACCAAACTTTGGCTTAAAGAAAGATAGCAACACTTAAATCTGCAAACCAAACATTGGAAAATAATAGTGATTCCATCGACCATTGATGCAGAGTCTGATATAGAAAAATATTCAGACCATCTCAAAGATGTATATGCAATTAACTTCTAATCAATCCG
The DNA here is from genome assembly GCA_007258455.2 of Sequoia sempervirens. Lineage (NCBI taxonomy): Eukaryota > Viridiplantae > Streptophyta > Pinopsida > Cupressales > Cupressaceae > Sequoia > Sequoia sempervirens. The sequence goes on along the minus strand of VDFB02281492.1, from coordinate 740,691,090 downwards.
TCCAGCAATATAACTCCCTCCAAGAAAAAATGATGAAGCATTCAAAACACGACCATGATATTTTTAGTTTAGTTCCCCCATGTAGAAACACATGCTTTGTCACCTCATTCAAAAATAGAAAGACCCGATAGAAATAATAGTTAAGCTGCCTGTAGACTCTGTCTCTCATAAAAGAGAAAATGAAATGCATCTCCTTTTTACCGTAGACTTCAAAATGAAGAATGGCGGGTTTTTAATTTTCACGGAAGAATATGATCCTTCACAGAATCAACTAACGTCTTGTGTGTCTTAGTATCTTTCTTCTTCCATTGAATCTTCTCTTCCTCATCAACAAGCTCAGAAACTTTGCTCTCCACGAACTTAGCCAATTCACTTTCTTCCAAGGTGAGCATAATTGACCATAAAGAGCATAGAATACCTTCGCAAAAATCGTACATTGCCTTCATTCACACTAAGTCGTGATGTATCAAAAGATGTGAATCCAAGCATATAAAGGAACAAAAACTTAGCATAGATAAATCATAGTTCAAAATATTGAACTAATGCTAACCACTTGAAACAACTCATGTAGAGACTTAAGACATCTCTCACATCACCTTCATATACATAGCATGGCACCAAACTTTGGCTTAAAGAAAGATAGCAACACTTAAATCTGCAAACCAAACATTGGAAAATAATAATGCTGCCATCGACCATACATGCACAGTCTGATAAAGAAAAATATTCAGACCATCTCAAAGATGTATATGCAATTAACTTCTAGTCAATCCGTCCAGCATAATAACTCCCTCCAAGAAATAATGATGAAGTATTCAAAACACGACCATGATATTTTTAGTTTAGTCGCCCCATGTAGAAACACATGCTGTGTCACCTCATTCAAAAATAGCAAGACCCGGTAGAAATAATAGTTAAGTTGCCTGTAGACTTTGTCTCTCATAAAAGAGAAAATGAAATGCATCTCCTTTTTACCGTAGACTTCAAAATGAAGAATGGCGGTTTTTTAATTTTCGTGACTTTATAATAAGTTTGGCATTTCCATAGGCTATAGCTTTTTGAGCAGCATCAAATCCATAAGCCATCCCAATATAGAACAAAGGAATCGATAACTTTACCCCTCTATAAATGCAAAATTCAACAACGATTTTGATACCAAAATGAGGCCATAAATGCCCACGACAAGGCATGAAGACGTATGAGAAAAATAATAAAAATGCCACGACTTTTCAACACTTACTTGTCAAGGATGGATAGACTTTTCAAACCATGCTGATAAGGAAATTTGAGTTGGCAAGAATGCTGACGAAGTAGACTAACAAGTAGCTGAAGCAGATAGGCAACCAACTCAAGCACGCAACTAGGTAGCTCAGTAGACAACCAAGTAGCTCAAGCACTTAAGCAAGTAGCTGAGTAACTTAACACCAATGATAAAATGCTTAACAAAGTGGACGACAAAGTTTGAAGGATAAGTGATTTTAATTGAATATTATATTGCTCCAAAAGGTGGCGTCCCATTTTGGAGTGAAATGCTTTTGAAACTTCTGGGTTTTGGAGCCTATTTATATGCCCTTTCTTGCTCTCATTTGGCTATGCTATCTTGATATAATGAAGTGTCGTCGAAATGCAGAATGAACTCTTGGGGCTTTGAGGACGAAAACCCTCCAAGCTAACTTCAGTTTCAAGATTGAGAGATATCGCCTAGCTGAACACAGTTGCAACTTCATCTCAGTGGTTGCAATATAGTGAACATTGGTGATGGCTTTCTCATTTGCTTCAGTTTTGGTTAGCTTTGATGTTTTCTAGTATATTTTGGTGTGGGTGTGTGTTAGTTTGCAATTAGAAGGCTTTTTGGAGTGTGTTATCAGTTTTTTGATGTTGCTGGTTTATGCATAGCTGACCCACGGTTTTGCTCGTACTGATTGGAGGAGTTGAGATCATTTTGTGGGTATGGTTCCTAAGGTTTTCTCATGTTTGGGCGGCCCCTTGCCCAAAGTTTGGTGATTTTAGGGGAAGAGCTTGATTTGCAGGAGGTTGTGCGATTTGCTATAGGTGCTTTGGGATTTGTGCCAGGGGTGTACAGATTTTTTGGTGGCGGCTTGGTACTTGATTTTGGATGCCTAGGCTTGCTCTTTTATTTGCTAGTGGTTTGAGGAGTTTTCAATGAGTTTGGGAGAAGTTACAAATGTTTCAAGGGTGGTGGTTGGTGTTTCGTGTTCTCTGTTCATGCATATCAGACTGCTGCAATAGTCATATCAGACCTGATATACTCTTGTCCTTTCATGTTCTATGGTGCCTAATTGATCTTATGTTGCAGGGATTGATTATTGATGTATTGGGCTATCATATTGGCTAGTTCATTTCATATTATCTTGTATCAAACTTTCACTGTAACACTGATTTGGTTGTACCAATCAGCTCTTTGCTTTCATGTTATTTGGATACTTACCCCACTACATAAGTGATTGCTCCTGCTGAAAGGTGGTTGAGCCTTTGCTTTATGTATTTCACACTCTCGCTGAATAAGTGGTTGAGTTTCTATATTTCTTTCTTGTTGCCTTTTGAAAAGTGGAAGTGGCTAGCTTTGCCGCCAAGTGCATTACTTTCCTTGTTACTTGCTGAAAAGTGGAAGTGGCTGGCTTGCCACCAAGAGCATTCCTTGTTTAATTTCATGCATTTTTTATTTACTACTCACCCCACTGAAGTGGTAGTTTAGTGAAAGCTCAATATTGTATGCCAATGTTGATGAATGTAGTTTAGGTCAGATATAAACGATGATTGCTATAAAGCATCATCGCGCTAAACATATAAGATCTAATGCTCTTCATGTTTATATTTCCAGAAATAAGTAAAACCATCAAATTTTATAAAGCATGTATAAAATCGAATTTATAAATGATGTTCAAAATTCGCATTTGATAAACTCGGATTTCATACGCCATGTGTTAAGGTGTATATACTAAAGTTGTTTAAACCGAATGACTATCGGTTGTAAGAGAGATCCGTGCGCCCAAAGGGACACGTCCCTTGAGCGGACGTGTCTCCACGTATGGAGACACGTCCTCTCAAGAGACGCATTCCTTGGAGGCGGCCTCCTTACATACAAAAGGTGAGTCCATTTTGATATGCAAAACATCGAAATCATTAATGTTCTGCAATCAACACATTCCGTATAAATCTGGAAATCAAAATCAGTCTTAGAATTTTTGGTAGAATTCTGGAAACTTAGAATATCTTTAGAACCCTTAGTCTCTCATTTTTGACAGAAGATTTGTTTTACATTTACATGGTATCAGAGCAAGGTTGTGTGAATCCAAAACAAATCTAAAATCAGTTTGCTCTAGAAGATTCATATTTTTCTAAAATTCGAATTCACATCACATTCTTCATAATGTCAAGTGTGATCAGATTTGAAGATCGCCTTGCTGGAGCAGACAACTTCACATCATGGAAATTTAGAATCATGATGATCCTTAGAGAGAATAAGCTAGACTCACTTGTGAGAGAAAAAATGAAGGAATCAGAGTCTGAATCTGAGAAATCTCAATGGATAGAAAACAATGAAAAGGCCATGAAAATCCTAGTAGATGCAGTTAGGGATCATATAGTGCCCATCCTAGCAAAACATGAAACTGCATACCATATGTTCAAATCTCTTGAGAAAACTTATGAGATCAACAACACCTGCAGGACTCTTGCTTTAAAAAGGCAAATCAACAATGCTCAAATAAACAAAGGAGAGTCCATTAATGCATACTTCATGAGGATTATTGAACTGAGAGATCAATTATCCACAATTGGATATCAGATTGATAGCAAAGAATTAACTCTAATTGCACTAGGAGGCCTACCAAACTCATGGGAGTCATTTGTTCAAGGAATAAGTGCAAGATCTAAACTCCCTAAGTTTGACAGGCTAAGAACTGATTGCCTTCAAGAAGAAACAAGACTCTCCTCAAAAGAAAATAAACAGAAGAACATAGATGAAGACATTCATGTACTCAACACATCATCTAATAAAAGGAATAAGAAAAACTCCTACAAGAAAGGATCTTTTAAAAGAAAGAGAAATTCCAATGGAAAGGGATCCTCTAAAAAGAAAGACATCTCTCAAGTACAATGCTTTAGATGTGATCAATATGGCCACTATGCAATGAAGTGCCCTGACAGATCTAAGCAACAAGCATCGTTTGCCAAAGTAGGAAAGTCAAATTCAGATCATGAATCTGAAAACTTTGTGTTCTATTCAGCCTTATCTAGTCAAGTATCTAACAATATCAACAACTGGGTGATTGATAGTGGTTCTTCGAGGCACATCACAGGGTTTAGAGAACACTTAGACACTATGACTGAAGAATCTGATGAAGATGTCACAATTGGGGATGACTCTACACATCAAGTAAAAGGGGTTGGAACTTGCTCCATCACATTGAAATTTGGTCTCTCCCTTCAACTCACTGGGGTCTTATTTGTACCTGGAATAAAAAGGAATCTTATATCCATCTCTGCCCTTGAAGACAATGGTTATAGAGTTACCTTTATGGATGGGAAAGTTCTAGCATGGCCTAAGAACTCAACAATCAAGAAAGCCCAAATCATAGGTGTGAGACAAGGGTACCTTTACAAACTATGCATTGAAGTCAAACAAGCCCTTACCCTTGACACCTTTGATTCAAATGAGATTTGGCATAGAAGATTAGGACACCTTCATTTCAGTGCCCTACCTTCTGTAGAAAAACTTGTAACAGGCTTACCTAAGTTAAAACCATCTCATGAAGGAACTTGCAAAGGTTGTGCCTTAGGAAAGAATACAAAGGGGTCCTTTCCAAATAGTTTGAGCAAAACCCTAAATGTGTTAGAATTGGTTCACTCAGACTTATGTGGACCCATGTCTGTACCCTCTAAAGCAGGATTTCTATACTATGTCATATTTGTAGATGACTTCTCTAGGAAAACCTGGATCTATTTCCTTAAGTGTAAAGAGTCAATAGAAATCCTCAAAAAGGTTCAAAGAGTTTAAAGCCCTCTCTGAAAACTTCTCCGGAAAGAAAATAAAAACCTTAAGGACAGACAATGGGAAAGAATACACCTCTGAAATTTTTAAAGAATTCTGCATGAGTGCTGGAATTAAGAGGGAGTTCACAGTTGCCTACAACCCTCAACAGAATGGAGTTGCTGAAAGAAAAAATAGAACCATTGTAGAAGCTGCTAAGGCAATGTTGCTGGACCAAAACGTTGAAACCTCTTTCTGGGCAGAAGCCTCTAGGACTGCTGTCTATATTCAGAATAGATGTCCTCATTCACATCTCGATAACAAAACTCCTGAAGAAGCCTTTACCGGTTTAAAACCTGACATTAGTCATTTTAGGATTTTTGGCTGTCCTGTCTATATTCATGTGCCCAAAGAGAAGAGATTCAAACTAGAACCTTCTGGAAAGAAGGGAATATTTGTGGGTTATAGTGAAACCTCCAAAGCCTACAGGATATTCATACCCGGGCAGAAACAAATTGAATTGAGCAGGGATGTTATCTTTGAAGAAGACATTGCATTCAAGAGGGCAAGAAGTTCTAGTGAGACAGAAACCTATTCCCCTAGAGTACCTGAAATGGAACCTGCTCCTGAGATTCAGAGGGAGCATCCTGAGGAAGTGCCAAATGAACTTCTATCTACTTCTGATGAGAATACAGGTGACAACGGTAGAAAGAGGCCACTTTGGGCTAGAAAGATGATCAAAGAAGCTGAGATTCATGCAACACCCAAAGGAACGTTTAGGGAAAGTAAAAGACCCAAACGGTTCTCTAGCTATGTTGCTCTAATGAACAACATCATAAATTCAGAACCTGTCAGTGTTTCAGAAGCCTTCAGACATCAAGCATGGAAAGATGCAATGACGGAGGAATATCAGTCCATTCTAAAGAATGATGTATGGGATGTAGTGCCTAGACCAAAAGGGAAATCTGTTGTCTCTTCCAAATGGCTCTTCAAAATCAAGCATGCTGCTGATGGCAGTATAGAAAAACATAAAGCACATTTTGTGGCAAGAGGTTTTTCTCAAAAGGAAGGCATTGATTACGAAGAAACATTTGCACCTGTTGCCCGTTACACATCAGTGAGAGCAGTGTTAGCCATTGCAGCAGCTAAAGGTTGGAAGATCCATCAAATGGATGTGAAAACTGCCTTCTGAATGGAACCATTGAAGAAGAAGTCTATTTGGAACAGCCTGAAGGTTTTGTGATACATAAACTTGACTCACATGTATGCAGACTGAAGAAAGCCCTCTATGGACTTAAACAGGCTCCCAGGGTCTGGTATGAAAGAATTGACAGCTATCTCTTGGGATTAGGATTTTCCAAGAATGATGCTGACTCCAATCTCTACTTCAAGGTAATTAAAAGTGATATGCTAATAATTATTTTATATTTTGATGACCTGCTGATAACAGGAGAAGATCACCTCATTGCTCAAGGGAAGCAGGATCTAATTTCTGAATTTGACATGAAAGACTTGGGCATTCTACACTACTTCCTAGGTTTAGAAGTATGGCAGAAATCAGAGGGCATCATACTAAACCAAGGGAAGTATATTATTGATATTCTGAAGAGATTTGGAATGTTGAATTTTGTGGGCCACGTGTCTACACCTATGGAAACCAACCTTCACAAGGTGAAAAACCTTGATAGAATCAAGTGCGAGATCAACCCTTTACAAAGCGGATGATTGGATCCTTGATGTATGCAGTCAACACTAGGCGTGATATTTGCTATGCATTGAATGTTCTCGGCCCGAGTTCGTATGTGAGCCAAAGGAAATTCACTTAATGGGCTGTGAAGCATATTTTGAGATATCTTCAAAGGCACTATTGGATATGGTCTTCTTTACAAGAATGATCAACTAGATCTACATGGGTACTCTGATTTAGATTGGGCTAGAAATGTAACTAATCGGAAAAGCACATCAGGATGTTGCTTCAGTTTAGGATCAGCTATGATCTCCTGGATTTGCAAAAAACAATCTTCAATTGTACAGAGCTCAACAGAAGCTGAATACATTGCAGCCTCAATGGGAGCAAGAGAAGCAGTTTGGCTTTGTAAATTGCTTGTGGGACTCTTTGGTGAGCCCTTGAATCCTACAATTATTCATTGTGATAATCAGAGTTGCATCAAACTCTCTGTAAATCCTGTCTTTCATGATAGATCGAAGCACATTGAGATCCCCTATCATTATGTAAGAGATACGGTGGAAAAGAAAGTAATTCAGTTGGAGTATATTAGTACAAATGATCAAACTGCAGACATTCTCACCAAGCCTCTCTCCCGAATCAAGGTGGAGCACTTTAGGAAGAAACTTGGTATGGTTGAAATGTAATTTGTTATTTATGTTTGAAATACAAATTGTTTATAAAATTGTACTAATATATAAAGATGTTTAATATGTAAACTCTTTTGTCATGTGTATGACTCCATGGTTTTGTAATTTCTATTCCTGGTAATGCGTTATTGAAAGGTGACGATCTTTCTAATAATGAACACTTGTATTTGACATTGTAAAGTGGCGACTCTACAATGATAAACTATCATGATAGATATCATGTGACTTGATATCTGTGGACATGTCATGATAGTATCTCTTGGACACTTTGATGGATATCATGGGACTTGATATCATCTGAAGATCATTGTAATCCTTAAGAGATAATCATGGTGGATATTTATATCTGTGGATATGCCATGAATTATGGTAGACATCATGTGACTTGATGTCAGTGCACATACCATAATGAAGACGTGTTATGAAGAATGTCATGTGACTTGACAACTTTGAGAAAACATATCATATCTTCGATATCACGTGTAAAGGTGATATCTCCACTTATTTGATTTTAAATATCTTCCCTAGCTAAGAGGGAGTGTTGATGAATTGTAGCTTAGGTCAGATATAAACGATGATTGCTATAAAGCATCATCATCGCTTATATAAGATCTAATGCTCTTCATGTTTATATTTCCAGAAATAAGTAAAACCATCGAATTTTATAAAGCATGTATAAAATCGAATTTATAAATGATGTTCAAAATTCGCATTTGATAAACTCGGATTTCATACGCCATGTGTTAAGGTGTATATACTAAAGTTGTTTAAACCGAATGACTATCGGTTGTAAGAGAGATCCGTGCGCCCAAAGGGACACGTCCCTTGAGCGGACGTGTCTCCACGTATGGAGACACGTCCTCTCAAGAGACGCATTCCTTGGAGGCGGGCCTCCTTACATACAAAAGGTGAGTCCATTTTGATATGCAAAACATCGAAATCATTAATGTTCTGCAATCAACACATTCCGTATAAATTTGGAAATCAAAATCAGTCTTAGAATTTTTGGTAGAATTCTGGAAACTTAGAATATCTTTAGAACCCTTAGTCTCTCATTTTTGACAGAAGATTTGTTTTACATTTACAGCCAACCATCATATGCTCTCACCTTGCCCATATTAGGATCTGGGTGATCAGAAAGCAGGTGTTATTTTAGTTAGCATTGTTACTTTTAGTATTTTCAAAGATCCCCTTACACTGTATGCTCTCACCTTGTCCACTATGGGATTTGGGTGATCAGAAAGTGGAGGGTTGTTATTCGGTTGCTTATTTTTGCTTTCATCTAATGCTAACGGGTGAAAAATTTGTGGAGAAATTTGAAGGAGCTAAATGGGGGTTCCTTTGTTCCATAAGTTCATTCAAACCGTTCCGTGGAACAAAGGAATCCCCAAATATTTGCTAGGATTCGTGCCAATGGAGAAGTGCAATAAATTAGCAATCTTCTTTTGTAGGTGTTTTTAGGTATTGAAGAAGAATATTGTGAATTTTTCCACATTTATCAGCTGACCAGACACCATAGTATACATGTCTAAGGTTTCTTTAATAAATTTTGTTTCAAATAAATTGGACTTGTCATAGAGCATTGTGTCGCTTGTGAAGTGTTGATGTGTTATCAGAGCTAGATTTCATGCTACATGGACCCCCCTTCACAAACCTTTGTTGTTCTTTCAACTTACCAGTCATCCAAGTGCTTCTACCATTATGACAAATAGGAATGGGGATAAGGGATCCCATTGAGGGAAATCTCAAGAACTCTTGATAAAACTGCATGATAATCCATTTACTAATATGAAGAAACGCACTATTGATAGGCATCTATAGATCCAATCCAGCCATAGATCATAGAATCCAATTTTTTTCATTATTGACATGAGAAAATCCCAACTTACCTGGTCGTAATCCTTGCTTATGTCAAACTTTAGAATCATACTTTTTTGTCTTGAACTCTCAATCAAATGGATTATTTCATTTGCTATAATTTTACCATCAGTGATATCTCTTCCAGGAGTGAATCGGTTGTATTCGAGGGAGATGATATTCATCAGAATGGGTTTCAATCTGTTCGCCATCGCCTTGGATTTTATTTTGTAAATTGTATTGCACAGAGATATTGGCTAATATTTTGCAAATGACAAGCACTCAAATTTCTTTGGGATGAGTGCGATTAAAATGTTTACGCTTTTTACGCTTTTTTTCTTTTTCTTGTAATCTTCTGCTATCTCCCAAACATCATTACCAACAAAGTGCCAACACCTTTGACAAAAGCATTCTGGGAACCCGTCTGGACCAGGTGAGTTATTTGGATGGAGATGGAATGCAATGATTTTTACTTCCTCTTTGGTGAATGGAGCCAATAATATAGCAGTATCCTTAGGGGTGATTAAGGAAGGAACCCCACTTAGTAGATCATTTATGCGAAGGTGATCCGCAATGTCGCATGGGGCAAGAAAATGTTGGAAAAAGTTGACCACCTCTATTTGAATTGAAGTGCTGGAATTAATTCTTTCTCCTCTAGAGTTTGTAATTGATTCAATTTTGATTTGCGCTCTACGAACTTTAGTTGTGTTGTGGAAAAAATTTGTGTTCATGTCTCCTATAAAACAACCATACTTCCCTTGATTTGCTTTTCCAATAAATTTCTTCACGTGCCAATACTTTGGCTTGTTCTGCCAATAGTCGCTTCCCCTCCAGAAAATTTGATTGGAACATCCCAAATTGTATGACTCTTTTATTTAGGGCAAAAAGCTCTTGTGGATCCTTATTTTTTCTTCGAAAATGTTTTTGAAGGAAACTTTGTTCCATTCCTTCAATTTCTCCTTGATATGGCTCAATTTGTTCATAAATTTGAAGCTCTTGGTGCCATTCTTTATTGGGGCCGAATTCCACCATACTTGGATCTGGTCAATTAGATCCCCTCATCTAAACCACCTTTTTTCAAACTTAAAGTAGCATTTGGTTGGAGACTTGTCTTTTTTTAAATAAAGTTCGACAGGGAAGTGATTGAAACTAGTGTTCCATGGGGACATGTCCCCCCAAAAAACCCCACGTTTCCTAGATGTCCCCGTCTCGAAGACTTGGGGACTTGGGGGGGACGTCCCCCCATTAGCCCACCACCAGCGCCACCATCTCACCACTAGTGTCACTGTCTCCAAGATGCCGCTAGAACTTCAAGGACGTCGGGGTATCCTCAAGATGTCTAGGGGACTCCTAGTTGTCTCCAAGGTGTATAATTCTTATACATCTTTTTATAACTATTTTTTCAAGTACTATATGTATTTCAATGCCTTGTCGCAACGCTGTTGCCATCCTGCCATTGTCCCCCTGTCGTTCGCACGCCGTCCCCAAACTTAGGCCCTTGGTCCCCTCGTCCTCGAAACTCGTCTCCATGTCCCCGTGTCCCCCCATTAGGAAACTCTGTGGAACTATGATTGAAACCTAAATAGGGGAGAATGGAAGCTTCCAGTAAGATGGGCTCATTTAACCATTTGGCAGATAGAAGGAATTTGTCTGATCTCTTTGATATGTTGGAAAATCCCAACCATCTGCTCATCTAGGTGTAGACACCATTTTTAGTTGCCATATCTATTAAACCGGTTTAGTCCACAAAGTTTCTAAAGTCTTTTAGGGCGGGAGATTCAATCGTAAGACCTCCACTCTTTTCATTTAGGCTTAGAATCATGGTGAAATCCCCACCTAGAATTATCTTATGCCCACTATGATTTGTAATATGCATGGACAAGATTTCCTATAATCTAGATTTCTCCTTAGATTTGAGTGGTCCATAAATATTAAATAGAAAAAAGTCTAAATTAGACAAAAGGCACCTTACCTTGCAAAGCATTTAGTAGGGCTCCGAGCAACACATGTCCACCAAAACTCTTTGTGATTCCATAGAATTCCTAAACCACTTGTCGCACCCATAGCTTAAAAGAAACCCATCCACCCTTTGCAATGTAAAGTTTATAAGGAGGCTTTTGTAGCCTTCAATTTGGTTTCCTGTGATAGGATTATGTCAACCAACATAGTGTCTAAATGGTGCTTGGTTAGGCGCCTTTTGTTGGAGGCATTGAGGCCCCTAACATTCCATGTTACGGTCTTCATGGCTCTCTAAGGGAGAGGTTTCCTCCCTTAGATCTCAACATGTATTCTTTGATGTTAGTCCTTTCTCATTAGCCATTTTCTTGCTTTTTTGCTTGTTCGATTTCCTCCCCTTCTTTTCTAATAACCACCCTTCTTTTTTTTTTTTTTGAAAAAACTTGTTAGCTCAACAAAATGAAAATGCTAAACAACTTTCCTTTCCACTTTTTGATCACCAAGTTCCCAATGTGGGCGAGGTGAGAGCGTATAGTGTACAGGATTACAATTATACTTGAAATGAGCAATTGAAAGTAACATCCACTTATCTAGTGGGGTTAGCAAGGCACATCCACTTTGCAATGGGAAAGCATATACAATAAAGAAATGCAAGGTAAGCTCTTCCACTTCTTAGTGGTGAGTGAGTACAACCAATAAACAATTCTTCCACTTTTGTGGTGAGTGAGTACCAAAAGGCCGCTTATTTAGTGGGGTGAGTAACAAGAGCCACTTATGTAGTGGGGTGAGTAACAAGAAGTAACAAGAGCAAGATCATTGGTGGTACTACTACTACCATCCAGTGTTACAATGTTAGCTCTTACAATTCATTCCAAGCCAAATACATATATGCTGTTACAAACTAAGTCACAAGATTTGAATTTGAGTTCAATTTCAGACAAAATTCGACAAGGAAAAAATTCGAAAAAAAAATCGGTATTAAATTCACCTTATATAATTTTTTTTTTTAAATATAAGTAATATTCCACAAAATTGTCAAAATAGTTTAACATTGCTAAGCAGATTTGAAACCATTATAAAAAGATGACACATTTGTAAAATATAAACTTCCACTAAAATTTTTAAGGCACTTGTTACAACTGTTGTTAACACCATTGCGGGTCACATGTTTCAGAGCCATTAAATTACAATTTGCATAAAGAAAAATACTATTTAATATTTAAAACAGCAACTAAATTTTGTTTAAAAAACATTAAAACAAAATATTTTAGATTGTTATTTTAACTCTAAAAAACAAAATAACTCAATATATAAATATATAAATATATTAATTTTAAAATAAAAAAATATTATATTGAATATATAAAATAATATATATTATCTCATTTAAACTAAATATGTTAATTTTTTAACATATTAGTTAAATTTAATTTAAATAGCTTAAAATCTAAATTCAATATTTTATAATATAACATTTTAATTTATTAAATGATAATATTAAAAACTAAAAATTATAAAAATAAAATAATATCAAATTTAATTATAATAAATGTTTAATTTCTTAATAACTAAATAAAATAAAATTTGTCATTAACAATTTAATTTAATAAAATTTAATTATATTATAAGATGATTATTTGATCATATCACCCAGCCACCCATTTGAAATCTAATGATCAGATTTAATGCACAGACAATTAATTCAAATCAGACAATAACACAGTAGATACCTTGGGAAAACCCTCCACTTGAGGGAGAAAAACCCAGCAACAAAGATCCCTCTTATATATATAATAATGGCAACAATTCTCTTTACAATGAGGCCAATCACAAGGCCAATATCCAACACCAATTCTAGATGCAAAGACAGATTATAATCTGCACTTGCTTGCTATCGAAATCTGCACTTACAGAACCTTCAACCTGCTCTTGATGAAATTCGCACTTGAAGAAATGAATGAATCGAACTTTCTTGATTGATTACAAATGAGAAAGTGATCTCTTATTTATACATCTTGAAGAGGTGCGAACTTAATAATTACAAGTCGGCTAGAGATGATAAGTTGTCTTCTAAAATAAAGTCGGCCACCAAGAATAATATAGGAGATTGTGCCAAAGAGAAAATTGTAAATAATATGAATGAGGTCGGCCTCATATAATCTTCATTCAATATAACTTCTTCAAAACTCGTGCCAAGTATATATAAATAAATTAAATAGCTTCCTGGCTATTATTTAATTTATCAAGCTGGAGCATTATATCGACGCTGTCTATTATCATTAACACCCCTACTCTCATAATTCTATATATTAACAATTTAAGCATATAGTAATAAACAATAAATATAACATTTTTAAATAAAATTTAATTTATAATTTATAACATATATTAATAAATATAATTATAAACTATATGAAAATTTTATACATAGTAAAAGCCCTAAAAGAAACAAATAAAAACAAAAATTAAAAAACACACACGGAAAACCGAAGAAGAGGAAAACAAAGTGATTGTGGGGCAGTGGAATAAAGACAAGCAGCCCTCATGCAGCCCACACAAGCACACCAAAGTTGGCGGAAATGAATAGCGTAGCCTGCACAAGCACACCCAAGTTGCAGAAATGAAGATGTGCAACCCATGACCTTGCAGGGAAATAAAGATGTGTAGCCCACGACCTCGCAGGGAAATGAAGACACACGGCGAAATGCCAACTCTCAACCTCACGCTCAAAGATCAACTGAAACAGATTGAAAAACTCATGCCCAAAGATCTAACTGAAACAGATTCGTTATGTGTTTACAGGGCCCACGAGCAGCATTTTATAAAAGAACAGATTGAAATATCTTCGAAAACCCTAATAAAACACTTAAAAATATATTTAAATGAAAAAACTGTGATGTGTTTTCCATACAAACAATAGGGCGAATTTTATAAAAATACTTGAAATTCGCCCAAATTTAAATTTCATGGTTGATGTTTGCTGAATTTTGTGATTTATTTACAAATATTTTTGTGATATGAAGCTGATTAAAGCACCCCAAATGGCCTTAGAATATGGCAAATGGAAGTCTGATATAAGTTTGAAACTTTGCGCAGCTGTCTGAACAGTGAGATAGATGACTTAGGAAACTTACCCAGCTACCTCCAACATGCCAAAATGATCACCAACTATATTAGCACTCAAACAACAGTGCCAACTCACACTCAAACTCATGAAAAGAGTATCATTATTTTGGAAAGGGTATATCAGATTTTTGCAGGTTTGAAACTTCAGTTGCAGCAGGTAGCAATAATGGTACAACCCCCTAAAAGCACTCCAAAATCCACACTCAACACGCTTGCAATCTGAAAAAGGAATCACACCAAATGTAATGCTAAAACACATCAAAATAGTCCATACTAGAAGACCCAAACTGAAACTTCAAATCAGCTCCAATGGTGATTCTTGGTTGGAATCACACCACAATCTAGCTAGGGAATATCTTGCAATTGCGAAACTAGAAATCTATGAGGGATTTCGTCCTCAAAGATTGAAGGCAACCAAAGCCATTTCGGCAGCATAACATTATCATTCTTCTACATATCCAAATAAGCCCCCAACACCTCCTTTTATAGCTTTTTTTGTTGCTTTTTCTAAAAGCGTTTTTTGCTACTTTTGCGAAAAAACGATTTTTGCTTTTCGCCACTTTTCTAGAAAAAAGTGTTTTTTGCTTTTTTTTCAAAAAGTGGTTTTGCTTTTTCCCAAAAAATCACTTTTGCTTTAAATTAAATAATTCATTGTGTGCAAACATTTAATCACCTTTTCCATCAAATTCCCTTTTAAAATAAAATAAAATAAAACCTTTTTCATGTGCAAGCCCCTTTATTTATCCTAGGCATCCAAATGGGGAATTAATATCTTTTTGAAAAGATATTACACTTAAGTTATCAAAAATAATGATAAAACATTATAACTTAAGTGAATAATTTAATTATTTCACCCCAAGTTGTGGAAAATCCCGAAACACATCAAAATCCAAATTTGAGTTGTGGAAAATCCTGAAACACATCAGAATCCAAATTTGACCACACCAATATGATACTGAGGCAGTAGGTGAATAATAGAAGCCAATTTGGCGACTTACTATAAATAGATGTGCTTTCCAAGAAGTTTGGAGAACACCCCAAAAGTCAGAAAACATTTCAAAGAGTGTCATTTAGATCAATATTGCCCACAAAGCTCATTGCCAACAAAAGAAACCTTACAACTCCGGAATTGCATCCTCCAAGAACTTTGGAGTTCTCCCAACTCTCTTGGAAACTTACAAAAAAACCTTGGAAACTAGCCAACGCTCTTAGAACATGGCATAAAAATGGGGACATTGCATCTTCTTTTCCACTCCTATGTTGTAGTGTAGGATTTTCAAAGTTGATTGGCTTACACACTTGGGATCCACTACGTCAATTTTGTGTGTGTTAGCTTCTTCTTCCTTTAACCACCAATCCCCATCCAATTTCCCCATTGCCAAATTGTTTTGAGGAGGATCAAAGGGATTGGAATTTGGGATGAGGGTAGTACCTTTTGTTTCCACCTTTTCCATATTTGACTTTGACATGGGCTCCTTTTTGATGGGTGGCTCTAGGGTTGTGTTCTTTGGTTTTTCTACCCAACACATTTCTTCTTTGCCTTTGGATTTCTTCATGCAATTTGATTCCCAATGTTTTCAGTTTCCATGTGCAAGGCAGAAGAATTTCTTCTCATCTATATCAATCGGTTGTCTCCATTTGCCTATTGGAGTGTCAATGTAGATCTCAATTGGAATTGCCTTGATAAATGCTACTCAGATTTGTGCAAAGATGAAAGAGTTGCTTTCTAGGGTTTCCTTGTCAATTTCCATTGTGACCCCGAAACTATTGCCTATTGTCCTCAATTTGTTTGGAGTCCAATATTCGTATGGGAAATTGTATAACTTGATCCATATAGGTTCTGTTGGAGAGCAGCATTTTGTTGGATCAAAGTTAGGAATCCACTTTTGTATATATAATGTTGACTTGTCCATTATCCAGGGATTGTGTTGGAGAATAAGATTTCAGCTCCTTCCGCTCTCAAATTTGACAATGAAAAAACCCTTCCGTAGGAAGCGGGGAGGGGACCATGCCAACCAAGATTTTGTGATCCATTCAATTTGTTTCCTCTGGAATTTGCTCCCGAATTGCGCAATCACAACTCGCTTGCAGAGGTTGGCGATATCCATTTTAATTATGAAATTAATTGAAACATTCTCTCTGCTGCGCATCAAACCTTTTTTACTCTGTGCCAATGCAAAATGCGACATTTTCCCAAATATTTTTTTAATATTATTTATTTATGTTAAATTATTTGAATATTATTATATATTTATGATTTTTATATACTTTTCATACGGATGTATCCAGAATGTAACCAACCCTCCCTACCATCCGAAAATGCCATCCTCAAGTACACATACCTGATTCCGAATGGTAACTTAGCTTACATGGCTACATAATACCGTTGAAGGATTCCTTCCTTTTAGAGAGGACTGTAATGATATTTTATTATTAACTGATTGAATGATTACAGATGGAGACGTAGTCTCCTTATATAGAGAAAAACAAAGAACGAAAATAGAAACATACTAAACTCTAAACTGACGTATAAAATAGAAACTACCTAATAAACTAAAGATGACCATTAATATAATATTATTAATTACTCTAATACCCTCCCTTAATGGTCATCGTTTTAACTAAACATAGAAAAAAATTAAAATGCATATAAGGCTGACTCCTTCGCCTTCTCCTCAGAATGCTCTGCTACATGAGCCTGCTGCTGAGACTCCTCTTGGTTGGACTTTTGATCAGCCAATTGCTTTCTGCAGAACCTTTGGATGTGACCAAGCTTCCCACAATAGTGACAGGTGATACTCTTCTTGGAACCCTCCTCAGATGTGCGTTGTCCTTTCTATTGAGTAGACTCGCCTTTGCCTTTGTCCTTGGCAACAAATGATTGTTCCGCACTGACCATATCACTGTTGCTACCAAATTGTTGTCTCCACCTAGCTTGCTGCAATAACTTATTGCACAACTCATCAAACTTCAAGTCAACATTAGTGGAGGTAATGTTGAGCATCTCAATAAAATGTTCGTAGGATCGTGGTAGACTCTTCAGTGTAATCACTACCATATCCTCCTCTTCCATCTTGCGACCAATGGCCTCTAGTTGATCACGTATATCCTTTATCTTCATAAGATGCTCCTGCAGGGACATCTTCTCATCCATCATCATCGAAAACATGTTCTTCAGAAAGAAAGCTCGGCTTTTATCCAACGTTTCATGGAGATCTTTCAGATGTTTCCATATCTCCACAGCAGCCTTGCCAGATGGCACCTCTGGAAGCATCTCATCGATGACTGATAACTTGAGCAACATAACCACTTCACGGTTACGTTCATCAAACTTGTCCTGGTCCTTGCCGACCACTGTAGGACGAGGAGTGTTACCCAGAACAATCTGATCTAGGCACTGGTACTCAAAAATTGACAACATCCGTTGCTTCTAGGTATTGTAATTCTTGCCGTTGAAGCGTTGATTGCCCTCCAACATGATGTTGGTCAACGACGCCATCCCTCCCGTTTTCTTATACACAAAAAATGAGGCAAACTCGAGCTTCAAAAAATCTGATTTTTTTTGTCGAAAACCAAGCAAAAACCTTTAGCAACAGCTGGCACGAATCCCAAGACAAAACTGTTCAAAATACAAAACTTCGTTTTTGAGGAAAAACGGTAAAACTCTTGTTGCACAATACTCAAGGCACAAATCCCGAGATATACTGTCTACAAAAAATCACAATGGAAAAATCGTACAAAACCCAGAAAACACCACCCTTAAACAAAAAATCACCAAACCCAGAAAAAAAACACCATGATCTTGACAATTTGGAACCCTCGATTTTGAGGAAAATCGGAAAACCCTAGACGAATTCTGATAAACCCTAGGCCGCCATTAAAAACATGAGAAAAATACTGAAAATCTGCAGCCAGATTCAAAACGCAGCTACCAGATGTCTGAAAAATTCAGAAAATGCCGGAAATTTCCGCCGAAAACCCTAGGTCGCGCGGGCAAGAAATTGCAGAGAATGTGAATCTTTGAGGGAAAAATCCGTAAACGAAAAAATGCGGGCAGGAGATGCAGTAAAAAAAAATCCGCACTACGCCCAGAAAGATGGCAAGAAAAATGTTTTCAGAAATCGTGCGCCTGAAGGGTTCGAAAGATCTGTAGACGTCGGTGCCCAGGGAGGAGGCGAAAAATTCTGCAAACGTCTTCAGAAACGTGACCACCAAAACGCGTCTCAAAGCCAGAAAACACGTGGCCAGCAGAAAAACGCGACCAAGGATGAATCCGCGTCCAGAAGAAGAAACCAAACACGATTTTAATCGCACGAACAAGGTTTAATCACGCCCAGAAAAAAAAAACATAGCTCCAGGCCTTCGAAAAAACAAACAGCAACCCTCAGAAAAAAATTTCTTGAAAAATGCCCAACGATTTTTCATAAAAAATCGATTAAAAAATTCTGGAAATAAATTCCAGGTACCTAGGGCACGAATTTTTTTCTAAAAGCTCGTCACCTGCTCTGATACCATGTAATGATATTCTATTATTAACTGATTGAATGATTACAGATGGAGACGTAGTCTCTTTATATAGAGAAAAACAAAGACAAACAATACTTGCCTTTGAGAGTCTTCAAGTGGATTGGTTTCTTTCCAATACAATCTCCTTGAGAAGCAGGAGGAAATGGTTGCAGACTGACTTGTTCAACTTTTGGATCTATTTGTAAGTTGTTTGTGGTTGGGTGCCAGCCATAACAAGCTTTTTTTCTATGTTCATTTCAAATCTCCTTATGTGGTCAAAAGGCATGAAGACAACATAATTTTTTGTTCAAGGGCTTTTCAATTTCCCCTCAAATCTGTAGAAACCCCCTCTTGCTTTGAAGAAGCTGGCCCTTGTGCCATTGCATTGTTGCCCTGATGAGACTGCCAAATCCCTAGGAGATCCTCTCAATCAGGAAGGAAAAAGTCTTGGACCATTAATTGCACTGTCTTCATTTTTTCCCTTTGCTTTAAATTTCCATCCGAATGATGTGTCTATGTCAATAATATCATCATTTTCCTATTGGCAAAACCATTGCACCTCTAATGATGCAAGTGCTAGTTTATGTTAGGATTTCTTTTTTGGTAAAAAATCAGTACTAACTTTGTATTGTCTTTCACCTGTCAAATAGCACTTTCAAAAAGATACAAAATATGCATTTCATAGGATTTGGCATTGTTATAGATTTATTAAATGAATTTTTCTGTAGAGATTTTCATAGTCTTTAGTTTCTGTACTAAATAGTGTTAATGTTATTGAGCAGCTTCGGGGTCATCCTTCTAGCCACGAGTGAAGACAATCAATAAATGTAGCCTATCAGCTATTTATTTATAAGAGTCATTTACTTAAAGTGGGCGCTTCTCTTGGCAATAATATAATTCTTATTCTGGGCCGACTTTCATTGTAAATTATATTTATTGAAATTATATTGTATCTTGGCCGACCTTGTAGATGAAGAGGTGTGACCTCTCTCATTTGTATATATACAAGGTTTCACTCTTCCATTCATTATTCATTCAATCAAGTTCATTCTATGTATGCTAATTCTTCAAGAGCAAAGTGCCAATTACCTCAAGAACAAGATTGGCGAATTACTCAAAGGGCAGATTATGAATTCTTCTAGGGCAGAATTAATCTTGAGGAGTGGCAGTTTATCATCTGTTCTCAGCACAAATTGGTGCTGCATACTAGCCTTGTGATTGGCCTCCCATTGTAAAGATTTGTTGCTACTGTTTATATATATAAGTGAGATCTTTGTTGCTGGGTTTTTCTCCCTCAAGAGGAGGGTTTTCCAAGGGTATCTGCTGTGTTGCTGTGTCTGATTTTTGAATTAATTCTGTGTATTAAATCTGATCATATAAAATTCAACATGGTATCAGAGCGGGTATAAGAAAGATCTTGATCAGTTTTAAGGAGTTATAGTCTGGGCAAAATTGTATATGAGGTTGTGTCACTTCACCATCCGCATTTCATAGAGTTCCTCAGTACAGGAAAGTTCATCAAGTCAGGGAATTAGGGTGCAGTAACACTGGATATAGCCTTGGGGCCGAATGTTGCCTCTATAGTCAATAATATCGACAGCAACATATGAAAATCGGAACATAGTGTGCCGATTCTGAAGTAAAATGAATAGTATCCTGCAATATTTGCAAACTATTCATTGAAGACATTTTATTGAAAATCAACACGGATGTCGGGTTTGCATATGTCTCTCTGCAGGAACTCTCTAACTTTTGCAGAAGAGATTATCGTCGAAATTTCATCATTGCAGAGACAAATTGCAGGCCGCGCGATAATCCCTGAAGTTGTGCATTGCAAGGAAGCCAGATCGGTATTATGGGAAGAGATACGCGGCTCCATTCACAGTGCCGACAATGAAATAAATGAGTCGGCAACAAAGCCAAATAATTTATGGAGAAGTTTGCATCTTCTAAGAGATGTCACGATTCTTTCAGGAGCAATTTGGAGTGTCACGGGCAAGACCATAGCCGGTTGATAACGTGGTGGGAATTTGTCTTCTTATGAGGTGTCAAGGTTTTGTAAGTCTGAAGGAAGATGCCAAAAGGATGAACGGGTGTACAATGAATAATATATTTTGGATTTCATTGCCACAAAGGTTCCAGAGCTTACTAAGGCTTGGATATAGTTTACATCGTATGGACGAATCCTTGACTTTAGGGAGCTGCCGTTTATTATTATTATTTTTGGTGAGGTGGCTCTGCATAAAGAATCAACCTCGGGTCAAAGGTTCTATTCCTCATCTGCGTTCAGAGAAGTCTTAAAGTCTATTATTACAGCATATATCTGGAAAAAATCAATTTTAGGTCGTGGAGATCGTCCTAGAAGGGATTGTTATAGCAGTGGTCAATATGGTGAAAGAGACTGTGGTGCCGATATCTTGGGATAGATAAATGCAGACTCGAAAAGCATTTTGATCTCATCAAGATAAGTATCCTATTATTATATTTCTTTTAATTTAGAGTAAAATTTTCAGTCTGCTGAGTTGAGCAGATTTGATGTAATTTATTCTTCGTGTGTTGCTAGTGAGTGTGTTGCATCTGTTTCTTAGTCTGTTGGCTTGCAGCAGGAAACGAAGTGCATCATAAATTTGAACGGTCAAAGACCATGTTCAAATTTAACCTTGCCAGGGGCCGTGTTCAAACCATGAAGGTTGTGGAAAAATCTGAGCACAAGAGCAGTGTATCTTACTGTGATCATTAACTACATCCATCAGAATATTTAGAGATAAGTATCCTTTGTTTGCTGAGTTATATCATTTAGTTGGATCTTGTAATTAGTAAAAAGAGATAGTGGTTTCTCTTGAATTGTGTTCTCTAACATAAGATCCTTTGGAAGATTTTACTACTGTAAAGTTATTTTCATGCTAGTTATGAAGATTTATGAGTGTGACTCAAAAACAAAGAGAATTGAAATTGGCGAGATTAGCTATGCATGAACTGTGATAG